>OX493385.1:33994564-34594564 GCA_950371165.1 Lacanobia oleracea
GTTTATTATGGCCAATGTATGGCACTTGTTCAGTAACTTTTATCTTTAGAAAACCTAAATATTCCGGTAACATATTTATATCCAAAAGCTGTCAAACGGTCCATTTTATTACTTAAATAGAATCGTAAGTCATATCGTAATCGTTAAATTCATTCTCAATATCGGTACTTCGAGCCGGATCCTCCGAGAAAGGAGACTCAAATCCCAGGCTCCCAGCAGGGGCAACGTGGTACGATTGGAATCGGGATATTATATCCCAATTCAAATTGTGTAAAATACGTAACCAAACCCATCGATCACCATTTTCCTCGACTTTAACACTTTAATCGAATAAAATGTTTCGTAATGTGTTTGTTCTTTAACTCAACAATCCACTCGAATTGTTTGTTTATTTACCGAGAGCTGTACATTTTTAACCTTGAGTAAAGTTGATCGACCTAAAATCGATAGCGCCCAGGAGACGGTTGCTACCGGCGAATAAAGCCCGACTTACACTGCAGTGCCGACATTGAGCTCCGATTGCGGCAAAAGAAAGGTTATTTACTAAGAAATAGCAGTCACTCTACGATTGTTGCAGTATCTATAGTATTGCGGAATTTATTCGATAAAGTCACCGGCTCTGAAACGCAAAGGGCATTAGGAGTAACACGGATGGGTTTCAGTAAGTAAAAGACTGTTGACTCCAAAATATGGCGTCAAAAAACCCGCATCAAAATCCGTTGCGTAGTTTTAAAGATTTAAGCATACATAGGGACAGACAGACAGCGGAAACGACTTTTTTATATTATGTAGTGATGTAAACAGTACATACTCATAAAACTACTTGCTTATCTCTCTGTCCCTCTTTCAAAACCATCCAAAGGTTGTCTTAAAGAGATCGCTCACAGCGATAAGGCCAATTGTGTCACCCAAAGTAACACTTTCTTCCTTTAAAAATGAAACTTAAATGATTTAGGTACCTTATATAAAGCTGACCCCAATGTAATTGGGAAAAGGCTAGGCAGATGATGAGGTACCTTATAGAAAGTATTCTATGTGGTATGGCTAAATAATAACAGCCACACGGGTCGATCTTGAAGGTGCAATGCTTGCCAATGTTGGTCTGTGGATGGGTGACCATCTTAACATACCGAGTTTCCTCCATGCCTCGGAAAGCATGTTAAGCCGTCGATCCCGGCTGTCATTTGTAGGTCTTTGGCAGTCGTTACGGATTGTCAGAAGCCAGTAAATCTGACTCCAGTCTTGCCAAGATGTACCGTGTTACCCAGTTAATGGGTTGTGGAGGTCTGGTAGGCAGCCGCTCCACGTATTATACTGGTATTCAGCAGAATCCGGTTTGACTGGAAGCCGACCCCAATGTAGTTGGGAAAAGGCTAGGCAGATGATGATAGAAAGTATTCTATTCTATTCATACACACCCACTCTTATACAGATAACTTGTTCCTCATTTCTTGATTTCACATCATGTTTATTATGAATAGATGAGCTATGAAGTTTGTCCTTCGTTCTTCTTAAGGCTGCTCTCTAGGAAAAAGCTTAAAAATAGCATGCAGATGAAGCAGTTTTTCATCGGCATTTGAAAAAAATAAGTAGTAATCTACATGATATGATACGTAATTTGTTTTAGCCAGAATTTATTTATCGGTATCACATAACAAGAAAAGAAATCACCAAATCACCTCTAAATCTCTGAGAAGAAACCATTTTACTCCATCGTTTTTTATCAAAATAGTGTAAAAATATATTTATTGGTTTGCAATACAAACTAAAATATTTCGGTTTTGTTACTTTTTAAAAAATATGTATGTACTATTTGATTATAAAAATTATAAACACGGGAGCGGAGTTTCACGTAGAGGTGTAGTTAGCTCTGATTGTATGCACAAGGTCATTGGCATGTATACAAGCTATAAACTACTTCGAGACAAACTCGAATACCTAATAGGTGTTTCTTGGAATCAGGAATTATGTTTGAAACTTAAATAAGTTCCTAGAGACGAGAACTGTAACTTCGAACTTCTAATGAAGTGACTTATAAACACTTAGGATCGTAGTAAGTGTTATAAGTTATAACTTACTTCGGCACAACGTAGAATAGTAGGGTAGCTAATGATCTAAATTTCCAATCTATACTCAATTATATAATAAAGCTGAAAATTTTGATTGAACTCGCTAATTTTTGGAACTACCAGTCGGGTTTGGAAAATTCTTTATGTATGTTTATGATAGCCACATTCACGAGGAAGGCTAACGGGAAAAGTAGGTGTTTAAAACCAAATGTAACTCATTAAAATTAGATTAAGAGACTCAATTTGATAAAAAATAACGGTTAGCCAAAATCCCACTTCCTGGTGCTTTAGCTGGGAAGAAGAAATGGCGCAACCAACTAACCGAAAACTCATATGTATGTGTTAAGTTTGAAGAACTTGAATTTATACAAAAGTGTACATACAGAAGTAGGTACGTTGTAATTCATACAGGTAGCCTACACCCGAACCCTCCGGAATTATATATATTATTATGTACTTAGAAAGAAACAAAGAAACAACATGTATGACTAAAACTATACAAAAAGATTGTGAACAATCTAAAATGTATGGTGTTAACCATTGACTATTCGGTAACCCTGGCCAACCTAGGTATTTTATGTATAGGTAATCTTTATTTGGCTAGCCTTTTCTATATTGGGGTCGACTTCCAGTCAAACCTCGCTGCCTACCAGGCCTCCACAACCCATTAACTGGGTAACACAGTAAGTACTTCTTGGTAAAACTGAAGGACTATTTTAGGTAGAAATATTAGTACCTATTAATTTGCGTCAGGTAACATAGGCAACATGTAGTTTTAAAAAACCTTTTTGACAAACAAAATATAACCGACTTCCAGACAAAACACTACAAAGTATTAATTATCCTTAACTTCGGAAGTCGGTCGGGTTTTTATTTTTCACTTTTAAGTGGACGTTTACTTGGACGACGTCTTCGTCTACGCAAAAATTTAAATAAGCAGAAATGCTCATTAAATAAAAAAATATTGAGCCAAATTGAATTAAATTTTTACGGGATCAAATGGACGCTTCGAAAAATAATCACAGAAATCGGATCAGAAACCTCGGTGTAAATATATAAAAAAAATACAAACCGAATTGAGAACCTCATCCTTTTTTGTTTGGAAGTCTGTAAAAATAACAAGCTCGATTTGCACTCGCACACACAAGAATTACTCATCTGCCTAGCCTTTTCCCAAGTACATTGGGGTCGGCTTCCAGTCAAACCGGATTCAGCTGAATACCAGCGTTTTACGTGGAGCGGCTGCCTACCAGACCTCCACAACCCATTAACTGGGTAACACGGTACATCTTGGCAAGACTGGAGTCAGATTTACTGGCTTCTGACAATCCGTAACGACTGCCAAAGATTTACAAATGACAGCCGGGACCAACGGCTTAACGTGCTTTCCGAGGCACGGAGGAAACTCGTTATGTTAAGACGGTCACCCATCCACAGACCAACCTTGGCAAGCGTTGCTTAACCTTCAAGATCGACCCGTGCGGCTGTTATTATTTAGCCACGAGCTCCTCCACACACACAAGAATTACTATAAAACGAAAAATCAGGTACTTCCATCGGGGTGTTCTTTAATTTTTATTTTGGTAGTTGTTATATAATACACATTCTGTCTGTGAAAATTTCAATATTATTCACACATAGACGTTTCATGAGACACAAACCGCTGACAGACAGACGAACAGCGGAGGCTTAGTAATTGATTCCTTGGTATGGAACCCTTAAAACACTATCCAAATGTTTTGTGATGACTTCAGATATGTGTGCTGTGTTAGAAATAATGGCTCCTTGTTGGAGTTTGATTATTGCATTAATGAGTGGGTGCCAAACACGTGTAAGTGCCAAAGGCCCAAAGTAGGTCTAACTTTTAGCCCCTATCGACGTTTTAGCCGCTGCCGATGTCCGGCTAATTAACTCGTTTTACTTGACCGCTTAGCATTTTAGGGTTATTATTAAACAGAGTAAAATAACAAGAACGAATGAGGATGGGAAATAATCTGGTTCTAAATAAGGTTAGTTTTGTTAATATAAATGTAAGGGGTTAACCACGACCCTATTCATTTACATACTTTTGACTATCATTATCGCTGATAAGACTTATCAGTATCTCATACTAATACCTAATTACTTAAGAAAACTGCGACAGTGATTTCATAACTACAGTGTCCAAGAAACATAAAATACTTCAGCAAACCTGAGCACACTGCACAGGTAATCACAACACACGCCACAGTAATCTTTAAAGCACAAAACCTAAGTGTATTAACTCTCACACTCAACCAGACAATAAAAACAAAATACAACAACCACTGCAAAATGGACGCTGTTTCTGATAATAACAGGGTCTATATTTCAAGGGAAACAGCTGTAGCTGGCAGGCACGCCAAGGGAACTTTCAAAGTAGTAACACAGCAATAAAAGTTTGTCCAATCAAGTGGTCGGCCAACGGCAAATAGCAGCATTAAGTGAGTAACCACTCATGACGTGGCCGCACTTGTGGACAACAAACTCTGCTGGACGATTTAAGATGTACTGACCACGGCATTAGCGACTTGCAACCGATCGGTCAAATTATTTTGGGCATTTCGTGACTGTATGCATTCACGCTATCAATTGACAGACAACGCACAGCCGAAACTACTGGTCGTAGATAGCTGAAATTTGTCTTGTAGGTTCCTTGGGGAGTATCAGGAAGTACCAAGAGGGTTCGGAGTTCCCGAAATTCTAACGGGAACGGGAAAAAACCCGGACGTGCGTGTACGATCTCGCGGGCATAACTAGTCCTAATATATAAAATTCTTCCGTTACTGAAAGAGTGACTGACTGACAAACAAAGCACAGCCGAAACTGGGAACGGGTATGCACGTACGAAGTTGCGGGCAAAAGCTAGTTATTAATTAGAACGCAAGATCATGTTCTACTTATTCTTCTATTCGTGCCGATTGACTTGAGTTTTCAAATTTTGTTCGAGGGGTTGTGGCCACTTCGACTTCGACTTCGTTAGCCATATAATATCATGTCCTGAATCCATGGCAGGTGGTAGGTTTGTGCGATGTGACATAGGCCTGTCCCAAGTTTCGCCACAACAACCGGTCCTGTGCGTCTCGCTTTCATCAGCTTCCCGAGACCCTCACCAGGTCATCGGTTCACCTGTGGGAGGCCTTTCCAACGTTGCGCCTTCCGGTACGCTGTCGCCACTCCGGAATTTTGGCCCCATTGACCATTGACCATTGCACAAAAACCATATTTTTTGTATATTGCGGCTTTCTATGAAAGCTAAGCTAAGGTATAAGAACGTCAGAAGTTTTGGACATTAAAACTGGTCTGAAACTTGTATTCCCTAGCTGGCTCAGGTAAGCTAGGAAGAAAATGAATAAAAATGCCATAATTGAAACAGCAGCCGTCCAAAATGATGAATAGAAGACGAGAAAATATTGCAATAAAAAGGAAGAAGAAACTGGCACTTTTTTAAATATATACAGGGTGATTAGTCGCATAAAAGAAATCTACACTAAAATCTGTGCAGGTGGATTTACCTACCAATCAAGCGACAACCTCTCATAACATCGTCAGCCAAACTAGTCCTCAAATGGACTGCACGGCCCATTCAACCCGAAAACAACCGAAAATTAATTATAAAATTATAGTCATCCACGAAGGGAACCCTTCTCCAGAACTCGGCAAACAGTCCTAATTGCAGGGTGTGCGTGACCAGCCGTGGGAGCCGACATATGCCACCACTAAGCCGACTATTATAATCACAACCTCGTCCGATAATTTGCCACTAGACATGGTATGTGCAATCGATATGACATGCTACGCCCAATTTTTGGTCAAGCTCTTTTCGTGTGGTTAGAATCGTTGAGAACTACTCAAAGGAAAATGTTGTCTGAATTGTCATTCTAGTTTTAGACAACATTCTTCCTTTCCTTGAACTTTTGAGATTCTTTAAGTTATTGTAATATTACAATGTCTCTCAGCATCTTTGCATTGGTCTCCTCTAACATATTTCACTGCGTCTCTATTCTTCCTTTGCCATACGTCAAAAACGGCAGGAATAATGTTAGAATCAAAAATGCAATAGTATTTTTAAAGCTTTTTAGCAGTCTCTGGTCAAGGTCTTTGTAATTGACCTTTATAGACCTTATACATTCCTGGGCCAGACCTGATGGGTGGATATGACAATGAGAAAATGTTAACGCATCGGTCAGAGGCCACGAAACATGGCGATCGATGGCGGAGGGTAAGGAACGATGCCGAGGACACGCCTTGGGTGAGTGAGTTACCTTTGTTTGCCTTCACCGGCCTTAGAGCCGGCCGGCTTTAGAGCGAGGTGAGCAGACAGTCTTGGGAATAGACTGCAAGCGGTCAGTCTTTCCTCACCCCCACTAGAGTCGATGTTTATGTCGAATTGGAACACTGTCTACCGTGGAGACCAATTCTTTCTTTAGGTTCTAGTCTCAGGATAGTAACACATTCTCTCTCCTTGACACGGAACCGATTAGGAAAGGAGACACAATTTGTTCATAATTCAATGGCAGAAAGAAAATCAGGGATTCCTTGTATTGCAAGTACTGCGTCGTTCTACAGAGCAAAACACTACTGGAGTTCGAAGAAGTTTTAGAAGGAAAGAAAGTCTACCTATAAACAAACCTCGTTATGTGTAATGGTTGGTGATTGAAGCCAATTGTTCCTCTAGAAAGACTAACAGGACTAAAATTTTCTGAAGATGAGCTCAATAAAGGTTTTTTATTAAGAGAACATAGTTGAAGACCTTTTATTCCAATTATTTAAGACTAGGACTTCGTCCGCACTGCAGTTTTCTTAACAATCTCTTTTTTTCCAGCTACAAATATAGCCTATGTTACTTAGGGATAATGTAGCATTCTAATGGTGAAAGATTTTTTGAAATCTGTTCTGTAGTTTTGGAGATTATTCGTTACAAACATACAATTTTTTCCTCTGTGTAATATTAGTGTAGATAAAATTTGACGACTTATCTCCTTCTAAGGTATCTCTATGACCTCGGTCACCCAATCAACATAATACCGCTATGGTAGGCGCCAGATAAACTTACAATAAAGTACATTGACCTTACCTTAGTATCCCTTCGTATATACCCGAACAATAACTTATTGATCATTTTTCACTACCAGAGAACGTACAGGATCACGATAGAAGGATCGATCCAGGAAAACTTTAGGTCTTCGTGATATTAAGTAAATCAATAAATGTGTGTGGGTCAATGACCGTTATTACACATTCATCTGGTGTCTACTTTACACATATCAATCAATGTAAAAAAGTCGAACATTTTATAAGTTTCTAATCGTATTACAAAACCTTGACTTCTACTGTCCATTAAGAATGCTATGGACCTTCCAACCGAGACAATGCGCATTGTCAATGAGAAATCGCTTCACTGTCACGTCTATTATTATTTCTGTTCAACGTTGGTGCCATTAGAGGTTGTCGGACTGTGGCAATTATCTTATAAAAGTCGCTGATCATACTCGTATCTTCAGTATGAAATGCAACAAGTTTCAGAATTTGTAATTTATCTTGTAGGTACAATAAGTTTGATTCCTGGGGGGCTAAAAAGGCCACTTTAGGAGAATAGGGAATATGCATGGAAAACATATTTATCGTCTATACATCATCATCATCATCTGCTTAGCCTTTTCCCAACTACATTGGGGTCAGCTTCCAGTCAAACCGGGTTCAGCTGAATACCAGTGTTTTACGTAAAGCGGCTGCCTACCAGACCTCTACAACCCATTAACTGGGTGACACGGTAAATCTTGGCAAGACTGGAGTCAGATTGACTGGCTTCTGACTATCCGTAACGACTGCCAAAGATCTACAAATGACAGCCGGGACCAAAGGTTTAACGTGCTTTCCGAGGCACGGAGGAAACTCGTTATGTTAAGATGGTCCCATCCACAGACCAACCTTGGCAAGCGTTGCTTAACCATCAAGATCGACCCGTGCGGCTGTTTTATATAGCCATGGGCTCCTCCAATTATACAGTTTGTCTAAAAATTTATCATCTATACAGTTTGTCTAAAAATATACAAAAATATAATAGTAACAATGAAAATAAAAACAAAATTACTAGAAAAACGAAGGAGATATAATTATTTCAAACAAACATATCTGTTCCTCTCGCGAAAACGCTGTTTCCGATAGCACTTGTATAGGCGTCATAGACGTTGACGTCAAAGTTTACATCAGACTTCTGTTTCTAATTGTAATCTTTGAAGCTTTATAACTTCATCGTTGATGAAGGTATTTAAAAAATAATTATATAATCGTATACTAGAGCTAATAAGTATTTCATTTTGCAAATAAGAAAATCGCATGCATATTCCGTATTATATTATTAATCATACAAAACAAAAATCTGTCAAATTTAATTTTCATCTTTTTGGGAAAATTTGACAGTGACGGGTAGCGTGATGTGCTGACTGATTCTGCTAAAGTGGCCTTTTTAGACCCGCTTACCAAAAATATGATTCTATTAAGTCCGTCTCTTAGATTATTATCCAAAAATATTGGACACGCAGTTTGTGCTTTAACAATTCAATGAACATTGACGACGATCAAACGCATCAAAGATTAGGAGTGCCCGTTTTGACGTCCCTATTCAGTAAAATGTGTACTTACATGTGACGCCACACGAGTTTGCAACGCACTGTATCGTTTTAATTTTTTGTTTACGTAAAAATACTTACTTTGGTGAGTGTGCCCAAGAACTCCACGACCTCATCCCACCGGCCCCCTTCTACCATCGGACATCCAGACGCACTGCATCTTACCATCTCTACCTTGTGGCTATTCCACCAATTCGCACTAAGCGTTTTCAAACGTCTTTTATAATGCGCACAGCAAAGGAGTGGAACTCTCTGCCAGCGTCTGTGTTTCCGAAAGCTTACAACCCTAATCTCTTCAAAGTTATAGTGAACAGGCTCCTTCTGGGTAGGCTCGCTCCATCGTAGACTTTGTCTCTGTCATCTCTGACATAGACTAGAGTCAAGAGCAAACCCATTACAAATAAAAAAGAAATAAAAAAAAATAGAAAAAATACGTGTCCTACTTTTTTGGAAATCTATCTAACGTTCTACTTCAATTTTTTTAGTCATCCATCCTATTTTAGCGTTTTAGATAGCTGTAGCCTATACAGGTTAAATTGTTTGTTTTTAGAGGGTCATCTCAAAAACTACTGGCACATAAATACGTCCATATTGGTTTTCATAATAGTGAAACCTATTGCAGACTGCTTCTAGGCTACTTTTATCAACGGAAACAATCGTGTTTCTTAAAGTACGGAAGCGAAGCCGCGGCTTCAAACTAGCTATTATTATAATGCTGGACATCAAAACCCTAAACCACAACACTCAACGGGGACAGTTGGTTGTTAAAATCCGTCAAGTGCGAGTCGGACTGTCACACGAAGGGTTTCGTAACATAAATCGAAAAAAAACACGCTGCTTATATATGGCATTAAATTAAAATTTGATTTTATTATTTGTTCTTTTAGCGGCAATAGAAATACACTGTGAAAATTTGAACTGCCTACCTATTACGCTGACAGACAGACAGACGCCAAGATGGATGGACGGACGGACGGCAGAGGCTTAGTAATAGGGTTCCGTAGGTTACCATTCGGGTGCGGAACCCTAAAAACGAAACTACGAGAACATAAGTCACGCTAAATGCCACAAGTATATGTGAATATCGGAGAAAAAGCAAATCATGGTAAAACATAAACCCCGTGGAATTACATAAAGAAATCGGTCAAACCCCCGTCCACGCCCTTCAAGGCGAGGAACCAAACTCGTAAAAGTGATAACTCGTAAACTCAGTCATAAAAATATGGAGCCATGCTAATACGCGGGTCGGTCGAGGCGTGATTCCGATATGAATAATTCTAAATATTTTAGTTTCGTTTTAACGAGATTTTGATTCCATTTCGTGATATTTTAACATTAAAATCGTGAAAAGTTGTGAAAATCTGAAATCTATTTAACAAATGTTCACTGTTTTGGTATCATTTTCAGCAATATTCCGCAAAGTAACTACCATGATTTCAATTGAAGCTTTAATGTTTTGTACCTACATAAAAAACAAAGTATTTTGAGCAAAGTCTCAAGTCACGTCTGCAACACTACTTGCATGCAATTGCATTACATTGAGGGCTAACTTGCATGTAAGTAGCTTGCAGGTGAAAATGCGTTCTTGTATGTCAACTTTTCTTGTAAATGAGACAAAAATCACCCTCTACCCGCGCCTACCCAATTGTATCCGAAGGCTAAGCGTCTGCTGAGAAGCACGTGACGCGGCACAGCATAGTACATATTTAGCAGGGCAGGGCTCCGAGGCAAACATAGGCCACAGCACATGTGTGCGTCGCACGTGCCTGCGCTACTTTCATCACATTACATTAAATCTGCACTGCCCTACTCTGCGTGGACTTGCGTCTCAGCATACCTACGCTTAGCCTAAAGGGTGCCCGCAAGACCTATAGATGGCGCCACAGAAGCGTCACGTCAAGAATTTACACGGAAAACAGTTCCGATTTTGCAACACTAGATGACATTGTCTTCGCCGTCACTTTCCCTTTAAAGGGTGAATTTTTGTGTGCCTTCTTTGCTAAATCGAAACTATGAGGAATATCGAAAAAAAAACAGAAAGGAGGCTCGATCCTGATTTTGATGAAAAGTAAAACTGCATCATTGGATTTTTGAAAAATCGTTGTTCCTGCCCGGGAATCGAACCCGAAAAAAACACTCTGTATCATTACACCGTCTGGGAAGTAATAACACATGGCAAACTAAAGGAAAGAGCTCATTCATGGCAGGATGACACACTTTAAAAATTCAGCCTGTATAGTCCCTTATTAAATAATTATTCTCAAACGCTTACTTTTACTTATTTTTTGTAATCCAAAATCCAATTATCTCCTGGTTTTCATTAGTGAGTATCTACTGAGAAACGAGTATGAAGAGACAAGAAGGCTAAAGTTCTTACAACCCTCGTATATGCTTGTTTCATTAAGTAAACTCCAAACCTCAGAACAGCATAATACCCAGCCGAACAATGGCCTGACGTTCCATCAACTTTCACAGTTACCAAAACCTATTAAGTTCAAGATGTTAGTATTTTAATAAATGAGAGAACGTCACAGCCATTCTCCTAACTTGAAATTAACTTTGCGCCCCTGGGACTTGTATGAAAGCTATGAATACGGTACGGCATGCTATGAAGCCATTGTTGGAGGTAGTCGCGGCACTTCATGAAGTTGCAACGGAACTTGGTTTCAGCGGCGCCATTGTGGCCTTGTGGTACCGCAGCCTTGTTGGTTTTTGATGGTGAGCGATGACCGCTGAATAGGTGTAATTTCTACTGAAGTTTCACAGATTAGAATGTTAAGGCTGCGAGCAGACTATCGAGGAAGGCTATAAGCCTATAGCCTTCCTCAATATAGCCATATATCATCACGCTAAGATCAGTAGAAACGGAGCAGACGAAGTTGCGCGGGTCAACTAGTACTATTATAAAGCTGAAGAGTGTGTTTGTTTGTTGGTGTGTTTGAACCGCAAATCGCCGGAACTACTTGGTTCGATTTAAAAAATATTTTAGAGTTGGAAAGCCCATTTATCGAAAAAGGCTATAGTTAGGCCATATAAAATCACGCCACCATTAATACGAGCTGAGCATGAATGAAAAAAGTGACGCAGACGAAGTTGGGCGGGTCAGCTATAGTAGACGTCAGATATCCATGCAATAACGACCATTGACTTTCTTAATATCAAAAATAGAAATAATGACATAAATCTGTCCTGAATTGACTTCTGTCATGATCCTTTAGTTCTCTTAATTTATTGAGCGAGTATCTACGCCGTGAAATAGACTTTTCGTCTATGATAACCGTATTATGGTGAAAACGTTGAAAGAAAATATTTGAGGTTGAATGTGGATGTATATGATGCAAAAAGCTAAAAAAGCTAATGGTCTTAGCGTGATGATATATAGCCTATAGCCTATATCTAACACTGAAATATTTTTTTTAATGAGTCCAGTAGTTCCTGAGATAAGCGCGCTCAAGCAAACAAACAAACTAGCAGACGAAGTTGCGCGGATCAACTGGTATAGATATATAAAATTCTTCCATTACTAATTGACTGACAGACAACACACAGCCAAAACTACAGGTCTTAGAAAGTTGAAACTTGACATGTAGCCCCTTCGGGAGTGTAAGAGAGCAGCAAGAGAGGATAGCCGAAATTCCTACGAGAACGGGAAAAACGGGATATGCGCGTCCGAAGTTGCGGGGAAAAGCTAGTCTTATCATAATAAAGCCAAAGTCCACCCCAACAGAGACATTCAAGTCTGTAAGAAGACTCTTAATACCAATATAATCCACACAAAAATTTGCACTACGATATTCGTAAAATATCTTGTCCTCTCAACAAGTTCAAGAGAGCAACTTAAAGCACTTCCAAGAAACTTGAGCATGAAAACTAGTTTCAATAAAAATAAAAGATAAAACTTATTCTGCCTTCTAAGTTTAGCCGACCCGTCTGAAGCACAAAAACAGAAATTATTGGACCGGCAAACCTGCTTCAGCTGACCAGCACTTTACGTGGAGCAACTGCCTTTTTTTGTGTGGAAATCCTCATGGCTACCTACCTTACATTCCGTCTGGGGAAGACGCAGTGTTTAGTCGGACTCTTACCGCAACGCAGTGCCAGTGCGGAGCCCCTTCACAAGACATGCATCACCTCCTTAATTACCCGCTATGCACAACCACCTGTACCATCCAAGACTTAAACGAGGTCAATGATAGAGCTGTACAGTGGCCTTAGTGCGAGATTTGTAACGTTCTCGATCGCGTTAGACTTCTGTATTGAAACTGGATAAGCGCCATTTGGTGACAATAACGGATAACCTTTTTTTTTCTATGTAATTTGACATAAGCGAAAGTTTACGTTAACCCGATCAAGTGCGTTAAAAACTTACACTAAGCCCTCAGGTTGCTCAATACTTGTCAGATAAAATTTAGTAAGAGTCAATCGAGACGAAAAGACGAAGAAGAACCCACTAAAACCCAGCAGTTCATACGGTAACCTTGAGTCGGGGTCTCGGGATACAATAAAGTTCACGAGCCCCCCCGAGTACCCCCTACTGGTTGTATATCTGACCTTCACAACCCAGTAACTCGATAACACAGTAATTCTTGCCAAGACTAGTCAGATTTTCTGACTCCTGACCATCCGTAACGACTGCCATTGATCTACATTTGACCGCCGAGACCAACGGCTTGACGTGCTATCTAAGGCAAGAACGAGTGTCGGTATGTTAAGATGGTCACCCATCCACAGACCGACCTCTCCAAGCGTCGCTTAACCTTAAAGATCGATTCATGCGGCTGTTATTATTTAGCAACGAGCTCCACTTTCGTCCTCGATGTAAATATGTTTATGAATTAATAAAATTAAAAACACGTTAACACACACACTTCGTTCGAATTTTATTAATATTGTACGCTTTAAAATTTACACGCTTAGGTGTGAATATAAAGTTAAATGCTACGATATTTTGTTTGAAATATGAACTCTCGTTATTTATACGTTTGCAACTAAAAACATGTTATTTTGAGATTTGAATAAAGTTTGTTTTAATTTTTCAACTTTAGAGGAATATCAATTTTATTTCAGACAATTAGCGGCTAAGATTAATTGGAACTTACAATCATTTAATATACCATTAAATTTTAGATATTTACTCCTGAAACTTCACACTGCTGAAGAAATCATTCAACTAATACTACGACATTTTCTAAAGTTTGTGTAATGCCCTAAACCAAATGGCTTTTAAGCTATATTTATTTTTGAGACATTTAAGAAATCGACAGACTACATTTTGAACTTCATTCTTATTAAGTTTTAGTTAGCAATTTTAATTCTTTGTTTTAGTGTATTTACAGTTATAATCACCAAATTAAAACTTATTTTACTGTGCGAACGCACTGTTAGAAATTTTCCATTTTCACGCACTACGACGCCTACGACGTAGCCGCGTAGCGCTACGAAGTGCTACGTTTTATTTAAACACTCATTGTATTATTGTACTATCGGTTGTAATGTTGAGTAAAAAGAGTGAACGCAATGTGAGAAAGAATACAATCAGTAAAAAGTTTAAATCAGAAGATCCCACCCATGCGTACAAAAACGTATTAGATTTATTTTACTCCTGCGTACAGCTAAGGAACATATTATAATTCTCTACCGGAGGCCGTGTTTCTTACAACCTGGCGATCTTTAGGTCAAGAAATCGGGTTAGGTACTACTTCTTGGTAGTCGTGCTGCATAGTCGACCATATCATCGCTTACCATCAAGTGAGATAGTGGTCAAAAATGAGCCTTGCCCATATTCAATATTATCTGTATTTTTTACGATGGTAACAACCGAAGGAAAATCTATAGCATGCCAACCAACATAATATACTTATAGACAACCAATCGGCCATTAGTACGCAGTAATTAGTAGCCTGTATACATAGGTTATACGCAATAATAAGGCCAGCTAGTCTAATTCAAAGGATAAACCGGCTGCCGGCCGTAGTCTGTTCGTCGCACGCCGCCATCACATCACTCGGAATCACTAATGAGTGTGGGGTCCCATTGACAGCGATACGCGTGACACGTCAAATTTCAGAAAAGAATATTCAATTTGTGATTTTTTACCATTTGAAATTTTATTAGCTAGATAGGGTGACTGGTAATTAGTGACCGATAGTTAAACATGTGTTTTCGCGATTTCAGGTTTGGCCCCGTAGTAAAAGTGGTTTGTTATCATGAGTACAGTCACGTGTAAAAGTATCGGTCACTAATTATCAGTCCCCCTATATACGCGCAAATTTCTAGAACTACAAGTTGGATTAAGAAAATTCTCTTTGTATATGATAGCCACCATTCATGAGAAAGGCTGTATAAGCTATACGGGAACAGGAAGAAACCGAATATGCGTGTCAGAAGTCGCGGGTAAATGCTACAACTAAACATTTTTTTTTTTGGCTTAGTTAAATACTTTCAGCTTTAGTAAGCAGTGATGGAATATATTTTTAAATATATTCATCAGCGATGAAGTAAGTTGACTGAAGAAGAATTCGACAGGAACCTTGGCGTAACAACATGATGCTTATAAAACTGGCACAGAAAACGATGTTGGTTCTTCTACCAATTTTGATTCTGTTTCCACTGTTCGTGTTATATTTTATGAAACTGCTTTGAAATGCTGCTACGCTATCAGTGAATTTTTTAAATGATACGTCCTATGATATTAATGTTAAATAATATTTCAATTGACTAAATTTGCTATAATTATTCTTATTTTATATACATGCATGAATATTTTTTAACGGTGAATGTGACTTAAGAATTGTGACATTAATTAAAAACTGATTACCTGACTATTAGAGACTATTATTAATCCGGTAAATTTGACTTTGAGATTATGACAGAATAAAATGATTACCTGACAATTATTAAAATATATTTCCAATACTTGTGATTATTATAGTATTTAATATTTCATGGCAAACGGTAGAATGTACTGGATCCAAATATTTTATTTTTCCTTGAAAACAATGTTTTTTGTTACCTACATTCTGTGCAAATAAATGATTCTTGATTCAGATTCGAATATTGTTTTTTTTTCCATATTCCCTATTGATGCATGGAATATTGCTTTAATGTTAAATTATAAGGCACTATACATATATTTATTGAAATTCTTAATTTAAAAAAAAAAAAAAACAGAATTAAGCTGTCCTGAATCTTTTACGATCGTGAAAAACGGTTCATAATTGATTATAGAAGTATCTGCGAAGGGAGATCAGGGAAAGGTCAATGTACTTTATTGCTAGATAAACTTGCAATATAGTACATACATTGAACTTTAATCACCTTTTTTTAAGGATGGGATCTCATCAAATGACGTGAACGTGACGTGAAGCAGGAGAGAGTGTCTGACTCTAACTGACCTTCAACGACCTACCAATAAAGGCAGTTTTACTATGGTAGGCGCCATTATAATTCTAAAGCTTTGGGTGTTCTCTGGTTTTTATAACAGAAAACGAAGAACATTGATATAAGAGACTACAAAACTATCTTATTCTGTATTAACTATCCGATATTTTTTGTTACCTGCAAGAATACCTTGCACATACCTACCTAACGACTAAAATCTACTGTAGAATAACAATTTATTCAAAACGAAATAGTAACATCGTATTCTTATTGCAACATTATTTCCCAGAATTAGCCAAGACGAATTCAAATTCACGTTTATTTTACAAAGTTTGTAACGTAAAAGAAAATTATACACACTGAATTTAACACGAACAAACAGACGAGGAAAACTGAGAAACAAATGCAAATGTCCTTACACGAGTCGAAAATGTTTTATTAAAATTTGGAAACACCACAAGTTTTTAGGGATGAAAGCGGGGAGGAGACGTCAAAGACCTTTGAACTAACCTTGAAATAAACATAATTACGTTATCTATGCTGTGTGAGGATTTTGACAAGGATTCATTTAAATGTTTTTTAGGGTTCCGTAACCAAAGGATAACCCGCGGAACTCTATTGCTAAGCCTTCCAACAGTCTATCTGACCATCCGTCTATCTGTCTATCCGTCAATCCGTCCATCCGTCCATTCGTCCGTCTCTCAGCGGGCTGTATCTCATGAACCGTAATTGGTAACCAAATGAAATGTTCAAACTATAAAACACAAACACGCTATAAAAATATAATAAAAATTAAATTAACAATTAAAGGGTTTATGGTGCGGAACCTTTTGTGTGAGCGTCCGACACGCACTTGGCCGTTTTTTTTTTTTTTCAAGTACCGTGATTTTTTGTGCTAAGATGTGATAGCGAGGAGTGAATAGGTTACTTCTAGGCAAGCGTGCTCCATCTTCGACCACATCATCGCTTACCATCAGGTGAGACAGTGGTCGAACTCGTGCCTATCAATAAAAAAATATGAAAAATGAGACTACAGTGTGAGGTAGGTAATTCTGCTTTAGTTTGATCGAAACCGCTGTACCGTGCTGAAGGTGCGGTGAGGTGGGGTGATGATGGTGATGTTGTATTGACTAATTTATATGCCTGGCTCTGCCCTCGGATAAACACCCATGTGATTTTATGTTATATCAACACACATGTATATATTACATAATATCTCCAAACCATTCTATTTTATTTATATTTAGTGTAACACTGAACGCTAACTTATTAGCGTATTCAAACCGTTAACCGCTCATCACTGGGCCGCCAACAGTGACGACCCAAATCATCAATGCATGTTAGTCGGTCTGACACCTGGCTTTGCTATCTAACCGCCCTGACTGATGGCCTTAGCTCATCGTGTCTAGACACCCTAATATAGAAACGATTAAATATCTCGTCACATACGCTGGGCTATTTAACGCGGATAAGGCCGGTCACAAACTGAGGGATCCACGGCCGATTGATGAATTATATAGTCGGCTAATGTACCTGTTTGCCGGTATTAATGAAAAGTAGGTAATACATGTGTTAGGTCAGCCGGGATCATATTTAGATGGATTCATCATAGTCATTCATTTTATATTATTGCCTGTTCTTTAATTGTATTGAAATTTTTGAAAAAACATGTTAGGTATCTTTTTTTAGATTTTATACAACATACTTTATTGCCCCTAGAGCACGGGGCATTGCGTAAAGTTTTGCATGCCTTATATCCACACGACACTGACTTTTGTATGCGCAGACTCCGAAATCCAAAAAATGTCTACAAAAAGTCTGCCGACAGCTGCAATTGAGCTGAGCTCAGAGCTCAGCAGACAGACAAATGTCGGTGGGACATTTTTTTTTATTCAGAGTTTGAAGTCTGCAATGTCATACGTCGGAGTCGTGTGGACGTACTATAATCCTTACTAATATTATAAATGCGAAAGTAACTCTTTCTGTCTGTCTCTCGCGCTATCACGCTAAAACTACTGCACCGATTTAAATGAAATTTGTTACAGAGATAGTCTAAAGCTTGAAAAAGGACATAGGCTACTTTTTATCCCGGGAATATGTTCCCTAGGGAACACGCGGGCGAAGCCGCTGGCAGAAGCTAGTTCCTAATATATGAAATTCTTCCGTTACTGAGTGGGTGACTGACTGACAGACAACGTACAGCCGAAACTACTGGTCGTAGAAAGCTAAAATTTGGCAAGGAGGTTCCTTGGGGAGTGAAGGGGAGCACTAAGAGAAGAATTCTCGAAATTTCTAAAGGAATGGGAAGAAAGGGATATGCAGTTATGCACGTACTAAGTCGCAGACAAAAGCTTGTTAGACAGAATTGTCATGCTCCGTCAATTTCTATGAGTCGCTCTCTCTGACGCCTGAAAGTTTTGACAATGCTATCCCTAACTGTGGTAGGCAAGGCAGTTTTCTTGCTACACGATAGCCCACCAAGTGTGAATTTCACCAATGAAACTAAACGCGATCAGCATACAAACTACCTTTACGAGCTGTTAATGTCGTTATTATCTGTGGAATATTGACACTGACAGCTCTTGAACGCAGTTCAGGGGGTCTAAAAAGGCCGCTTTAGGAGAATTTTATTAGAATCATAATATTAATCACGCTACAATCTGTCAAATTTCATTTTCATCTTTATCGCTAACGAATTAGGTTCAAGGTTGATTGGGAAAATTTGAAGTGGCAGCGTGATTTTCTTTCAGATGCTATCAAAGTGGCCTTTTTAGAACCGTAGATGTACTGAACGCGTTCAGTTTCATAGGTGAAATCGAAATCCGCTCTTATAAAACTAAATAAACCGTTGACTATCTCCAAACGAATAAACACATTACTTGTTGAAATCGAGGACAGCACTAGTCCTACAAATAGTGGCCACGTGTGGAGATCTAACGCAACAGAGGCTAGTTAAATATTAAAAGTGCAGTTAGGGACAGCGCCAGTTAACCCATGATTGGCTACAGTTACTGTTACCACATAATTGAACGTGCTAACTAGATAACACTCCGTGGCTTTTTTAACTGGGAAACTGTGAAAGAGTGGGAGTAGAGTTTTAGAGATTTTGCTCCGTGGAGTCTCTGTAAGAGTTTATTTTAGAAACTAAACATTATCATTATATTTCATTTGCCTAGCCTTTTCCCAACTACATTGGGGTCGGCTTCCAGTCAAACCGGATTCAGCTGAATACCAGTGTTTTACGTGGACCGGCTGCCTACCAGACCTCCACAACCCATTAACTGGGTAACACGGTACTTCTTGGCAGAACTGGAGTCAGATTTACTGGCTTCTGATTCTGACAATCCGTAACGACTGCCAAAGATCTGCAAATGACAGCCGGGGCCAACGGCTTAACGTGCTTTCCGAGGCACGGAGGAAACTCGGTATTTTAAGATGGTCACCTTCGGATCAACCCGTGCGGCTGTTAATATTTAGCCACGAGCTCCTCAGCTACTCTCATCAAACCCACTTGACTATTATTCGCTAATAGTCAATCAAGTGGGTTAGATATTGTTGATCACAGACCCTACGAGTTTATCTGTCGAAGTCGAATGTATTGGTAATGAACGTCTATTAATTGACTCATTGAGTAGCTACTCGTATGCGATTAAACGTGTTCAGTCAATGCAATTTGATGTAGCGTCGACTACGCATTAGATAGGCAATACCTACTCGAACGTGTTTATGAAAGTGAAAACATATCGATTATTTGTTTTTTTAGACTCTTAATATTATTTTAAATCTAGTCACGTCATCTATACTAGTATTGTAAATCGATACCAGTATTGTAAAGCTGATGAAGAGTTTGTTTGAAACAGTCGGGCTTCGAAAATTCACTTTGTGTAATAATAATAATAATTTATTTAATTCAGACCATTGATCCATATAGTGTTAGTAAAATCTTAACAATAGGTTAAGATTTATTTTAGTACTAAGCTTTTTATGTACATAAAAAGCTTAAATTAATTGGCGACATGTACGCCAGTACGCACATGCCTAGCTGCCCAGTGCCTAATGAAAGACCCATCAATTTTGTCCGCCAGTGTAGCCAGTATGTTGTGTTACTTTGTGTAAATGATAGCCCCATTCATGAAGAAGGCTACAGGCTGTACCTAACCTTGGCTAATCTAAGGGGCGCAAGCCCCCAAAAAGAGCCAGATTTTTTGGTAGTCTAGAACCTAACGAAATCATTCAGGAATTTAGGAAAAGTAATCCAAAGCGGCTTGTTATAAGTACGTTCAGCAAAATAAAATTAAATGTATTTTTTTAGTGTTTACTTTGCTTAAATTCAGATCCAATGGGATCCACCTCTGCCCGTGATTGTACAAGACAGTCGTAAAAATTCCAACTTATTTTAGTTTCTTAAACTTTAGATATCTTTGTTTACAATTAACAGTTAACGTGAAGATTAGGGTAACATTTATCAGAATCGATTTATTCATGAGGTTATGACTCCCCCATCATGTTCGAGTCCTAATACCGGCACTACCTATGTCTAAATATAGCCGTAGACATACGCTTTGGGGATTATGCCCGTGACATATTGAAACCTATGTGTTGTGTCTATGTATTCATTTGTGCTGCAGTTTGACGAATACATCGAGTTTGACAAATTAGCTGTCAGAGAAATTACGTGAACGTGTGCGTCTGCGTTGGGTGTCTGTTATAGTTTTGATTGTGTTTCGCGGTTTTAAAACGCTGTGGATTTAGAGTCTGGTAGTTTTGCGTATGCACCTAAATTATTTATGTTGTGCTTTATAGTCGAGTAAGAGTAATAAACGTTATAATTAAACACTTAAAATACACAGCTGCTCATCTAAAAGGAAAGAGAATTGATCAAAGTACGGTTTTTATTTCAATCAAATCAATAACTTTTATTTATGATTAAATATCTATGTTCGTAAAATGGTTTAATATTTAGTTTATAAAATTAATTTTTCAAATACTCGCGAAATATTGTGTACTATATAATATCGTCTATCTACTGTTTCCGATTATGTAACCTACACATCCATAACACTTGTCAAAGCCTCTCACATTCCAGTTAATGTGTCTACGTCGTCGGAAGTCGGAAACTATATAAAGAAGAGTGTATATAATGTACTTACATATGTGTGTATGTTCGCTTCCATGTTGACCTGAGGATTAAAGAAAAACAAGGTGTATATAGTGCTTGTATACTTGGGGGGATGCCTAATACCTTAAGGAAGTAAATATAACATACGAAAGCGATTTAATAGAAAGAATTTTAGCAGCATGCCTTTGATTTTAACGACATTAATAGTAAAGAGTTGGTTTAAATGTCTATGTTTATTTTAATAATTTTATTAAGTTTTAACACTTTAATTAATGTCTGCTACGAGACACTAGAGCTTGGTGCTCAATAAAACTTAGGAATGTTACTTGAAAAGTTTAATTTATTATGTTTAAAAACTAATAAACATGCGCGGACCGATCGATTCGTGTTGCTTGAGATTTCTTAATTAATGTGACAATGAAAAAAATAAAAAAGTTCAGGTAGAAATTTTGTGGAAAAGGAAACAGGCGAGAGCCGAACCTCGAATTATGACTTTTTACATACAAAGTCTATCCGCACACATTTCTCAACAAACACATCCCTCGCTTCGAATCCTCGCACATCTCTGAAGGAAACGTAGCCTGAGGGTTGTCTACTGAAGGTCACAGCATGCAGTTTGACAGAAAATACAGATTGTTGTGTAGTTAATATTATGATTCTAATGTCATCTGCCTAGCCTTTTCCCACCTATATTGGGGTCGGCTTCCAGTCAAGCCGGATTTAGCTGGATACCAGTATTTTACGAGGAGCGGCTGCCTACCAGACCTCCACAACTGGGTAACACGGTACTGCATGTCAAGACTGGAGTCAGATTTACTGGCTTCTGACTATCCGCAACGATTGCCAAAAGTCCACAAATGACAGCCGGGACCAACGGCTTAACGTGCTTTCCGAGGCAAGGAGGAAACTCGGTATGTTATGATGGTCACTCATCTACAGACAAACCATGGCAAGCGTTGCTTAAACTTGAAGATCGACCCGTGCTGTTTTTATCTAGGAACGATTTCCATTATGATTCTGCAAAAGTGGCCTTTTTAGACCCTCAGTACTCAACATTGATGGGGCTGGTTAACATACGAGTATTATACCTACTTTGACGAGTCAAATATTTAGAACCTGTACTGTACCAGCGTCAGGCAGATGCACCTAACTTAATAGCTACAGTCAATGAAGAGTAGTCACTCTCGATTTTAAGACTCCATAAGAATAAATACGCCAAGCAATCTAAGGATTTGACAGCTTAGTAGAGAGGGATAGAAGATCGCTTTAGGGTGAGCGGGGGAAGATCGAACGGTTTTTTGATGAGATGAGCATTGAAGTCTTGTAGAACAGTAACATATTTTATGCATACGTTATTTTTTTTTTGTAAATAAAGAGCAAAGAGTGTATTTTTCTAGAATATGGATGACATCGTGCTGAATCAGTTCCAAAGCATAAAATAAATGTTTTTATCACGAGAATGAAACGGGGACTTACAGGGGGAAGACGAAGGTAAGGGGGTAGGTGATGATGGGGAAGATCGAAACAGTTTCTAAAATCGTTCAAATCGATAATAGACGTTGTGGATGGGTGCCTTATAAACTCAGAACTACTTGTAGTGCCAAAATACCTTTAGTTTAACACAGATATATCTATTTACTTTTTTTATAAATTTCTATCTTTTCCTACCGGGAAAGGATTAAAGATTAGCGTAAAAAACACTGTACAGACATTTGTATTTTTCAGTCACATACACCGCTAAACAACTACACCGATTTTGATTAAATTTCAATGGGACCAATCGGAAAGTATATCCTTATAAAATCAAATCGGTTCATAAATGACGGAGTTATGAGGTAACAAACATTATAAGCAACCAAATGTAGAACCTCCTCCTTTTTTGAAGATGGTTAAAAAAAGGACACCGGTCATCTGCATTGCAGCATTGTCGACCGATCCTAAACTGTATCTCTAAAGTCTAACCCACAAACACCGAATACACTTACAAAAGGCTTTTTTTAACCCATCAAATAAACACTCATCTATAATTTATAAACGCCTTTCTCAAAAATACTTCCTCATTTAATAAAACCTATAAGGTTAAATTTTATAATACAACATTCCTTCTAACTCACCTCAAAGAAAGGGAAACAAGACTAATAGTTCAAAGTAAAATCGACCTTATAGACAAAAACAATAGCCCTCGAAATATAAAGGTCTTGTTTGGTACTATTATAGGACAATAATAGACTTTAGTAGGGCCACACAAAGTTGGTTTTAGTTTGCATTAGAAAATATTTGACTTTTAAACCTTTATTCAAAGGAAGTTTGTGCTTATTTTTTATTAGAAATAGAAATGATTACAGTATGTTTGTAACTTATTGTTAATTGGTAATTAATTTGGCCAATAATTAATAGTAGCTGGATGACCGAGCTTCGCTCGGTTCTTTTTTACGACGTTTTCTATGATTAAATGAAACCTAGATGGATCGATTTATCGCTCCCGAATATATACGTACATATATACAAGAATTGCTCGTTTAAAGGTATTAAGGAAGAAGACGCCCCGGGCGTCGGGAGTCCCAGGACGATTCTCGGCCACCGCAGGCGCGGGCCTGCGGACGGCAAGCGTTGGGTGGCTCGCCATCTGATCACAATCGGGCCCGGGTCGATGGCGCGCTGTGTTCAACGCGCGCCTCGAAGAGCTGTCAGCATAGAAGACGCCGCTAGGGCCAGTGCCTGCTGGGGCTGCGGAATCTGTTCGAAAGAGACACTGTAGCCCTGGAACGCAAAGGGCACTAGGAGGAGCACGGATTAGTTTTAGTCAGTAAGTGTCTAACACTCCCTCCTGCTTGACCTAGAGCGGGAGGACCAACATACATTTATTGACTTTCTTTATATCAAAAACAGCAATAAAGTCTTAAAACTGTCCTGAATCGACTATCGTTATACTTTACGTTCTCTAGTAATGAAAAACGGTTCATAATTTATTGTTAAATGCACATAAAATAAAAACTACTGAGCAAAACTGAATTATTTTTTTACGGGACCAAATAGCAAGTCGGTAGATACCCGTGGAATATTTTTCGGCTACACGCGAGCGAAGTCGCGGTATGAATCTAGTCTCAGCTAAAGGACGGCTAAGTCATGACAGAATGTCTTTTAAAAACTTTTGTAAGAAGTTAAGTATTATACTTACATACATAGATAGATAGTGGTTAAAGTACAAAGCCGACAGTGACACGGGACAGAATCCAGAATAATTAAATAGTGTGCGTCGTTAATAAATAAGTATTTACAAAAATTGGTATTATGAATTTAGAGAAGAGAAGTTTTGAGAGAAGGAGAGCTTTGCATATGGCCTTTTTAGACCTGCAGAAGGCCTTCGACTGTATACCTCGGCAGTCCATCTGGTGGGCACTGCGCTTCAAGGGCGTTCCCGAGGCCTATATTGACATTATCAGAGACATGTACCGCGATTCCGTGTCCTCTGTCTAGACCGCTGTTGGCGAATCGAATGGCTTCCCAATATCAGTTGGCGTTCACCAAGGCTCGGCTCTTAGCCCGTTCTTGTTTAACGTAGTGCTCGATGTAGTTACGGCAAACATTCAAGATCAGCCTCCATGGCTAATGATGTATGCCGATGACATCGCCCTCGTTAACCAGAACAAAGCCTATCTTGAGCGCAAAGTAAACATTTGGAAGGACATGCTTGAAAACGGTGGTCTGAGACTAAATGTGGCGAAGACTGAGTACATGTCCTGTGGCAGCACGGATTCAAACACCATCCGAATAGGCTCGGACCTGATCAGAAAGTCCGATATCTTCAGGTACCTTGGATCCGTGCGGCACGAGTCTGGCAACGTGGACGACGATGTCCAAGCACGTATAGGCGCGGCTTGGGCGAAGTGGCGCGAGGTAACGGGCGTTCTATGCGACCGCAAAATTCCTCCGAAGCTCAAGGGGCAGATATATAAATGCATCATACGGCCTGTCCTACTGTACGGGGGCGAGTGTTGGCCAGCACTAAGCAGACACACCCAGGAGCTTCGCGTCACGGAGATGAAGATGCTGAGGTGGATGAGTGGCGTAACGCGATCCGATCGCATACGCAACTCTTACATTCGAGGTAGTCTTGGTGTCCGTGACGTGGGGGAAAAACTGCAAGAGTGTCGTCTGGGATGGTATGGCCACATCATGCGCCGCCCTATGGAGTAGGTACGTTGGTCGGAGATGCATGAATATGGCTGTTCTTGGGGCTAGGTCCCGTAGTCGCCCTCGCAAGCGCTGGCTGGACGTCGTCAAATCCGACATGAGAGCTTTGACGACGTCTCACGTCTGACGTTGAAGAAGGATGTTCAAGATCGGGCAAAGTGGAGGAAGCTAAGTAGGAAGGCGGACCCTGGCAATAGCCGGGATTAACGCCAGGTGGAAGAAGAAGGTATTATGAGTTTAGACTAGGTATTTTAAAAATATATAAGCTCAACATTTTTTTTTAATATTGATAGGCACTCGTTTGACCACTATCTCACCTGTTGGTAAGTGATGATGTGGTCGAAGATGTAGCACGCCTGCCTAGAAGTAACCTATTCACTCTTGACTTAAAGACTCCCAGGTTGTAGCTATCTAGTTTTTAAGGTTCCGTACAAGAAGGGTAACCAACGGACCCCTTTTATTAAACCTGCGCTCGTCCGTCCGGCTGTCAGCTGCAATCTCAAGAACACTACTAGGTAGACAGTTGAAATTTTCACTGTGTATATCCATTGTAGGTTTATCAACATACCATAAAAATAAAGATGGCGGTTTTTGGTACAGAACTGTTTATGTGAGAGTCCGACTCACAAATAGCCGGTTTTATTTTCTGTTATTGCAAATTAAATTTAGTAGGTAAGTACCTATGACACCTTTAACGAAACGGTTGTAGATTCGGTTTCCGGACGATAATTTTACGTAATTGATAACGTCATAAGAAAACAATTGAATTCTTAACAAACAAGCCGAATGCAAAGGCCGATCGTGCCTCTCTATCGCTTGTTCCGCGCTCTCGCTCCCGAAACCGCTCTCGAACTTGATACTTTTTCGTGCGTAGCCGGCGTTCATCGATTTATAAGACGTTTTTACGTCAAAAGTTAAGTGTAAATAGTAAAGTCCTATAAAATTGAGAGCTCTAACCCTTAACCCTTTTCAGTTTTTAACCCTTTACAAACCATAAGTCCGATCCTGCATGGAGTATTGTAGCCACGTTTGGGATGGCTCAGCTAAGTATCAGCTTGCCGCGCTTGACTCGGTGGAACGCAGAGCTAAGAGGCTCATCGGCGACGTAAAACTGGTGGATGCCAAGCTACATAGCTTGGCTCATTGCCGTAAGGTTGCCTGCTGTTGTCGGTCTTCTACAGATTGTACTTCGGTGAGTGTGCCCAAGAACTCCGCGACCTCTTCCCACCGGCCCCCTTCCGGCACTGCATCCTACCATCCCTATCTTGTGGCTATTCCACCAATTCGCACGAAGCGTTTTCAAACGTCTTTTATAGTGCGCACAGCAAAGGAGTGGAACTCTGCCTGTGTCTGTGTTTTCAAAAGCTTACAACCCTAATCTCTTCAAAGTTAGAGTGAACAGGCTCCTTCTGGGTAGGCTCGCTCCATCGTCGACTTTGTTTTTGTAAAAAAAAAAAACAAGTTAGTGGAATTGGCACTCAGATCCAAAACGTCACCCCACATACTTCTGAAACCGCCTTAATAAATTATTTGTGAAAAACTAGAAATTCTTAGTATTGGTAGATAGTACGGACGTGTTTGATGACATGTTTTGCGCAGTGGTTGAGCGACTGCGTGTCGCGGGTTCGATTCCCTCTCGGAACAAAACTTTGTATGGTCTACAGATAGTTGTTCCGGGTATCATCGATTGTGTATGTGAGTTTATTATGTTTGTGAACGCACCCAGGATACAGGAGAAATATCTAGTGTGGGGCTACCATTCTATACAAAAAGAATACTTCAGTACTAATGGCACGTATACACGGGCAATGATAATTGATCAATTTTAAGGAATACTGATAATAAAATACGGATTGATTGTGACGTCACAAAATATCAAGCATTTACGGCACCGACAACAAGCGTCAATATGACGAAATGTTTTAATACGACAACTTTGAGCGATATTTTTTTTATTTGTGATGGGTTTGCTCTTGGCTCTTGTCTTTGTCAGAGATGACAGAGACAAAGTCTACGATGGAGCGAGCTTACCCAGAAGGAGCATGTTCACTCTAACTTTGAAGAGATTAGGGTTGTAAGCATTCGGAATCACAGACGCAGGCAGAGTTCCACTCCTTTGCTGTGCGCATTATAAAAGACGTTTGGAAACGCTTAGTGCGAATTGGTGGAATAGCAACAAGGTAGGGATGGTAAGATGCAGTGCGTCTGGAGGTGCGATGGAGAATGACCGGTGGGATGAGGTCGTGGAGTTCTTGGGCACACTCACCGAAGAGAGTATACTCCTATGGAGAAACTTCAAGGACATTTGCTAATCATCATCATCATCTGCCTATACATTTCCTAATTGTATTTCGGTCGGCATCCAGTCAAGCCGGATTTAGCCGAATACCAGTATTTTACGAGGAGCGGCTGCTAACCAGACCTCCACAACCCAGTAACTGGGTAACACGGTACTTCATGACAAGACTGGAGTCAGATTTACTGGCTTCTGACTAGCCGTAGCGACTGCCAAAGATTTACAATTGTCAGCCGGGACCAACGGCTTAACGTGCTTTCCGAGACACGGAGGAAACTCGGTATGTTAACATGGTCACCCATCCACAGACCAACCTTGGCAAGCGTTGCTTAACCTTGAAGATCGACACGTGCGGCTGTTATTATCTAGCCACGAGTTACTCGAAAGGACAAGGCCACTTGCTAATATACACGTGTAATTTTGTTGAAAAGTACTATAAAACACATATAAAGCAATATGTACCTAATACTAGCTGACCCATTCAACTTCGTCTACCTTTTTCATTAATGCTCCGCTCCTATTGGTCGTAGCGTAATGTTAAATAGCCTTCTTCGATAAATGGGTTATCCAACACTAAAATCATTTTTCAATTCCTAAGATTACCGCGTTCAACCAAACAAACAAATTTTTCAGCTTTATGATAATAATATTAGTAGGTACCTATAGATATGTAGCAATTAGAAACGATATTGCTTGAACAATTGCCGAATTTCATTGCAGTTGTTTTACTGCATATTGCTCCAGATTGATCCATAGGTACGTGTTGAGGGATTATGAAATTATAAAAAAAATAAAATATTATCTTTACTTACAGTTTATCTAAAAATTTAAAATAATATATTATTGTATATTTTTAATTTTGATTCTATTCTAGAAAAACAAATGTGATAAAATTATTTTAGTTAAATATATGTGTCCCTCTCGCGAAAACGCTGTTTTATATGGCATTATGGACTGTATAGGCGTCATGGACTTTGACCTCAAAGTTCATATCAGACTTCAATCTTACAATTATAAAGAGAACTTTATAATTGTAATGTTTTTAAAAATAATTTCGTGATTTTTTACTAGTATTTCAGTTTAAAGAAAGTCTCTAAATATCCTAACAAGCCTTACTAAAAGATTATTCGCAGCCCTTTTAAAAACACCGAACGAAACCTGAAATTACCGAGTTGAGCCAATTTCGTCAGTCAATAGCCACTCAGGTTGACTTTCAATCCTCAACGCGGTGGTATGGAATCGATTATGAGTATTATACGCGAGTAAATAAGGCGATTGTTAATCGATTAAATTGGGCTATCGTATTAGTAGGTACTGTAGGTAGATAAGAATCTCTGACGGTGTGAAAGTATTTAGCTGTCTGGTATACCTAGGTAATTACTAACGTTTTCTTAGAATTTAGCCTATATTTTGACATAAGCAATACAAGGCAAGCGTGTTCTATACTCGCACTTGTTGTCGACCATACTGTCACTTTCCATGGTGGTGAAACACGACCGATTAATTACTAAAAATATTTTTTTCCAATAAGAGTACTTTTTTTTATAACATAACAAACTACATAATTATTAAATAAACACTTAAAACAAACTAAATTTTTCATCAGCGCTGTCAGCTGGTAATGTGTTCAAGAGATGTTAAATAGCAATGCTTAATCTCTGCCCAAAGTAAAATCCAGCGCTTGGGTCACGGGAAGTGTCAAATACTTAAAATAAAAACTCGTAACTAAATAATGGAACTAACCGTATGCAATGTGAACGTCGATGACGGAACCCGTGTGTATGAGCCTTAAAGCGTGGTATAATGACAGGTATCAAATTAAATATCAATATTTGTTTCGAAGACAACAGTCAAACGCGGCCATCTACAGAAAATAAAAATAAATTTTTAGCGCCAAAAAAGCAAAAAGAAAATGCAACACAAATACGTTATTTGGCTATGATTGTACATTCCATAAATTTGACCTATTAAAAAGATAAAGAAGTAGAAAAAATCTTTATTTTATTGCTACATATCGGGCATGCCTCGGGTCAAGGAACTTTCTCTACTCATCCACGGTAAATGAACGAACGTTATCTATATAACAATAAAAACGTATAACCTCCTACATACAGCCTCACAGCATCCGTAGTACATCCAAATACAATAACTTCTTTAACACATCTTCAATGGTGTTTTTTTTTCTGGATGGGGAATCATCAAATGATTTCTCCCGCTCTGGGCGGAGCAGGAGGGAGGGTCAGACTTTTACTTACTAAAATCCAACCATCCGTGTTCCTCTAAATGCCCTTTGCGTTCCAGGGCCGCAGTATCTCTTTCGAACAATTCTGCAACACATCTTCAAAGGTTACGATTCAATAAGTGCATTTTTTTATTATAAGCATGCCTCCTTTACGACCGTAGACGTACATAAGAATAACAATCGGTAGCGTTCCCTCGCCCGCGTTTTGTTCGAAGACGGCCTTCAGAATCGTCAGCCGTCCCTTTCTTCCGCATTGTGAAACCGCTATGACCGTCTCACGTTACGTCGGCAAACATGAATAAAATAACACTGACTGCCGCTATCTGTCTCTCTCTTTTGTGGAGTTTTCAAACTAGTGCGAAAGAGAAATCGACAGTGGGTGAGGGGAGAAATGAAACATGGGAGATTTGTGCCTATGGAGCGGTATAGTTCTCTCCATGCGAGGATGTTTTATTTGCTTAAAGAGAAACCATTTGGAAGTGTTAACTTCCGTTTAATTTGATACAATTATGTTGTTTATTTGGATGCTGTTGCTAAAAATGTATTACGAATTATGTTTGGAGATTTTAAATGATTTATTAGTGGGGGTAAGTTTAGAATGATGCTTCAAAATATTTTTAAGGCCGTGTGGAATGTTTATGCTGTCTGGGAAGGGTTAGAAGAAACGTGCCTAACGAACGTTTTTAAATAAAGATACTACAAAGCTTTTATTTTCTTAAAAAAGAAGTATTATTGTTTATCTTTTATAGATTTAGCACAAATATTTAGTGAAATTTTACTATTTTGCATTTATTAAATTAGTGTTATTTGAATGTATTCTGATTTTTATTTTCCATTTGCACTGGTAGCCCTTTGCTATTTTGGGTAAAATTACGCATTTTATTTTGCTTTCAAGTATCGATAAATCATTTATTGATATACTAGCTTTTGCCAGCGGCTTCGTCCGCGTGTTCCTTAGGGAACATACTCCGGTGATTAAAAGTAGCCTATGTGTTATTCCAGACTATATTCTACCTCTGTGCCAAATTTTATGAAGATCATTTCAGGTGTTCTGACGTGGGAGAGTAACGAACATCCATCCATACCTCAGAAACTTTTCCATTTATAATGTTTGTAGCATGTAGGAAACCCTACCGCATTTTGAAGGCATCAAAACAAAATGTGTCAACTAATAAATTAAAAAATGCGACGAATTGATAACCTCCTCCCTTTCTGAAGTCGGTTAAAACAAAACAGCAGAAATTTTAGGGGTTAAAATGAAACAACTACGGTTGGACTTGGCTTTATAGGTCAAAGACCTAACCCCAAAAAATATTTTGGGTCATCATCTATGTTAGACAATAAATGAATGAACCGTTTTTCATTATCAAAGAACGTAAAGGATCACGACAGAAGTCGATTCTGAACAGCTTTGTCTTTAATTTTTATATATTTATGTTTTTATATTGAGAAAGTCAACAAATGTATGTGGGTCAATAACCGTTATAGCACATATATGTGGTATCTACCGTAATATGACTAGCTCTTGCTACAGGCATCGCCCATGTGAAAGGAGAAAATACATACCTAAGGGTGCCTGTCCTTTACAGAGGAGCGAGGCTTGAGTCACTGACATTTTAATTATCATGCATGATTGGTTAAAATTTCTCCGTTTCTGCGCTCCGCTGTCTCGCTCTGCTGTAATAGACAGGCACCCTAATACCGGCATGAAAAGTATGTTATGCCCAACTTCGGGACATAGTCTACTAGTATACAAAGTTTTATCTAAATCCCTTCAGGTTACGACTGACAGGGTTACTGTCACATTAAAAATATTAAGTTTTTACTTTTATTTGTGATTGGTTAGCTCTTGACTCAAGTCTGGGTCAGAGTAGACAGAGACAAAGTCTACGATGGAGCGAGCCTACCCAGAAGGAGCCTGTTTACTCTAACTTTGAAGAGATTAGGCTTGTAAGCGTTTGGCAACATTGTTTATTTCACATTTAAAATATAACACTGTCGCACAATTAAAAAATTCAATTCCTATCAGCTAGTCAACTAACATAGTTTCTTATCCTCAAAACTACTCCCGCAAAACCAAAACATAGGTAACCCTTCCCTATTTTCGGTACAGGTCTACAATCACGGCAGACACCAGATACTCTGCTGCGGAACAATAACAGGCCGCGGCGTACTGTAATGGGGAATCAATTTTGCGTCAGTAGCAGTCACGCTACATCAAGCCATGCCGTCATACTAATGCTCGAATCGATTTTAACTTAACTGTTTACCCGATTTTCGTTGAATGTGGATTTTCTTTGAGTACGAGTAGCTACGAATTTTTTTTATATTATTTCATGTGGTTATTGACTTAGACCGTTCACGGAAGGCAGCGAGTTCTGCGGGAAGAGTAGGATGCTAGATGCTACAGGTTATACCTTTGCGCACTGTATTTTCTTTTTTATTTGAAATGGGTTTGCTCTTGACTTTAGTCTATGTCTATGTCAGAGAGAGTGTGTCTGTCTATGTCAGAGAGAGGTACGAAAAAGAGAGCTTAACCAGAAGGAGCCTGTTCACTCTGATCTTAAAGAGACTCATCTCTTTAAACACAGAGTGAACAGCGTCTGTGTAAGCGTTCGGAAACACGTTCGGACGCAGGCAGAGAGTTTCACTCCTTTGCCACTAATGGAAGAATGTAGACTTATAACAAAATATCGGATTCTAATCTAAACGAATCTGTACGTACCTTTATTTACTGTTGACAGTCACGCGTTTGATCACTATCTCACCTGTTGGTAAGCGATGATGTGATTGAAAAGGTAGCGCGCCTGCTTAGAAGCAACCTATTCACTCTTGACTTAAAGACCTCTAAACAAGTGACAAAATATCAGTGGTAACGTAGCGAATTCGATTGTCAGAACGTCAAAAATGTATGATATTGACAAAAGCTAAAAAAACATGTCACGTGATCAATCCCTTATACTTTGGCGTTGGCGGAGTCGCTATCTGAATCAAATCTAAAAGAAATACTACCACTGTAAATAAACTCACTTGAACTTAATTATCACTGAACAATAAAGAAAGAGAACTGCATCAGTCACGCTATCCCAAATCGAGTCCGAGCCGCTATCTGAACCAAATCTAAAAGAAATACTACCACTATAAATAAACCCACATGAACTTAATTGTCACTGAACAATAAATATTGAGGAACAGCATCAGACACGCTATCTAAACAAAATCTCAAAAAAAGACTGTCACAAAAAATAAACTTGCGTTATCTTAATTGTCACTGAACAATAAAGATTAAAGAACTACATCAGACACGCTATCCAAAATCGAGCCCGAGCCACTATCTGAAGAAAATCTAAAAGAAATACTACCACATTAAATAAACCCACATGAACTTAATTGTCACTGAATAATAAAGATTGAAGAACTGCATCAGACACGCTATCTAAAGTCGAACCCGAGCCGCTATCTAAACCAAATCTCAAAGAAAGACTATCACTAAAAATAAACTTGCATTATCTTAATTGTCACTGAACAATACAGATTAAAGAACTGCATCAGACTCGCTATCCAAAATCGAGCCCGAGCCGCTATCTAAACCAAATCTAAAAGAAATACTACCACTATAAATAAACCCACATGAACTTAATTGTCACTGAACAATAAAGATTAAAGAACTGCATCAGACTGCTGTATACCACAGCACATGTAAAATATTCATTAAAAAAGAGTAACTATAGAGTTTATTGTCCGTTCTTCTCCATAAGAATCTACTCTTCCGAATGAACAGTAGAGTCACTATGTTATTTTAAATGTAATGATGACGTTCAAAAGTGCCGTTTAATGACCTAATTAAAATAAACGTTTTGACTTTGACTTTGAGCCCGAGTCGCTATCTGAACAAAATCTCAAAGAAAGACTATCACTAAAAATAAACTTACTTTATCTTAATTGTCACTGAACAATAAAGATTAAAGAACTGCATCAGACACGCTATCTAGAATCGAGCCCGAGTCGCTATCTGAACCAAATCTAAAATAAAAACTATCTCTTCCCTTATAAATAAACTGACTTGAACTGAAATGACCTTTTATAACAACACTTGGAACGGCAAACATAATTGCTTACTTCATTGCTAATTACTGAACTCCAACCGGTCATTTATGTGACTCTTTGAGTCGAGTATATTCTTCGATTTAAAATTCTATATTTTTTTTTATTTATTGATCACAGTGTAGTCTTTTAACCCAAAGGTTGACTGGTAGAGAATGCTTTGTTGCCTTAAATCCACCCATGTCGCGCTATCGTACATACAATTTGAATAAATAAATTAGTTATTATTTCCAATTCAGACACTTCGATACCACGCCAGTCTGCATATAAAATGTGACGAAGAAAATGCGGCAATTAGATAACTGCTACATTTTCTTCGTCAAATTTTTAACTACAGCTGTTGTATTTTAACATGGCGAAAGCGGTCATTGACCTACATATATTGACATTCTTACTTTAAAAATTCGAAATAAAGCCCTAACTAAAGCCAAGGGCCGCGATACGACGATACGAGTAGAGATCCTCAATATTTTTACTTAAGACAAACCATATACTGTGTTAGTTTTCAACCATCTGCCATTTTTTTCAGGCATTAGGTATCAATCGAAGACACAATTTAAACTAAATTTTACTAGAATAGGTACAAGAAAAAATGAGCTGTTCAGTACATTTTACGCATAACTCGTCCAATGCTCTACATTGGATATAACTGTCGATTTTTGTTCCCGTTTTGATACCTAGTGCTTGGAAAAACTTCACGACGTCACGACCGCTGTTACACCCTAAAAAGAACCAACTATACCATATCAAGGCGGAAACAAAGGCTTTTTCCGTTTGAATAAAAACGACTAAAGGATAAAGGGGACATTTTCCTCTCTGTAATTTACTTAATCGTTCCACACTCCTTTCTGAATCACATATGGATTTCACAAAGCGAACCAAGGATTATTTTACAGCGTTTTTCCCGTCACTTCTGAGTGCTGTTGAAATTTTAAAACGATAATTATCGATACTCCTGTACAGTTTGTGAGCTAGAAAGAGTGACGTTAAAATCAGGGGTTTCCTAAGAACTAAGGACATTAGGTTGCATCTGCAACTTGATTTTTTCACTAAGTTATAAACCGCGAGGTTGCTACTTCTCAATGGAATTTTAAACTGTTTATTGGGGTAAAATAAACAGATGTAGATTGCAATGTGGATATTTCTTTTTGGTTTCAAAAACCTCTCATAACGTTAAAAACATTAAAACGCGGCATTTAAATATCTAGTTCACATTTGATTGCAAATAAAATCATGCTCTTATTTGCTGTATCAGAAATACCCTGTGACAAACAGTTTTTTTTTTTAATGAACAGTTTATTCACGAATTATAACTTCGACGCTACCAACTGAAAAAAACATAAATCGTCAGTTTACTTTAGATTTCTTCGTAATACATATTGCATATCTAAATGCACAATTACAGTTCACATTAATAGACAAAGATTCCGTATTATTTCTTTATAAAACTGGTTAAAAAGACTCGAATTCAGTGCCGCAAGACATAGAATTGAAATTAATAAATAAATGAAGAATTAATAGATATCAATCTATTATTATCGCCGTATTTTGATTTTTGTCCAAAAAAAACGTAAGTATTTGGACCTGCGGCCATCCAATTTACAAAGAGACTTAGTTTGGACCCGAGTTCGTATAAACCATATACAATCGCTGATCCACTCCAAGTCACGTTACAGTGGACAGCCCTGTTCTAATCAGCACTCGGTGAGGTACCGCAAATTGCAGCTATTTAATAATCAATGCAGACTTTGAACATCAACTTGAATAGGGTGGCCTAACATTGACCACTTTACAGCTGTGACAAACCTTTTGATGCGTCTATCATCTTTTAGTTTTGAATAATAATAATTTTATTTTATTCATTTAATAGCTAGTGTATTTTTTTCTGATAAGTTTTTTGTTTTTGTTACATGTAAAACCTGACAACTGTAATGAATATGTGTCACAATAATATTTATGATAGTTCCGTAAGACGTGTTTTTATACTGAAATCGATAGTGCTAATTTTAAATACAAAAAGTTTAATATCCTATATATCGGCCTGTAAATTTATTTATTTCAAAAACAACAACCTATTACTTGACTACTTTTCTTAAGTAGATATAACTCAATATCTCAAATAAAAAACCTTCACTACTTCGTAAAAATTATAACAATTAATCGGAAAAAAATATCTTATAAAAATTGGAAAGTCCTAACAGGAGAAGTGTAACTCAATTTAGTTAATAAAAATACTGCATTAGATATCAAAGCTCAAAAAAAAAAGAAAAATAAATATTACGATTGAATAAATTGTCTGTCTTCCTTCACGATAGCAAAAATTCTCCATTACGCATTTTATCTTTACTTAAAAAGATAAGTGTTCCTCATAAAAGAAAAATGGCCGTTAGTGGTGTTTCAAAGCTTGCATAAAACAACCTACACACAGTTTATTACAGTTTTAACGTATTAATGCACAGTTCGAAAATCAAATTATTACTCAAACTTATTAAAATGTATCTGAAAGCTATTTTCCGAGCAATTAGCGTCCCGTCAGTTTCCGAATCCCATCGCCATCCGACTCGAACCTGAAAAAATTCATTATATTTCACGGCAATTACAATTTTAAGTGCTCACTTGCATAGTTTTCAGGCAATAATACGTATCAATGACATGACAATCCGTAATGAATAAACGATAAATAATATTAAAATTGAAGCACTTTTGCCGTTCTTTTTAAGTGGCGATGAAACGTATTCAATATTTAACGAGGATTAAGGTTTTACTTTATTGTAAATACAATAAGTTTAAAAGCGTTCATAGGAAAACGGATTTAGTGTTTAAAATAAAATTCTTATAAAAACTTAAGAAAAAACGTTTACTTGAAATGGTTGATATCATACATTTGAAAGAAAAAGGTTTAGAACCCCGCCTTCATAATGGCGTCGGTCCGACGTAGGTAGATAACGGCGCTACGCGGCTACGGCCGTCGCTACGGGCTACGCCGTAGCCGGCGGCCGCTTACCTAACTAGCGCGGTATTACAGTAATTTGTGAAGAAAATTGTAGCTCATTATTGAAATTGTAGGTAGAACAAAGGAACCGATGCAAATCGATGGACGTTACTGAAACTATTCAAATCATTAGCCTAACGCTTTGACTTTCTTTGAGTATTTGTGAGAAATTGAACGAAAATAAAACGTCTTGAAAAATGTTTCTAAGAATAGCGCTTTGCCTTTTCTGTTAACTTGAAAAAGCTAGACTATTAATACAGCAAACATTTTTATTTGTAAGCGGTCCGCCGCCGTCGGGAAAGTTGAGAAATGACTTCACATTTTCTTTGAACGGAGCGGGTAATTTCAAAGCTCCCTAGCATTGTTTAAAGTAACAAGGCGATTGAAAATAAACTGTTTAACAACGGAGGATAATGAGAGGGCGCCGCGTTTTATTGCGGCCCTCCGTCGAGACCGCGCCGCGGTGCAACTCGGAACATTACGGCAAACCCGTAATAATCTACAATCATTTTTTCCTGCTTTGTATTTCTGTTATTGCAACTTTTACATAGTTGCAGGCGTGTAGTTGGTATATTTTCCCATCGGTAAAGTTAACGAGAAGCTCGTTAGCAAACTTTTACAGCCCATTTTACCCCCACCTGTGAATATATTTGAAAAATCCTTCCTTATTAAATTATTGATGTTTGAAGATGGTCACCCATCTTCAGAATTGAATACTTATAGGGCCAGTTATTTTGGCTATCTTTACATAAACAAATATAAGAACTTTAAATAAAAAAATCGGAATTTTCATTCACGAATAAATCGGAAAATAGAAGTTTGATGGTTTTTAAATCGCCGATCAAAATACCTATTGCATTAGCAAACTGTTTCGATATTTGTTTCTGTTAAATTCATTTTTGTTGTGGTTTTATTTTAACTTCATTCGAAAGTATTTTTAGGTTTGTATTTTATACAGAGTCGAGTAGTTTATACATTATATACGGTTGACTCTATTTCATTTATTTTTATCTTTAGATACTTTTACAACGTGAAACGGTTTACATTATTGCAGTTTTATTCCTTATATACGACAAGAGCGGCTCGAATGATTATACCGATTATAAATTATTTTCTTGTGTTAGTAATTGTGAGGACAAGGTTTTTTGGAAAGATTTTGTTTAAGGAGGATCCACTGGAAGTTAAATATCACCCATGCGAACCCGGAGCGTTTTACTAGTCTACAATAAAATTATGTTTGTCACTGACATTAATGAATTACTCACATTCACCACGATTAAATTGAACGGCGCTGTCATGTCATGAATTTTATTTAAAAACATTATTTTCACTGAAAACTGCACAAGAATGGACACGAACAATTTCGCTGAACAACAATCCCCCCATGGAGCTCCATGAAATCGCAACGGCACGCGCTAGCGGGGACACACACATCGCTTGGCAACAATATACCTTTATACATACACATAATACGCTGAAAAAAATGTTCAGAACGACCTGAAAAAACGTGTTTAGTGTTTGGTTTTAAAAAAAGTTTTTAACCGCGGAAAAATTGTTTTATTCGTCGTTAATGTTTTGCTGTCCGCTCCACGCGGCCGTGTGTAGTCGACAACAAGCGAGACCTTGTGGCGGCCACATCACTTAGCTCTAGTAGTAAGCTGTAGTATAAAGCGAGTACTCACGGACGGGTTGGGCACGCAGCGGCGCGGGTCGGCGCCCCGGTACGTGGGGCTGTACCGCCCCGGGAAGCAGCCCGGGGGGGCCATGAGACCCCCGCCGGACTTCATCTTATCCGGCGAGTACATCGCACATGACCCCCACGGGTCGTCCTCCAATTTCAACACCTTGGAAGGTGAGTGATACTGCCGGTCGAAAATTTTGGCGTTTTTTATCGTACTTTCGGGTGTATAAAGGGCGGCGGTGCCGCGACCGTCCGCTGCGCCGGGTGCTGACCGACTGAACGCTGCTCCCTGACGTCACGGCCACGCCCTCGCCCCGCTACTCTCCGCCCACCTCGACCCCCTCCCCCCTCCGCCCGCTTGCCGTCTCACGCATGTTTACGTCGCCGGCGGCGGGTTCACGAATTACTGAATTATTTAATTGGTCCATTCACTTCTCCTGCTTGTTACCTTTTCACGCTTCTCTAAAAAGGTTGACGGATGGGCTGCGACGATCGACGCGACTAATTGCGCGACAATCGATACACCACAGGTGACTGTTGACGGGCGGCGACTATCAGTGTAGTGTCGCACGGGTGCTGCGGGCCGCGCTGGGTCGAGTGGGCAGCGAGGGAAGCCGCTCACTGTAGGGGTTGGGCTTCAAATCATAAATCCAAAATTTTTCCTTGACGTTTTGTTTCTGTTACTTGATTCAGCTGCATCTTATTTCCATTCTACGGCTTGCAAAACAATATACCTAATTGTAAAATTTGTATTTTTTATTCTATCAATCATGGTTACATGATCCTATCCTGAAATATAATGACCACACAGGATCTTTAGAATTGTAAACCTCACACTAAGCGGACCAAGACAGACATAAGCTGCTTATTTTCAAGTATCTAAACAGCGTGACTCGTACGTTGTTCTGTACACAAAGGGTAACAAACGGAACTCCGTCCGTCCGTCTATCAGCGGGCTGTATCTCAAGACCCATAATAGGCAGATAGTTGAAATTTTTACAGATTGTGTATTTCTATTGCCGCTATAACTATAAATCATAAAGAATTAAGGTTTATGGTACGGAACCCTTCTTGTGCGAGTCCGACTCGCACTATTTTGCTTTTAGGTGTACGATTTAATACTTATATCAAAAATTATTACTTATATAAATAATTGAATAAATTTTTGCCATTATGGCAAACGTCACCGCCACGCTACCGCTAAGGGGCCGTCTCCACGGGCGAGAGAATCGCGGCGATATTACGTCCGTACGACGTATTTCTACAACATCGCTATGAACGTGTCTCCACAAGGCGATATTATTGCGGCGATTCGATGAGTGAAAAATCGTCAATTTGCCGCGTCTCTCACTCGTGGAGACGGTCCCAACAGAATGTCACTTGTTAGCAGCCTTACGTAAAATGTCGCGGGAGGTTATGCACCGACCGCGGGTGCTCCTCGATACCAGGTATTCTATTTTTGTTATTACTTTCTATTTTAAAATAAAGTCTACATGGCCATGTTTTTTTCTTTTGCTATGGATTACGGTGTGGTTTATATCAACTTCAAATTTTCGGGAAGGCTTATGTAGGTATAGTCGTTTAATATTAAAGGTACATATCCCAATATATATAAAACTAGTTGACCCGCGCAACTTCGTCTGCGTCACAATTTTCATTACTGCTCCGCTCCTATTGGTTGTAGCGTGCTGGTATATAACCTTCCTCGATAAATGGGCTATCTAACACTGAAACAATAATAACTGACAGACAACACACTGCGGAAAGTACCGGTCGAAGATAGCTGAAATTCGGCATGTAGGTTTTTTAGAGTGTAGAGGGGAGCTAAGAGAGGATTTCCTGTAATTCCTATTGGAACGCGTAAAATTAATCTCTTTGTTGTCCTATAGTAAAAAGCACGCAAAGTAAGGGCAGGTCAATAATTCTCTATAAGTTCTTGTAGATGCTCGTACGTGCAATTTATAAAAAAAGAACGACTTCAATTAAAAGAGTTAAATATCTACTATTATCAATTTAAGCATCCTATATCTGTTATGGTATCCTCTGCCAATAATGTCATCCTCTGTCAGTTATGTCATCCTCTGTCAGTAAATTTTCCTCTGTCAGTAATGTCATCCTCTGTCAGTTAAGTCATCCTCTGTCAGTAATGTTATCCTCTGTCAGTAATGTCATCCTCTGTCAGTTAAGTCATCCTCTGTCAGTAATGTTATCCTCTGTCAGTAATGTCATCCTCTGTCAGTTAAGTCATCCTCTGTCAGTAATGTATCCTCTGTCAGTAATGTCATCCTCTGTCAGTTAAGTCATCCTCTGTCAGTTATGTCATCCTCTGACAGTAATGTCATCCTCTGTCAGTTAAGTCATCCTCTGTCAGTTATGTCATCCTCTGTCAGTTAAGTCATCCTCTGTCAGTTATGTCATCCTTTGTCAGTAATGTCATCCTCTGTCAGTTCTGTTAGTAATGTTATACTCTGTCAGTAATGTCATCCTCTGTCAGTTAAGTCATCCTCTGTCAGTTATGTCACCCTCGGTCAGTTATGTCATCCTCTGTCAGCTAGGTCACCCTCGGTCAGTTATGTCATCCTCTGTCAGCTAAGTCACCCTCAGTCAGTTATGTCATCCTCTGTCAGTAATATCTCCTCTGTCAGCTAGGTAATTCTCTATCAGTTATGTCATCTTCAGTCAGTTATGTCAGATTTTCGATGGTTGTCGTTTTGACAGTTTTAGAATTTCATCAACGAAACTGAACGCCATCGGCGCCTTCAGGAGCTGTCAGTATATTACAATATTTTTTCATAAATAGCAATCAGAGCCGACGTCGACTATTCTGCCAATTAATTGGAAAAGTAAGTGTGCCATTGTAGTTATTTAAAACTTACTACACAAGGTGCCATTTTTGTCGCCTTAAAAAGGCGGTCCGCATAACGTACCCAACATAAACTACCTTTACGCGTGGACCACAAGATGAACGGCGATGCGCCACCGGTACATGGTGGACATCCCAACCACACGCACAAAACCTTCTGGGTACACATTCATAGTGCGTACCTACAAATAAGGAGTGGAATTCCTTGCCAGAATTTGTATTCCCTGATGGCTACAACCTGGAAGTCTTTAAGTTAAGAGTGAATAGATTACTTCTACGCAAGCTTGGTCCATCTTCGACCGCATCATCGCTTACCATCAGGTGAGAAAGTGGTCAAACGCGTGCTTATCAATTAGTAAAAAAAATAATTAAATAATTCATTAAGATAAAAATAATTAATGCATTAAAATTATAAAACACCTGTTAATGATGCTTAACTATCGAAACAATGTCACCGTTCCATACCGCGCCGTCCTTGGACCACAATACTCGGACTGCACTCGCTCCTGAACGTTTCCAACTATGTCATTTGTCATGTTAATGATCGTATTTTCATTTTTATTTTAATGAACGTTTGGAAGCCATTTTTTTTTAATTTGTATTGGGTTTGCTCTTGACTCTAGTCTATGACAGAGATGACAGAGACAAAGTCTACGATGGAGCGAGCCTACCCAGAAGGAGCCTGTTCACTCTAACTTTGAAGAGATTAGGGTTGTAAGCGTTCGGAAACACAGACGCAGGCAGAAAATTGTTAGAAAAGTAAAAAAAAAAAAATCTTTCTTTTCGATATAAACTAGATAAGACCGGTGGTTGTGATGGATTTATCTCTTTATATAATTAATATAAATAAAAATCTTATATTTCAGACAGAGTCCATTATTTGGTAAGTATACAAAAACTATTAGGACCGGTCGTTCTGGCGACGCTGCAGGAGGCTTATGTCCAGCAGTGGACGTCTTTCGGCTGATATGATGATGATACAAAAGCTTAGAAACTAGTGTTAGTACTTATAACCGTTGATAAAAGTTATGTTAATGTTAGGTACCTACTATCAAATAAATTGTACCTATTCATGCTAAGGTAAAACGAAAAATTAATTATACGAATTTGTATCCAAAAAACTGCGTGCTGCGTCTTTGTTACTTTCAGTATGGGACCAACACTGAAATCGTGAAAAGATAATCAGTTTTTCAGTACATTTTTTCGAGTTATGCGCACATAAATGTAGGAGACAGTGTTGGATTCAATGTAGGGCCCATAGTTAAAGTTGTTCATAATGATTGCTACAATGACCCCTTAATAGGTATAGCTTTTGTTCTGTTACAGGTTGTACCTGTACCATCATCATCATAACAGTCGGAAGATGTCCACTGCTGGACATAGGCCTCCCCCAAAGGCGGGTCGCTTGTTTGCGTGCCGCTTGAATGCACCGATTCCCATGATCGGAATTAATAGCAGCTATAATTATCTACCCATTCTATAAAAATTGTAGGCTGACACTTACAGCTGCGATGGGACAATGTCATATCGATTTTATTACCTATTACTTACTTTTTTCTACGGTAATATGTAATGTATTCTTTGAAAATTATAGGTCTCGTGTGTGTGTCTGATAGACGGTCGTCTAAGGTAGGCGCCAGATAATTGTGCAAAAACATCATCATCTGCCCTAGCCTTTTCCCAACTTTATTGGGGTCGGCTTCCAGTCAAGCCGGATTTAGCTGAATACCAGTATTTTACGTGGAGCGGCTGCCTATCAGACCTCCACAACCCATTAGCTGAGTAACACGGTAATTCATGGCAAGACTGGAGTCAGATTTACTGGCTTCTGACTATCCATAACGACTGCCAAAGTTCTACAAATGATATCCGGGATCAACGGCTTAACGTGCTTTCCAAGGCACGGAGGAAACTCGGTATGTTAAGATGGTCACCCATCCACAGACCAACCTTGGCAAGCGTTGCTTAACCTTGAAGATCGACCCGTGCGGCTGTTATTATCTAGCCACGAGCTCCTCCTCCAGATAAATGTGCAATAACACATAATTTATTGACTTTTTTAAAATCAAAAACAGAAATAAAGACTTAAAGCTGTCCTGAATCGACTTCTATCGTGATCCTTTATGTTCTCTAGTAATGAAAAACGGTTCATAATTTATTGTTCGGGTATCTACGACGAAGGGATATTAGGGAAAGATCAATGCACTTTATTGCAAGTTTATCTGGCGCCGATCATAGTAAATGTTTTTCTTTCTTTTATCCGTCTTTCTTTCCTTACAATGGTCTCAAGCTTTGCAAGCTTTTAAAACTGGTCAAAAACCTCTCTTTTAATGCAATTACGAGAATTCTCTGCTTTTGATTCATAATTATTATTGTACTTCTTTATTTAAATATTACATATTTATTGTATATATCTATAAATAGTAAGTACAAGACTACCTACAGTACTGTCTTTCCTTTTCTTTAAAATCCATCCAAAGGTTGTCTTGAAAAGTTCGCTTTTAGCGAAAAGGCCGCCCATTCTGTCACCCTATGTATATAATGTTTTCCTCGTCTATCTTTTCTGTAACGTATATGGTGTACCTAACAAAGAGTATTCTACTCTATTATCATTAAAACGTTTCTCATTACGAAAAATGACTAGGGCTGGTCGTCGGTCGGCAACAGAAGAGGTGAAACAGCCAGTGCCTTGCATAACACTCTTCTAAATTCCTAAATCTAAAGCGCGCTCCACACTCTCGCGAGACTCTCTCGAGAGTGTGGAGCGGGTTTAAGAGGAGTCAAGCAATGCTTGATATTGACTGTTTGTATGTATCCTATCTTAGAGATCATACCTAGCCTAGCTACATTACGACGTACTGACGAACGAAGTCGCGGGAAACTGCTCGATTTTATTCTAAAAAAGCTAGGTATATGACTGACTATCTATCAATACTAGAATTGTAAAGAGTTTGTTTGGTTGGTTGAACGCGCTAATCTCAGGAAATACTGTTTCGAATTGAAAAAATATTTTTGAGTTGTTGAGGAAAGGCTACATCACGCTATCGCGCTACGATCAATAGGAGCGGAGCATTAAAAAAAATATGACGCAGGCGAAATTCAGGGATAGCTACCTGTCCATTTTAGAGGCGCGAGGCAGCGGAGCGGAGAAACGGAGAAATATTAGCCAATGGAATTGCACAAAATCATAGCACCACGTGAGTCACTGACATTTTGTGCAATTCCATTGGTTAATATATCTCCATGTCTCCGCTCCGCTGCGCGCTTCTTCTCTAATTGGAGCAGCGACAGGTCAAACATCTTATCGAAGAGCGCCGCAATGTCAGCGGAACCTTGGGTGCTGAAGGACAGCCCTGCCTCGCGATGGACGCCGTAGTCTGTGGCGCTACGCTGACTTTGATCAACATAAAGCTGTGTTATGGCTAGGTTACACAGTGCGAGCTGAAGACTATTCAGTAGACATACACTCGGATTGCTTACTCGTTTGCCAGTAACTCGACTCGCCTTAGCTGTCTACACGATAACAGTAGTTACCCAGTACCTTGCGAGGCGCAGCACACAAACATACAGTTTCGCTCACAACTGCCTGGCTCACACTGGCGAGCTACTGCCAAACGCGTCCGAACGATTCGAGTGATGTCCAAACTGCTGCCATATGCGAGTTACTGTCAGGCGAGCAGGCGACTGAAAACAAAATATTTGAAGTGACTTAAATATAATTGACTTAAATATATATTTAACACTATTAAACTCACAACACAAGATGCGAGCTACTGCACTGCAACTACTGCATGCTGACTCGCGTGCTAGCTTGCACGGTGTAAATTGGCCATTAAGGGTAGTCGGTAATGCCTCAAAGAGCTGTCAGCGTAAAAGACGGGGCCCGCTAGGGCCAGTGCCTGCTGGGGCTGCGGACTTCGTTCGAAAGAGGCACCGTACCCTGGAACGCAAAGGGCACTGGGAGAAACGCGGATGGGTTTTAGTCAGTAAGAGTCTGACACTCCCTTCTGCTTCACCCAAAGCGGGAGGAGTCATTTGATGATTTCCCATCCATAAAAAAAAAAAAAAAAAAAAAAAAAGGGTAGTCGGTAATGGCTGTACGGAGAAAGATAAATAAAAAAAAAAGAAATGATGATGAGAATGATGTTTATAGACTAAGTAATTCTGTTAATTTAATTAAATTTACATCTGTCTGTTTTGTGCGAGTCCCAAATAAACATTTTTCTTTCTTTCTTTTTCTTTCTTTCTTTCTTTTATGATCAATTCAACCACTTTCGGTGCTGACGGATAGCCTGGCCTCGAGATGGACGCCGTTCGCCGCCGCTTGCCGCTGTACAGACCCCCATACCATGACTTATTACCGCCTCATTCGCTCGGAGATAATCCTCTGCCACCTCACCCACTGTTCGCCATGAGAGAGGAACAAGACGCTCCGGCTGATCTCAGTAAAAAACCGCGCCGAGCCCTCCAAAGGTGGACCGATTTAAAAGATATTTAAAAAACTGAATAAGAAGTATAATATACTGTGTCCCAATGTTTTCCTTTTTATATATTATCCGTATAAGCACTAGAACCCTCAAAAAATGTTCAAAATTTTTATATAGACCGCTGTCAGCGGAGCCCTATTGTACAAATTTAACAACTATTAATGAAAAAAGAAAAACATAAGAACAGTATAATCACATCCTTTTTATTCAGTACATGAAATATCTTTTAAATCAGTCCAATATTGGAAGAGGCAATAATAGCGAGAGCCAAACCACAAATAAGACTTTTTACATACAAAAGCTCTCCGCCCGTATTTTCTTTTAAGCCCAGTTATCAAGTACCACGGATAATAGGAATACCACGACAGAGTGTTACTTTGTCTAGAATCCTAGATATTGACTACAAATACTGGCATTTCTTTAACAAACTTATGATTTTTACTTTATTTTGTAGAGCAACAGGCAACGACGAAATATCGTTGCGATAGAGCTTACAGCGTGCACGGCAGTTTGGATTTAATCGGCTTATATGTTCTCGTTCCCCGCCCGCTCGATATACGATATTTATATTTCTCACCTATTTGCTGACCACATGCTTCTGTTTGAAATATGTGAGATTTATCAAACTTAAATAAGTTTAAAAATAAAACCCGGGCAAAAGCCCGAGTTTTATTTTTCTAAATATTCTTCCATGCAAATCTCGCCCTAACAATTACGAACACAACTATGTTTAAAATAATTATAATTTGAGATTTCAAAGTTATGCGCGTACATTTTAGCGAACCTTTTTTTAGGATTTCGTAAAAATGAATCGCTAAAATGAAAATAGGAAACCATAAGGTGTGACTAAGTCTTTCCGTCTGTCACAGCTGGAGATCTCAATAACCAATAATGCTATTAACTTGAAATTAGAAATAGTTTTAGATGACGTTTGCTCAATTATTTTTCAAAATAAGAAAGGAATAAAATTGTATATTTTTTTTTGCAACAGCGAGTGAAAGGGTTCTTAAAAATTCGAAGTAGTATGACATGCGGGGTATCAAATGAAAGAACGCTATTTACACACATTCCCAAAAAAAAAAAATAGGCCGCGTGGTTAGCGACTTTTGACGAAAAATTACCATTCCCCTCTTATCTCCGAAGTTTGCATAGATAAAAATCTGAAATGATTCTATGTGATAGAAGTGTATTTGAAAAATACATTAAAAATAAAACGATGTCTCAGAATAGCACACTTTTTCAGAAATTATCAACAAAAATACATTAATTCCAGTTTCGGTAAAGAGATGGCGCTGATCTAAAACTGCTACGTTTACCGCAATATTAAAATTCTCTGACGAATGTTGGCCTCGCCGATGAATATATAGGTTACTAACTTTTGCTTGCGGCTTCGTACGTGCATATCCCGTTTATGCCCGTTCCCGTAAGAATTTCGGGAAATCCTCTCACAGTGCTCCACTACGGAGTGTACGGAACCTACATGCCAAATTTCAGCTTTCTAGGACCAGTAGTTCCGGCTGTGCGTTGTCTATCCGTCACTCAGTCACTCACTTACAATAGAATTTTATATATTTAAACAATAGATTTAAAAGTCGTTCGCCAGTTAGAATTTTCCATCGGCCAAATGACAAATTCCCATATACCATTCCCTTGTTACCCTTTTTAACCGACTTCTTCAAAAAGGAGGAGGTTCTATGTTCGGCTGTATGTATTTTTTTATGTATGTTAAACCGATTTCTCCGCCGTTTGTGGACCGATTTTGAAAATTATTTTTTTGTTCGAAAGCCTATACTCTTGAGGTAGTCCCATTGTCGCCAAGTCAGAATCTGATCATGAAATTATGAAAAACATAGTATGTGCCTATAAAATCGAGGGAAACCTCAAATTTTATAGGTACATACAATGTTTTGCATGAAATTTCTAACGCAATTCAGATATTTGTGCCTGATAATCATAATCTCATGTTTCTGAACTGATGATGGATGATTCTTTTTTTGTTTGGAAGAGTATTTTCCCGGACTGGTCCCATTTTAATTTGGTGAAGATCTGATGAAAAATGTTGGAGGTAGGCAACGGAACTCTTCAATCAATGACGGCAAATGAACCGGGATTTCTGAAATCGCATGTCTTTTGATTGTTTACACCAGTTCATAACATAACATCACGCCGGTACGCTTCTTTACAAAAAATAAAACCGACTTCCAAAATCAAAACACTACAAAGTACAAAAAAACTTTAATTTCGGAAGTCGGTGTCAAAAAACCAAAAATATACCAAAAACACCGTATCCGTAGGGTAACCAACGGAACCCTATTACTAAGCCTCCGCTGTCCGTCCATCCGTCCGTCTGTCTGTTAGCGGGCCGTATCACAAGAACGGTAATAGGTAGACAGTTGAAATTTTCACAGAGTGTGTATTCCTGTTGCCGCTATAACAAAAAATAATAAAAATTAAAATTAATTACAAGAAATGTGCTTTTTTCTCAGTTTATGGTACGAAAACCTTCGTGTGAGTGTTCAACTCGCATTTGGCTGGTATTTTACAGAATGATTTTAATTATATAAGCCAATGTTATTTTCTTTCTCCATCTGTTTCTTCGCTTACCTCTTCTAAGCCAAGCAGCAGATTTTAATTCGGTTTGCACGAATAGAAACAACAATAATCGAACAAGGTTTGTGAAGGTATTTGTTACCGAAAAATTGTTGACTTCGTAAGATTGAAATTAATTTTGATTGGATTATATTTTCTCGATATATTTTGAATAAATCGTTTTGTATACAATAAATCCCATCTAAATTCAATAGTTTCCAATAAATCCGTGTCTTATTTAGAAAAAAATAGTTTAAATCTTACGCGATTTTTACAATTTTACAGCGTTCGCCATTTTCCATAATATACAACAGTATAAACGTCATCCCTGAAAAGGGGTCAATGTACTCATCATTTGAACAAATTTTTGTAGACCATCACTGAAATCGCGAAAACTTCACACATTTTTGTGCGCATAACTCGATAAAATGTACTGAACAGATAACCTTTTTTTCGCGATTTCGGTTTTGTTTGATACTTTCTTTAGTAAATACTGTTCATAATGATGAGTAGACGGACCCTGGCAATAGCTGGGATTAACGCCAGGTGGAAGAAGAGAAGAAATTCATAATGATGACTACAATTATCACTTTTTCGGTACTTACTATTGCGTTTATCATGTTACACGTTTCATAATATGCATATGTGCAAAGCTGGGGTAAGTCACTAGTTTGTTAAACACGGTGCCATTTTAGTCGACTTATAAAGATCGACTTCTGCCTCTCTGGGTGGAGTGGGAGGGAAAGTCAGACTCTTACTGGCTAAAACCCTTCCGTGTTCCTTCAAATACCCTATGGTTTGGTCGCGGTCACACAGCTAAGGGATGGAATTCCCTGCCTGAGTCTGTGTTTCCTGATAGCTACAACCTCGGAGTCTTTATGTCAAGAGTGAACAGGTTACTTCTAGGCAAGCGTGCTTCATCTTCACCCACATCATCGCTTAACATCAGGTAAGATAGTGGTCAAACGTATTTAAATTTTTTTTTACTATTGATCATCAAAAGTAAGAAAAAAACTTTTTTCGAACAGTTCCGTAACCCCGGCAGTTAATAGGTACTTACTTCTACATAGCTCCAGTCATGATACTATCCCTTCTTTCTGCTCATCCCATCCGATCACAATGCTCATAATTAGGGCTGCTGCATCGCACGCCCCAGTAATTACGCTCTCACCCGGCAGATGGCGAGAGTTTTAATTTTTCGATTTCGGACCAGCCTGTATAATGCATGATGCTTTTATCGCCACCGCGGCTCCTTCGGGGATTCGTGGGTTCAGACCCGAGGGTTAAGCGGCAGCGATTTGGTATTTAATGTGAACTTCTTTACGGGCAAAGTGACAGGAATAACGTTTGTGTGGAATTGACCATAAATATAAGGGTACCATCAAATTAGTCGCTAAGAGTCGCCCGTAAATCCGTACAAATAACAAACGCGCAACTAATTTGCAAAAGCACCGTTCACATTCGCATGTCAATAGCAAATGAGTACAATTGGCCCCCTGGACTCGTTCGTACGTATTCAATGTCTAGCTGACTGTTAGGAGAACTCCAAGAAAAGAGATAAGTGATCGCACGCATGAGATGTTTTCTCTTTCTATAATTCTGATTGGTCCGCGTAAAAAGCTGTCCTTGACTGAGCAATGGTAATAGAAAATCATTTATGTTACTACTCTTTTTACTCAATTATATGAGATGTACAATGTTTGCGTCGGAGCTGCGTTGATTTTATAGGAACTGTGAATAGTTAGTAAGTTAAGTTAACTGTGGTAGTTGTGAATAGTCCTTTTTGTTGAACTTTTTTACAATCGGTATTGGTAATAGAATGTGCCGGAGTTTGCAAAGTAATATTATTGGATATTGATGCACGATGTTGAATACCGGATTACTCAGTTAATGGGTTGTGGAGGTCTGGTTGGCAACCGCTCCACATAAAATACTGGTATTCAGCTAAATCCGGTTTGACTGGAAGCCAACCCCAATGTAGTTGGGAAAAGGCTAGGCAGATGATGATGCACGATGTTGAATACAATGTTGGAAATGCCAGAGACGCTTGACCAAATCCTATTATGTCTCAACTATGTTTATAATAATATTGTTTAGGGTTACATATATCTTTAATATTAAAAACTAGTGGCCCGCCCCAGCTTCGTCCAGATGTATTGTTTTCTTGAATTATTCAGTTTGGGTCAGTCGTTACGAAGTAATGCGCGTACATAAATTTTGGCGATTCATTTTTATTTAAATCAATAGATAGATATCCAAGTAATAAGACTAGAAGGATTGAAAATGAAAAAGTAAGCAACACGACATTCTGTACCAGTCACCTTTGTGTTAAAAGTCTCGGTAGTCGGACTCGCACACAACGGTACCATTAATCTTGGTTTTTATTATTTGTTGTTATAGCGGCAATAGATATAAACAATCAGTGAAAATGTCAACTGTCTACCTATTACGGTTCTTGAGATATAGCTCGCTAACAGACAGACAGACGGACGGACGGACGGACAGCGGAGGCTTAGTAATAGGGTTTCGTTGGATACCCTTTGGGTACGGAACCCCTACAAAGAACAGAAAAATACAAAACAGTAATAAGATCGCTTCCCCTCTACACTCGGCCCACACATCCACCATGTACCCTTTTTAGGGTAGTACAGATAGGCACGGAAGCGCGGCCGCTACCCGGCCGGTCCGTACCATACTTAGTCCGCCATTAACTATTCTATCGCGAATTAGACGAGTAATTAAGAGCTTTCTTTATTACTGCTTTGTTCAAACTCCGATTTTCCGGATAGTGCCGCTTTTTCTGAATTTAATTGCGTTTAGTGCCGGTTCGAACTTTTTTGGGAGGACGTATTCTCGTACAGTAATACCCAGTTAATGGGTTTTGGAGGTCTGGTAGGCAGCCGCCCCACGAAAAATACTGTTCTACAGCTGAATCCATCTTGACTGGAAGCCGGGTCGGGGGTTCCTGTATTTCTGCTTTTGTATATTGTTTGTTGTGGACCGATGACCTGGTGAGGGTCGCAGGTAGCCGAAGGATGCGAGACGGACAGAACCGGTTGTAGTAGCCACACTTGGGGGAGGCCTATGTCCAGCAGTGGACGTCTTTCGGCTGATATGATAATGATGAAATTGTTGATACTTGAGCTCTTTTAGGTGTTTTTATCACTTAGTCTATAAAAACCGCTCAATTATTATATTAGTAAGAGTATTTACTACTTTTCATACATTTAAGTAATAACAGACAAAATGCATCTATACTTCACCTTTACTTTCCGTTTTTCCGTCTCTTAAATAAATACAATATAACCTTGTACAATATAACATTTAGTAAATACTAGCTTTTGCCGCCGACTTTCCTCACGTGAACAGCACAGATTTCGAGAAAACGAACAATCAATTTTCCCTCGTAAAAACTCGTCGCCTTTATCAGCGCAAGTATGGTCCTTGCAAAGCCTTGGTCGAGGCAAACCATCCACAGTCTTTGTCCACCTCTGGCCTCTCTCTTCGAGTGTCAATCTCATTCATGATCTACCCGCGATGGCTAAAGTATCGTCTGCCCATCTCGTCGCGGGTCGACCAAACTTCTTTACTAGCGTACGTATGTTTATTTTTTATGTACATTAGGTACATATGTCGGAAAAACACCACATGTCCAGTCAGCAAAAGGGTGAGTCGAAGAAATCCCCCCGGGAAACACAAAATACCCTAATTTTATGCTCGTGCGTATTTTCGACTATTTTGCTGTATGTTTCTTAGATAATATGTAAGTTGTCGTTGTTTGGCTCAATAAATATGTAACAAGTAATAATACTATGAGTTGAGATCTGAACAGGTAAATCTATCAGGGTTGCGGAAATTGTTCAAAAGAGTTACCGCGGCCCTGGAACGCTAAGGAGGAACTCGGATGGATTGTAGTCATAGAGAGTCTGACACTCCCTTCCAGAGTGGGAAGGGTCATTTGATGATTTCCCATACGTATAAAAAAACAAACAAATAAAGGTTATCGGTTTCTGAACACGATAAACTAAAACAATTAAAACATAAATAAAAATTAATTTTCTAAAATCATATTTTTTTTATTTTCAATCCCTAAAACTCTTGAGAGCCAGAACCACAAGTGGCGACCAGAAAGACGCTGACGAAGCAGACTGAAGTTCGACGATTCACGAAGAACTGTCTTGGACCCTGCATCGAAATTAATGAAAAAATAAATTGGAGTAATAAAAACTATTATTTTAATTTCGAATAGGACGACATTTTAAACTAGCTGACCCGAATCTTCGTCTGCATCACATGTTTAGCCTTCCTCGATAAATGGGCTAACCAAAATAGATATAATTTTTCATTTAGAAACAGCAGTTTCTGAGATTAGCACGTTCAACCAAACAAACTCTTCAGCTTTATAATATTTGTATATGTGCATATCGTGTAAAGATAACATCATCTGCCTAGCCTTTTCCCAACTATATTGGGGTCGGCTTCCAGTCAAACCGGATTCAGCTGAAAACCAGTGTTATACGTGGAGCGGCTGCCTATCAGACCTCCACAACGACCACAACCCATTAACTGGGTAACACGGTACTTCTTGGCAAGACTGGAGTCAGATTAACTGGCTTCTGACAATCCGTAACGACTGCCAAAGATCTACAAATGACAGCCGGGACCAACGGCTTAATGTGCTTTCCGCTTGCACGGAGGAAACTCGGTAGGTATATTAAGATGGACACCCATCCACAGACCAACCTTGGCAAGCGTTGCTTAACCTTAAAGATAGACCCGTGCGGCTGTTATTATTTAGCCACGAGCTCCTCATATCGTGTTAAGATATACGTATCTTTATTTATATATCCTTGTTGTTTGACATCATTCACTTTTAGCATCATTTTGCTGGCCCAACATTTGACCACTTTCTAGGGATCTGCTATACGCGTTTTTACTAACTTTGAATAAATATGTTAGGGCAATAAAGTTGAAGATGGTCACAGCGTTTGGTAAAATAATACTGACTTAGAATCGAACCAGCTGCTGGTTCAGTTTTTCGTTGGTGATGTTCTTCGGAAACGAAAGGTAGAATACATTATGGGCGTGCGTCTAAGGCCCTGTGATAGTTTGTGAGAATGCTAACAGGTTTTTTTTTTTATCATTTCTTTCTAAGACATCTTAAATACGTAAAGTACGGTTACCCAGAAAATCGCAATTTTTCCGGGAAACTGTCCTTTCAATAGTGTCATTTTCCTTTTTAACTATTTTCCAAAAAAAACATAAGGCACTTATTACATAACGGAAAAATGTTAAAACAGGAAAGGCTTGAACGAGACGAGCAAGACAGTGGGGCTGCGAGGTAGCCGCGGCGGGCGGGGGGTGCAGCTTCCGCAGGATGTGGCGGGGCGCCCCCACTCCCGCCGGAAGCTGCCGAGCCCTTCCGACAAACGCAAAACCTTGTAGCGTTCGCAGAAAAAGGGTTCTGGTTCTTTTGTGGGGTATGGAATTGTGTGACTGGCATCAGTGGCCTTTGAACGAGTATTTTTACGTTTTCGATCGTGTTACCATAAACATCAATTTGTATTGAAACTGAATAAGCGCCCTCTGGTGGCAATAACGAAAAACCTTTTCTTTTCATACAATTTGACATAAGCGAACCTTTAGGTACGTTCATGCGATCGAGTACGTTAAAGAACTTGTACAAGGCCCTCTGAGTAAAACTCACTGGATTTAACATTCTAAAGTTTCGTTTGGTGACACCAAAATGTTTGAATTTTAATAATAAGATTTTATTGTCATTTTCTTTATATATTTGAAGTTACGTTTCACAATTATTACGTGAGATGTGTGAAATTCAAGACAAAAATTTTTGCTGATTTATAGTCGAAGTGACTTTACATCAGCGAAAATTTGTGTTTGTTAAAAACAGACGAAGACATATTATTATCTGCCGTATCATATGGGGTTAGTGAAAGATAATTTGAAGCTATGATATTAATATTATTATTTATTTGTTGTGCGCCTACCACAGTGTAGTATTTTATACAAAAAATGACTGGTAAAGAAAACGTTCCCATTTTCTTTACCGTATTCTCTTTATAATGAATAAACATTTACTTCACGAAAGTCTTTCAGAAAAATACTGGCCAAGTGCGAGTCGGACTCGCGTACAAAGGGTTCCTAGCCAATTTAATTTTTGTGACATGTTGTTTTAACACTATAGACTTTTTATAGGTTTTCCTGTAATCTGTAGGTAAAGAACTATTTTCTCCAAATTTTTAGTTCAGTAAGGGGGGCGAATTATCATTTTTGATCTTATTTCTGGAATAGCTTTAACTAATTTTCAAAATTATGAAAAAATATATTTATAGACATCACTGTAAGCTCTGTTGAATATTTTTTTCTAGTTTGACCCCCATACTCAAAATATTATAATTTACTTTATGCGTCCGTGTTTGGTTCCATGTGTGTACCAAATTGCAACAGGATCGGTCCATTGGATGCGGAGAAAACTGGCTGTGACAGACGGACAGACACCCGAGTGGTCCTATAAGGGTTCTGTTTCTTACAGATGTTCGAAATCCTAATAATGGAGAATGCCTCGTTGCATTAAGTCCGCTTATGTAACTACTGTACACAAAGTTTAAATTAATTAATTAAAACATACTAGCTTCTGCCAGCGGCTTAGAACGCGAGAAACTCAGAAAAACCACAAAAAAAAATAGCCAATTCTCCAAGGTATAATCTATCTTTTTACCAGATTTTATGCAAATCCGTTCAGCCGTTAAAAGGTAAAGATGTAACAGACAAACAAAATTACTTTCTCCTCTATAATAATCTTCTAATATATAAAAATCTCGTGTCCCGATGTTTGTTATCGAACTCCACCGAAACGGTTCGACAGATTTTAACGAATATTTTTGGGTATATTTAGTAGGTCTGAGAATAGGTCGTAGACTATTTTTTTTATTTATTTATTTAAACAGCGTTTGCCCGGTCAGCTAGATAGTATATAGTATGGATCATACTAGCCAAGTAGTCAATGTTGGAACAGGTAAAATCTTAAGTTAAAAAAAAGATGTTTACATTTAATGCACAACACACATTAACTCATTTTTTATTTGAAAAAAAACTTAGACGGAAAAACAAACTGACCCAAACAAAAACCTTTTCTGCCAACGCTACCGACCCGCGCTTGCTCGCATGGACTGGGGAAAATATGTTATTCGCGTATCCCAATTAAAATCATAATTAACTCCGTATTAAAGCAAGAGCTAATCTCAATTACAGAGCTCGCTGGTTTTACCTGTGTTACGGTGCAATGCTACATTTACCTAACTTCACAGTAAACATAGCTCGGTGCTAGGCAACAAACAACCGGTTTGACTAAGGATTTCTAGCCTTTTCCAAACAATGTTGCAGCTACCTTCGTCGGTCGTGAAGCTCGTGGTCAAATAACTACAGCCAGGAGTATCGATCTTCATGGCAAAGCAACAGTTGCTGAGATCAATCTGTGGATGGGTGAGAGGCCTCTTCGTGCCTCGGAAAGAAGGTTAAGCTGCTAGCCCTGGCCGTCATTTGTAGATCTTTGGCAGTCGTTACGGATTGTCAGAAGCCAGAAAATCTGACTCCCGTCTTGCTCAGTGTTACTCAGTTACTGGGTTAATACTAAAAAGCACATAACGTTTTATTTTGCTTAACGCATAACAAGGTTCCTTGGATTAATTTTCATAAATTCCTCGTGAGGCGACTTTTGGGCAAGCCCGCCACATATTCCCAACCACTACAACTCTTGAAAGAATAGAGCTAGCATGCAGGAGACAGAATAGAACTAGGCCAATAGGCACCAAGGGACATATACAACTGGGTTAAGCCCAGTTGCCAAGCACCACGGATTATATCTTACCACTAAAACGAATGGATCCTAAATTATAGGTCTACCAAAGATATCTCGAATTTTTGGGAGGGGGGCTTGAGCCCCTTAGTTCCTCCCCCCCTGGATCCGTCGAGATGATCTGGACCCTCTGATCCAAGAAACAATATTTAGACTACAAAGAAATTCCAACAACTCCATCTACCTGTAATAAATTCAATTTGATAGCAATAGATATTTCTCCCAGGGAAAGTACAGGACACTTCACCCTTCGGCATTCAAATGTTTTTTTTTTTTGTAAGTTTCTATTCTAAATACATCGAGGGGTAGGTAACAATAAATGGAACACTTCTACTTAATGTCAGCCGTTAGAACCGGCGACCGGAACGATCCCGGATACGATTCGGATCCGGCACGTGGCCGTAACGACATGCCGACACCGCAATTGTGCTACAAAATTGTTTTAAACGATGCATTAGTTTTTAGGGGTGAATTCGGTTACGGTTTTCGTAGAAATACTAGTTTTTTAAGAACTGTTTGTACTTTTGGATATGTTAGAAGCTGTGTTTCTTAAACAAGGTTAAACTGTTGAGTATATTTGCCAATGACTTGTGCATACAAACGGAGCTAACTACACCTCGGCGCGCCACTCCGCTACTCGTGTTTTTAATTTTTTATAATAAAACAAATACATATTTTAATAAAGTAACAAAACCAAGTTATTTTCGTTTGTATTGCACAGCAGTAGATATTATTTTTTTAGTCTTTTGTTAAAAAATGAAGGAGTAAAATGGTTTCATCTCAATGGTTTGGAGTTGATTTGGTGTTTTTTTTTTTCTATTTTGTGATACCAATACAAAAATTCTGGCTAAACCAAGTTACGTGCAATATTATGTAGATTACTACCTATTTTTTTAGATGTAATTTCTCCGTAAATGCCGAAGAAAAACTGCTTCATCTGCACGCTATTTTTAAGCCTTTTCGAGAGCACCCTTAATATAAGTTTGTACAAAGATACTGATTGTTTCATTCCTTATAAAAATCTGTTCGCAATATCATCACAAAGAACTTCAACATTGATTAGCCACTAAAGTTTTGTAAAATACCATGTTTGACATTATAATATTATAATCTTTTTCTTTATATTTATAATTCTACTGTACGTGTTTATGTCACTGAACTCCTTCTAAACGGCTGGACGGATCTAAATGATTTTTTTTAGTATGCGTTTGGGTGGCGCCCTGGATGGTTTAGATTCACAAATCAACCCGGCAAATGGCGCTGCTCATGCAGGACAACGTCTGTCGGGTCCGCTAGTGTCTTATAATTATTAGAATTATTGGCCTTCTGACAACGAAAATTCTGTCAGTGACATGCTGCTGATGTTTTGTTTATTTTACATTTTTTTTTATTCACCACCTGATCCGATCGCTTCAATAAATGTTTCTAAAATGCGTCGAAATTTTTCGTCGAATCCAATGTTTACCCAAGGTTTTTCTGGAGATTTTATACATTTTTTAGCCAATGTTGTCCAACTGTTAGGTAAACCACCTTTATTGTTTTCCAACTAATCTTATATCCTTTCTTCTCCGACCAATCTTTCAGGGGGAGTCGAAACCGGTTTTATGCCTGCTTTGGTTACAACGAATGCATGCGGAGTGGTGAATAAAGATCGTCATTCACTGGACACCTGATGCGGGACGTCGTCGTCGAAGTCGACCGCAGCGAAGATGGTGTGACGATGTCATCATGTTATTCCTATCTAATATAATGTCATTTTTCAGTAATCGTAAACGAAAACATCAATAGATCAAAAGTAGCATCAATACAGCTTAAAATAATTTCACACCCTCGGCTTCGCTTTGATCAAGAGAACACTTACCAAATAATTATAATTCGACACACCCTTAACGGGGGTGTCCAAATTCACATTTGATTATTATTTTTTAAGTTCAAACGGGCATGTCTCTATTTGTCTGATTACTGGTCACGTGGCCAAGTAAGTTTAGGGGATCTTTACAGCCCAGGCGGGACACGCACACTGACGCTCATACGATTAAACGCAATTTTCACGCGTAATTTATGTTTATTTATCTGAACCAGGGTGAGTGAAATTTGACTTTAGGGATTGAATCCCGTTGTCATTCTTAAGTTGATTATACAACTAGTTTTACAACAGGATGAAACCCGAAATCATGAAAAATCTGCCGTTTGATGTTCATTTTGTCGAGTTATTCCCGATTTACATTATTCCAGTCCAGTAAACCAGTAGCGCTGGACTGGAAGGGACCGGACTGGCGACTTCGTCTGCATGATTCCAGTCATTTAAAAGCTGTCGAACCGTCAAGACTACAGTGACAATGAGTTCGAGAAAGCAGTTGAGGTTTTTATTAAAGAATTAAATATAATTTATTTTTTTATTTATTTAGAAGAATTATTTCTATTTTATTTTTCACATCCTTTCACTGTGAAACGTCCAATTTGCATTCTCTCACTAATTTTTTCCAAAGCTGGTTGGCGCATAGTTATATTCTGATAATGTTCTGTTGATATGTTGTCCCATAAACACGAATGTTCTCTGTATACTCTAATAAACAGTAAAATTTTGGTCTTCAGTTAACTTTTTCGTTGTAAATCCTTTCTTCGCAGTTCAGGTATAAAATCCGCTTAAACAAGCAACACGTGTTTCCTATACATACATATAATACAAATTGTTCAGTCAGCACTGGAATGACACTGGATTGACCGACTAAATGATTACAGTTGCGCTGGAATACTCGTGCTGGATTCAAAAGTAGACCGCCAGTACAGCTTCTGCACTGGACTGCTCACAGGATCCAGTGCATTCCAGTGTGGGTTTACATTTTTCCAGTTGCAAATCAGCGCAGGATTCGATCGCTGGACTGGAATAATGTAAGCCGGGCAAAGCACACGTATATGTACACCACACCATAGATAGTGTGGATGACTAGAAAAATCTAATTAGTCCGCCGCCGGACGGATTTCTAAAAAATATTGGACATGTATTTTTTCTTTTTTCACGTAAACATAAAAATAAAAACGATACAGTGCGTTGAAAACTCGTGTTCGTCACTTTTCAGTACACTTTTTACCTAATAGTGACGTCACAAGCCCCCACTCCTGATCTTTGATGCGATTTATCTTCGTCAATTTTTTATGGATTTAATAGAATAAAAATAGGTGTCCAATATTTTTCAATAATCTACCTGACGAACCAGAATCAGATTGTTTTACTCAGTAATCATCCTTATTCAAAAGCCAAACAATCAAGAAAACAATTCAGCAGCCAGTCTAGCTCGGTCCTACCCGAAATACACTACCGAATAGTAAAAAAATACATTTTCTATTCGAATGTCAAAGTTACGTTTCAAAATAAAATTCTATATTCCAAGGGCATCGAGGTGAAAACACCAAATTTCGGTCCTCACATAGCTCATAAAATGAAACGCGAGAGTGTCAGCGGTGTCCCTTGAGATCGAGTGTCAGGAGTCACGCGTGGATCCGATAGCAAATAGATTAGATTATGCATTTTGAACGGACGTTCCATATCGGTTTTCTATATACGACCTTTTTATTTAACCCTACATTCAAGTTTTAGTATTTTTCACCCTTCGATGGGATGCGAACGATTGGCTTTGTTAAACATTATGAAATTTACTAGCTGACCGGGCAAACGTTGTTTTGCCAAATAAAAAATAATAGCCTACCACCTATTCTCATACCTACTGAATATACACACGAAAATCGGTCGAGCCGTTTGGATGAGTTCGGCGACAAACACTGTGACACGAGGTTTTCATATATTAGATAGATAGTGACGATGTAAGATAAAGTTCATTGGAATCTAGGTACCTCGCTTGGGGCCACCGTCCAAATCTAGTGATTGATAAAATAGATGGCACATAGACCGCCCACTTTGCAAGGGCTGCTTTGATGGCAAAGAATCAGCCGCCCACGTCATTCCAGAATGCGAGCAACATCAACAAATCCTCGGAACGGTGAGGTCGCTCCGCAAAACTGTCAAACTCTCGGGAAACTTCTGTGCTTCTGGGCGGAGCTAGGCTGTCTAACGTAACCAGGACAATCGCACACAATGAACCGAATGAGAGTCTAAGTGCGGAAAATGGAGTCTCTACTGTATTACCTATCGAATTTAAAGCATAAAACTTTTATTAGAAATGCTTTCACAGTGGCAGTGATCATTAGGCGGAAAATACATTTTAAATATACAGTGTCCTGCGTTAAAAGGATGTGTGAGCATATCGAGACTTAATTTAAAACGAAATAAAAAATAACAAGAAATGAGACTCACAAAATAATATCGTTTACTTACATTGTATTTTATTTCATCTGCGAATCAGAAAGATCGCCACAACAATTCTGTTTCGATTCGTATTCTTACCTGAAAAGTGGTTCGTCAGGGTTCGTCAGTGTTGCCAGCTCACGATTTAGAAGTCAGGTAATATCTATTTATAACTTCGACAGACACCTCAATCTTACAGTAGGTAACAATCATACCTTAATTCGATAAGATTCCCTTAATGTCCAAAATTATACAATTTCGGTAAAGTAGAAGCGAACAAACTTTACCACGGGTCTAGTTGTACCTAACTGTCAAACCGCTATCACCAATTAGTGAGGTGACATTAATTGTGATGTAAACTTCGGTAGTGGAGGGGGAAACTCTGAGGCACGCGTAAGCCACGCGCTCAAATTTTGGGGCTCTTACCCTACTCAACTCTGCCAAGTTGTCTAGAGCTCCCCCGCTTCCTACTTGCCATTAAAACGTGGGCGTGAAAGAGGAAACTTTTAGGTCCCCGTTGATCACGTTATACTGGTATATTGTACTCGAACTTTAATGTAAGAGCACTTATCTGTTATTTCTTTATTGTTGTAATTTTCGGGGGCAGTTGAGTGCTTGAGACTGCATACATTTTGGCGTTGAACAAATTTTCGTTGATAGCCAACTTTGATGGGCACGTTAAAACATATTGCTCTACAAATTGTTTCAGGAAATTGCTGAATTTAACTGTACTTTTCTATTAATGCGGCATTAAGCTGCGGTATTTTTGACGTAATGACATAGTAAGTCGCGCTTTGCTACGCTATGTATTGATATTTTACTGGTCCTACAATGTTGCACTCAAAATAAATGGGGTGTTAAAGGTATAGATTGGGCGTCCGAATTTGATATAAAATTGATATTTTTGTGAGCTCTGATGTGTCGTTTCAACTGTAATCGGATTAAATTTAATATAAAAAATGTTCTTCTTCACATTGCACACAGAACTGAGCGCTTTTTTCTCAATTTCGAGGTCTTTTGTAACAAAAAGCCGTTATATTTTTACACAAACTGAATGGTTTATCACAGAAAATACCTGTGTTGGGTTATTACGTACTGATTTATTAAAAATATTCTCGTTAAACGTACTCAAAGACCGATTTGCAGGATAAATGGCGAAGAAAAAATACGGCCGGAAGCCGGACTTTAAACAAGGAAGCAATCCATGTCTTCTGCCTTATTAAGTCATTACTTGGTCAGTAATTTCATATCCTGAGGCTTTTGTGGGAAGAAAGTGGTCAAATCACGTAGAAAGCTCGTTAGAAAATCCGGGAATCCATAATTAATTAAGGAATTTCATGAAAATTATCTATTCTAATTGGATACTGAATTAGTGGTTATTTTTCCTGCACGATCAGTGGCCCTGGATCGTGGGATCGCAACTCGCGCGCATTAAAATTCAAAATCCGCGCACAAAACAGAATACGGGACGAAGCTCCGAATTGTTATCCTTGGGGTTTAATTATGTCTTTGTGGTTGAAAAAAAGAATATTTCATAGTCCTCGGGGACTTCCTGAAAGGCGAGGCTATGACTGGAAGGCCGACTAACTGAATAAGTACAGAAGTTGGTAAACTCGCTATTACGCGCGGGGAGTTCTTTGCACTCCTGAATATTAAAGGCGATTGATACGTGCTCCTTGCTGGCTAGACAAAGGAAGCATTTCTATTCATTTTTTAAGTTAAAACCTTATATATGTTGTGTACATAGTAAATAGCTAGGAAGAAACGACGATACAGAAAATATCAACGATTATCTTCAGTCCATCTTTAAGTCTCACATTCGATGAAAGTTTTTTATTTCTGTTTTGGTACCTTATACTATATTATATATTCAGTGGACAAAATAAAATAAAAATGCATAATTATGTTCAATAGGTAAATTAACCATTGCATCGAAAGATTGATTGGTAGGAAATGTGCCTACGTAACAAATTAATGCACGAAAAAAATGATTTACCGAAAGTCTTACGTTCTTCCCTTTCTTTTAGTAGCGCTTTGCATTCAGTTAAGGCAACATTTAGTCACAAAAAATTATCATGATATTTCACGCTTGAAAGGATTAAATAAACAATATTACGCCACATGAAGCTAAGTGTTCATATACGACGATTTAATCTCCATAAAACTAAGACAGCCGGACGTGGAATGCATTATTCTGTCTTCCACAAAACACGATAGGTTACCTAACAGAATGGAATATAGAATAACAGCAAGGAGTCCTCGAGAACGCTGAAATAAACTACAGAGGAGCGTCCGAAAAATTTTACAGCCGAAAACTTGCTAAAACGAAACAAAGGCGACTGGAAAATTCCTTGTAATATGTGTCCAATCTTCACGCTATAAAGCTGCTGGCTCGCACCGTGCCCTGTGATTTCTTCCTGATATTTTATTTAGGAGATTAAGACTCTTTCTGTAGGTCGTTAGACGGAACCCTCCATTATACCAGTTTATGATCCCATTCCACACTGGCAGCAGTACACCGTTGACGCATTCTTAGCTTGTTTTTTCTTACAAATTAGAAGGCAAAGTTTTCGTTGTAAATCGCAATGATGTGCGAGTGTTCGGTCGCTGGGACGCTGGGACGCTGGGGAGTCGGTAACTTGTGTGCTGGTGAAATGCGGGCATTTTAGGAGTTTGCTTGTTTTAACTACTTTTTGGGCTAGTTGTTAAATCAGGCGTTAGTGTGAAATTATGTGCAGAGTCGTTGGGAGGCCGAGTATTATGTTTCGATGCTGAACTTCTGTTGGAAAAATACATGTAATTAAATTATTGCCAAACGTTGTTTTTTTTTAATAATTTGACCAAGCTGACATTTCTCAATGTTTAAAGATTATTATTCTTATTATCTATTATAGAGGTATCTACATCCTACCTTATGAGCATTTCGCAAGTAGATATGTTCTCATTTTAAAACAGTTTAATCACATTAACAATACAAACACTAAATATTTTTATACCAAACTTTAAAACAGTGTTATTTTTATTACAATCGCTCGAAAATGAGTAATGTTTTGAAAATATTAAACGTAGGTAGGTAAATGCATTTAGGGCTGATTTTTTAACCGACTTCTTCAAAAAGGAGGAGGTTCTATGTTCGGTTGTATGTTTCTTTTTATTTTTTTCACCGATTTCTCCGCCAATTCTAGACTAATTTTAAAAGATTTTTTTTTTAATCGAAAGCCTATACTCCTGTTGTGGTCCCATTGTCACCAAGTTAGAATCTGATGATGGCATCCCATGAAAATTGAGGGAAGCCCTCAAATTTTATAAGCACATACACTGTTTTTCATAAACTTTCTAACGCAATTCAGATATTTTTGCCTGGTAATCATCATCTCATGTTGCTGAGCTGATGATGGAAGGTAAAGGTCAGGATCTGATGATGGGATCCCATGAAAAATGTTTGTTCAGCGATATTTTCGCCAATTGATAACCGAAAAGGATGATTCTTTTTTGTTTGAAAGAGTATTTTCTCTGACTGCTTCCATTTAAATTTGGTGAAGATCTGATGAGAAACTTCGGAGGTAGGCAACGGAACTCTTCAATAAATGATAGCAAATGGATTGGGATTTCTGAAATCGCATGTCTGTTGATTGTTTACACCAGTTCATAACATAACATTACTCCGACACGCTGTGTTTGTGGTTTCACTTTTTAGTGGTACCTGCGTTCTACTAAAAAGTTGGTGTTCAAAAACGAAAAAACCAAAAACACCGACTTCCGAAATTAAATTTATTCTTTACTTTGTAGTGTTTTGTTTTTGGAAGTCGGTTTTATTTTTTTGTTAAAACAGTGTCAGATAAGACGTTTATTGGAAGAACAAAAACGTCATTTTGTCATTTTTTCGAAAACAATAGCTGTCAGACGGCCATTTTTTTTCTTTGGGTAAAAGTTATTGGACTATTGAAAAATCAGCCCTTAGTGATTTTAGTAGATGTTGTGACAGGTTTAGGTAGCAACGCCCGCAGCGACCAATGACGACTATTACACAAAAAATCCACCAATTCGTTTAACACGAATAAAGATAAACTTTCACGTGGTATAAAAATGTTCCGGCATACATACATACATGTATGAGCTTCTTACTCTTATTGCACTTTAACCTAATCCACTTAGGACTGCATACAAGTGCTGTTATTTAAATTTTAACTTGGCGCTATGTTTTATGTGAAATATTGCAGCGTCTGGTAGCCAGTGACAAATAACCGTTGCACGTGGTTGGTCGCGCCGCGTTATAAGAACATATGACGCAAGTTATGAGCGGAAGCAGGATCCATGGTGTTGGGTTTCTAATGGAGTTCTTCTTTAATGAAACGATTGGTTGGTGCTATATAAATCTAATTACGTATTCGTTACCTACTTAACAAACTTGGTAAAAAAAGAAATTAATCTAATTTGCTTTAAGTTATACGTGTGCACTTCGTGGCGGTCTGTAGGGTCTCTGGCGAAGCGGCGAAATGTGCTTTTGGAGTAAAGATGGCGGAGAAGAAGAGACATTCTCGGCAGCGCAGTGGGTAAGTTCAACATTATCATCTTATCAGCCGAAAGACGTCCACTGCTAGATATAGGCCTCCCCAAGTGTCGTCACAACCACCGGTCCCGTGCGTTTCGTACTTGATTAACTTTATTTTTAAGGTTTGAGGTATTAAAAGGAAAACCGGAGCCCTTGTAGGATCACTTTGTTTTCCGTCTGCCTGTCAAGACCCTTTATCACAAGAACGCGGGTAGGTATCGAGTTGAAATTAAAACCATAAGTATATGGTTTTAGAAGTTTTACATATCTTCATTCCCTTGAAGCTGTGGAGCTCGTGGCTAGATAATAACAGCCGCACAGGTCTATCTTCAAGGTTAAGCAGCGCTTGCCAAGGTTGGTCTGTGGATGGGTGACCATCTTAACATACCGAGTTTCCTCCGTTTTGGAAAGCACGTTAAGCCGTTGGTCCCGGCTGTCATTTGTATATCTTTGGCAGTCGTAACGGATAGTCAGAAACCAGTAAATCTGACTCCAGTCTTGCCATGAAGTACCGTGTTACCCAGTTAATGGGTTGTGGAGGTCTGGTAGGCAGCCGCTCCTCGTAAAATACTGGTATTCAGCTGAATCCGGTTTGACTGGAAGCCGACCCCAATCTTCTTCTTCTCTTCTTCCACCTGGCGTTAATCCCGGCTATTGCCAGGGTCCGCCTTCCTACTTAGCTTCCTCCACTTTGCCCGATCTTCAACATCCTTCTCAGTCAGGCCATTGGCTCTCATGTCGGACTTGACGACGTCCAGCCAGCGCTTGCGAGGGCGACCACGGGGCCTAGCCCCAAGAACAGCCATATTCATGCATCTCCGACCAACGTACTCCATAGGGCGGCGCATGATGTGGCCATACCATCGCAGACGACACTCTTGCAGTTTTTCCCCCACGTCACGGACACCGAGACTACCTCGGATGTATGAGTTGCGCATGCGATCGGATCGCGTTACGCCACTCATCCACCTCAGCATCTTCATCTCCGTGACGCGAAGCTCCTGGGTGTGTCTGCTTAGTGCTGGCCAACACTCGCCCCCGTACAGTAGGACAGGCCGAATGATGCATTTATATATCTGCCCCTTGAGCTTCGGAAGCCGACCCCAATATAGTTGGGAAAAGGCTAGGCAGATGATGATTCCCTTGAAGCTGTGAAAAAACAAACTTCTAAGTAAAAGTAAAAAAAAAGATACGGCCGTTTATGCCACAAAAACGTATATTTCGACACACTCAAAGGAATCAAAACGTACTAATCAAGGTATTTTCCGTTGACCTAGAACTATGAAATTTGGCGAGTAATATCATTTTATACTAAAAGTAAAGGGAAAAGTCTAAACTACATATTTGTAATTAAAACATGTCGTGTTGTCTATTTAGAGTAAAAAGTACAAATTTGTGTGGAACCCTCAGTGGGCGAGTCCGACTCGCACTTGTTCGGTTTTTTTTATATTGTTTACTTACTTGCGTTTGACCACTATTTCACTTGATAGTACGCAATGGTGCGATCGAAAATATCGCACGCTTGCCTAGGAACGTAACCTAAGAACCCCAGGTTGTAGCTATCAAGAAACAAAGACTCAAGCAAGGAATTCCACTCCTTAGACGCACAATGAATTCTCAAACTTTAATTTCAGTTAATTCACTCGAAAAAAAACAAACAGTTGTATCGACCAAGCCTCTGGATCCTGTACCTTGTACCACAAAGCCAATGCACTTACTTCGGCTCATATAGAGGCAGTCAACTAAGTAAATCCCCCTTACGTGAGCAAAATTCGCTTTGATTTTCAATATTGCGAAGAGATTACTGGTTCAGATTACCACTGCTTACTTAGTTGTCTCAGCCTCTTCTTTAGGACTCTTTAATGACGCTAATGCGACTGTTTTATGACGCTTTGAGGACTTTCATTGGTGTTTATAGGGTTTTGGACCAGATGATGACAGAACCCCATTAATTAAATACGCGTTACGGTCGCAGATCGCATTTGGTCCACATACAGCTTCACACTGACCGGCAAATTGCAAAAAACATAAAAATATTTGAATTTCGCGGGCCACCCTGGAGCATCCACCTTATACTGTACAAAGTCGACTCAAATCAACAAGAAACCATAACTCTGCAGACCTTGAAGGACGCTTTTGAGCTTCAGTAGATACTAAAAACAGACAGTAGAAGAGTGACCTCCTCTAGGTGTTGGTGTAGGAACACCATCCATAGAGACCACCAAATAAATGAATACCGTTCAACCCACAGTTCTAGAAATCCAATTCTTGAATAAAAATGCTTACGTACTCAGGAAAAAGGGCGTGTTGTCCTGTTATCAAGACAACACGCCTGTTTTCCCTGAAGGGTCAGTTGAGAGTACCCTACATTTTGCCAGTTCCGACTTAGTCCCATGAAAATGGGGTGAGACTATTGCCTTTAACCAGGCCCAAATCCAGACTTCAGCCTATCACACAAACATAAAAATTAAACAAACTCAAAAACATATTCGAACCCAGAACCCCTGCATTAGCTCTGTCCAGCCTACGAAAGTTTGTAGGCAATTAATAGAAACCAACAAACAAGAAACAACGTTGTCGCAGTAATTGAGCGCAGTTGCCAGGCTGGTGAGGGTGCCACACTACCACCGCATCGTCTTATGGTATTTATGAAGCCTGGGTGGCGCTGCCGGGGCGGTGGGTGGTACTGGGTGGTGCTGGGTGGTGCTGGGTGGTAGTGGTGGTCCCAATTCTTAGCGCCACGAGGTGGTTTTATTAATATCATGGAATATGAGGAAGCGGGTCGTTGTACCGCTGCACTCAGTATGAGGTCGTTTAACAAAGGTGCTATACGATTCGAGGCAAACGATAACTTTTTCCTCGAATATTCTGTCTTTACAGCAGTTTGGAGTGCGCTTATGGGTAGTTCATGATCTAATTAGGCTTTTTTCTTCAGGCTTAGGTTTCCGTTCTGGGGAATGTTAACTATCTCTAATATGAATAATGAAACAAATTGTTATTGATTTGCCTTTCGCCATAGTAATTTCTTTTTCATTTAATCAAAAGATTCTTCCGCTCCCTCCTTTGCATAAGATTTATGTTTTAAAAGTGAAATAAATTAATCTGAAAGTGTATTTTGTGCATCTAAACTTACAACTAGAAAAGTTTAATAATTTTGTGCTTTCTATTATAAAGTAGGTAATTTTGTAATTAAATTGTCGCTAAGATTTTCTGTTTTTTTTTTTTTATTTATCTGCCCTTAGATATTGCTTTAAGTAGAATATGAAAGAAGTTGTGTACTGTTTGTTTGCCTGGGGCAGCAGTGTTTTGATGGCAACACTTAATCATTTTTAGTATGTGTAAAATAATTATAATGTCAAGGTCATGACGACTTCCTGTTTAATTCTCTTTTGCCAACTAATGCCCTTTGTGTGTGTATCGTATGACGTTTAACTCATTACCAGTGATAAATATACAGTCTACTAAAATCAAACTTCTTTTTATAAAAAGAAGAAAATCAAACGCTTACATTGGTCTCGCAAAAGGCATTCGGACCACCTGCTCTTTGCGTTCCAGTGTCGCAGTAACTCTTTCGAACAAACTACGAAACCCTGGCAGGCAAAGGCCCCGTCGATTAAGCTGGAGGCGCGCGAGGAGCAACACTGCGCGCTGTCGACTCGGGCCTGGTTCTGGTTGTAGACTGGCTTTGATTGTAGACTGCTCTATGAGGAGGGGAGAACGAAAAACGTGGAAGGACGGTTGGACAATTGGCCGTAGGCTAGAAAGTGAGTAACTCAAAAAGCTTCACGTTCTTGACCGGTCTGTCACTTTGACAATTCCGAAGTGCCTGTAAATGGTTTATTTGAAATAATGCTTTGAATCTTGAATCTTGGACTCATAAGACAACAATAAACAGAGAATTGTGGATGAAGAAGGCGTGTTGTGCCGGCCCCAAATAAAATTATCAGATTGTGGTAAGAAAATGAAGATTTAGGGCGGATTTCATCAATAAAACTGAACGCGATCAGCGTATAGACCACCTTTACGAGCTGTCAGTTTCATTATTTTCTATGGAATATTGACACTGCAGCTCTTGAACGCAGTTTAGATGTACTTTCTATTGCTGCAATAACCCGTCAAATTGTGACGGTCACTTAAAACATGAAACAAAAAAATCGCGAAACTGAATGTAAATATTTCGCTTTTCTCGTCGCGAGCTGTCAGTCGGTGTCAATTGTAAGCGACGCACAATGTGTGCTGCGAACGACGATGATTAGCAAAAAATTCACCCCTCGCCAAATAAATGTATGTGTAATACTAATAACAATGAAATTAGACGCGCACCGCCCCGACGGTTTGTGTGGTCCACGCGGATGCGAAGAGCAGGAATAGAATTGTTTAATAAATACTTGAATTTAATTTATTAATCTTTCTGTTCTTCTCTTCTTCAATGTGTCCCTCATTACTGAGGATCGTGGTCACTTTAAGCGGATAATCTGTCTCCATCGATTCCGGTCGAAATTTGCGTCACCACCTGCTGGAATTTGCATGAGTACGTAACTTCTTTAACTTGGTCAGACCATCGTGTTGGCGACCTACCACGCGCTCTCTTTCCTTCGTACCAGTTTTTCAAGACTGCTATCTCCCCTTCGTATTAAGCGCCATTTACACGATGCGAGTTTCTCGAACGTATTGGGGCTAAAAGTCGTATACGATTATCGAATGCGATAATCTTGAGGTGATTATCGCATCCGCTTTACATTTAAGCATATAATAAAAACTCATACGATAACCGTTAGGTAATTATCGCCCTGAGTTTTGATTATACGATGACACAAATGGCAATGCGATATTTGCCTACAATTTCTCGACTCGTCTAAATACGATCTCGTATGACATTTTTATGACAAGTTCATGCGAGTATCTTACAAATCAGTTGCAACCGATCTGCATGGGAGACTTGCCCTTCGAGGTCAGATGTCGTGAACTCGAAGTACGATTTTCTTGCTTTCAATTTTGTTTACACGGAGAAATTCAGTATACAAAGGCGAGGCAATTATCGCCCTTCCACGTACGATATCATATATATGATGTTTACGTGATCTCATTTTTTTTTTACTTTCGAGAATCGCATGTTCGAGGTAAGAAACTCGCTTCGTGTAAATGGCGCTTTACTCATGTGACCAAAATAGGTCAAAATACGCTGTAAGCAAACTGTGGACAATCGGGGTCTTGATATTAAGTTGAGAAAGGACAGATATATTTGTGTGTTTGGCTGTCTATGGGATTCGAAGCATCCGCTTGCAGCACCATATTCCGACAATCCTTCTGTTACAACTACATTATAAAGTTTAAAACAAGTCTTGTGGTTATTTACAGTACAAACCTGTAAAACTTCTTACAAACGATTATTTCGCACCATCCTAGACTTTGTCGTTCATCTCTGACCTTGACTAGAGACAAAAGCAAATACATCTCAAAAAAAAATGGAGCTTTGCCACCAATAACAGCTGCGCTAATCGATTACTTGCCGAGGTCGATCCGGAGGTAGGTGACCATTTTAATATACCAAGATTTCTCCATGCCTCGGAAAGTCCGTCACGCCGTTGGTCGTGACTGTCATTTGTATCTTTGAAAATCGTTTAGTTAGAAACCAGTAAATCCGATACCAAACCTAGATACTGGTTTGAGAAGGTCATTTAGACAATCGTTTCTTGTTAAAATACTCAACTACATCTTGTTAGGCGTTGGGAACCAAACCAGCATAGTAAGTAGGAAGAAAGTTTAAAGGAGAAATAGGCTTCTATTTAAGCATGTGCTCCGATATTTATAAAAACACATCCGGCTTGGGTCTTAATATAAAATCAACTGAAAAATAGTATTTTAACACCAGTAAAAACTTCATATCCACATTCTTCTTATCTAAGAGACCAACAAATGGCCATGCAGTTCGTACAACTATTCGCACGTCACACATCAAATGTTACAAAAACAAGCACCAATCTAAACTAAACTCTATCACTTACAAGTTAGAGTCCATCTTCTGGTTTAATGTCCATTGGTAGGGTTAGCAAAGAAATAAGTTTTAGGGTGTATAATCGATTATGTTTTATTATATCTCGTTAGGAGATGAGGGGAGGGCCGAGAGGTCACGATTATTTGTTTTTGATCGCGTTAATTTTATGCTCTTAAATTTATCTGATCGAGTTCTTTTGGCTATTAGTACGAGCTTTGTGTGATTGAAATTATCATAATTTAATTGTTTTTTTTTTAACGTATTAAAGTTTATTCAATAATATTTATGAAACTTCCTAGCTGCACTTTCGATAAAATAAATAAAAAAACCTATGCCCGATGAAAACTACACTATAATGACACAAGCATCAGAGATTTTAACAAATAAGTAAAACCATCTTCTAAAAGCCCCACTGTCGCTTTCTAAAGCACAAACATACTCATATGTAGACCACCACATAAATGTGCAATAACGAAAAGGCAGAAAAAAGCTTTTTTTAATTGTGACATCACAATTAAAAAAAACTTTTTTCTGCCTTTGTGACTCCAGGTCAGAGATGACAGAGACAAAGTCTACGATGGAGTGAGCTTGACCCAGAAGGAGCCTGTTCTCTCTTACTTTGAAGTGATTACGCTGTCCTGAATCGACGTCTATCGTGATCCTTTACGTTTTCCAGTAATGAAAACCGGCCATAAACAAAAAAAAACACCTTTTTTGTATGGGAGCCTAATTTAATTTTGTTTTTTTTTTTCATAGCAGCAATAGAAATACACACTGTGTGAAAATTTCAACTTTCTACCGATTACGGTCCTTGGGATAGATAGTCGGACGGACGGAAGGACAGCGGAGTCTTAGTAATCTGGTACCTGGAACGACCGAAAAAAATCTTTCATCTTTAGATGACAGTTAGAACCAACCACACGTGTTTCTCAGGCACGGACCGGTACCGTCACGGAGTGAAACTCATGAAAACCTATCGACGCATCGTCCTCAAGAATCTTCCTTAACCTTGAATACGGGTCGGCATGCATCAGCATTATCGTAAACCCATTAATAAATTTCCTTTATACCAATTGAATCAAACCAAAAACTTTTTGATCGCATCATCCGAGTTCAAATGGGATCATAGGACCCCTCAGTGATCCTTATAAACACTCTTACGTCACCCAGCGTTATGTCAAACTGATTGGAAGCCATATTTAATAATGTTGCCAGATGGAAAAAGATTTGCGGTTTTAGAGGGCACGATATGATCAGCTGGAATTGAAATAAACTGATTTTTATTACTGAAATAAAACTAGATTATTTGGCACACACAGATACATACAATGTAGGTACGGTCACGGTCTTTAATTGATGAGCAACTTGCTACTGTTCGTATTTTAGCCGGGTAATGCAAATCGGGTTTAGTCGGTTACATTTGTACTTAGTTAAGAGTGACCACCCCAAGTCAGCCAATTACAAGTCTAGCAACCGTTACCTAGCGACAATTGTTTTAGCGTAGCCATAGTATCGTTAGCATACGGAAAAATTATGATTGGTAGGTAATTTCGGAAAAACTCGAACTCACAATTTTATCCGAACGCATACGCAATGTTCATGACAATTATGATAACATTCTGACACTGTCTTCGCATAGGTTTTTCAGAAATGTTTTTCATGAGTTCTAATTCAAAAGTGGTCAGTATCAAATAGAATAAACGTATGGATTTATCATTGACAACTTATTGGTCAACATCTGTAGACAAGTCTATTTCCGATGTATTAGTAATTTGTCATCTTGTTTACGAGCATGCGGTTTGAGATCGCGTCTCGTGAATGTAAAAAAACTGCAAAATCGGAAAGTGGCTCATCAATTAAAGTCCGTGACTGTACAAATAATATGAAACTTAACTTTAATACAATAATATTACAGTCGTTTGAGAATTAAATTTAGTTTATTTGTAACATATTTGACACGACAACGTCCTTATGTGGTAGCTGTAACGGCGATTTTCGTAGTTTGCTGGTATGCAATTAATCGTACGGAAGTGCAAATAAATTTTCAATTTACTGTATGTAAAGTGAATTTAAAATTTTATATATGTACGATATATTTCGCTGGTTTTTTTCTTACATTGCTCCAAACCTAGTGAAAATACAAGATATAGTTAAAATGATGATGTGTAAGTGTTTTAAAATTATGATAAGCAGAGACATCACTAATACAGATTGTAATATTCTTCTAAATAATGTTAACCACTTACATACCTTGTCTATAAATGGCATAAAATACATCTAAGGTAGGTATATCAAATGTCAAAAAACTTAGAACATCCAAAAAAACACATGTCGTGCCTCGAAGCCCATACAATCCTTGTCCAAACAATACGCTCGCTTGGGACCAGGGACCAGTGCGGGGGGAGCTACTCGCGCGCAACCCAACGGAGACCGCACTAGATCAAAGGCACCATAAAAATCCAAACTAAGTACATTATTATACCCGTGAAATGCCTACATCTGTTGTTTTTTTCCTATTAGACTCAAATAAGCATTGATCTACCGATCACCCCTATTTAAGCACTCATCTCCAACTGTCCACCCGAAAATCCACTTTATGTCGCGCGTATAGAGTTGAACTTTCTTTGGCTGATACCTCAATAATTTTTCATCGGATTTTACACTCTACACAAAAAGCATTAAGGGCAATTTTTGACCCGACAGTTGTGTCGCAGTGGGTCAAGTCGGTGCCGATTCAATTTCACTTGTGCCCCTGATCTGATTACTCTGTGTGTGGACGTGTGACGTTTCGCTTTTGCCTTTAGGCGGATGAGCGGAGGATTTGTTTAAACCGATTGAAGAATTGTGTGCTTAGGGAACCCTAATTTTTCAAGTACCACGTGCTACGCCGTAGCATGACGGGCTACGAAACGCTGCTTATGTGGCTACGAGACTACGCGACGAGCCAACGCCGTAGTATGTTTGCTACGACATTTTTTCTATGTAGCTAGGTATTTCGTTTTGGTGTGGTCTTCATTGACATAGTTTAAGTTTTATCTGCTAAAACAAAGAACGTATCAATAGTCTTGACCCAGATCTCTCTCCGATTGTTCGTACACACACTTTATCTCTAAAAAGTATAAAACAAAGTATTTATAAATTGCACACATGCGAACCCGGTTGTTTGGTTAGTTTTTGTTGAAAATGGAAAAAAGTAACCCAGCCACGATTATATACAACCTGCTCAGTTAAAAAGGCTTCCTGACGCCAAGACAGACACGTCTTTTGAGTAAAGCCCAACGTCAAGCGCAGCTAAAAACATGGAAAACGCATTAGGTACCTACATAAACACCATTTATAATTTACGTACGTACGCAAAGTATTCTTAGATTGTTTTCCGTCACAGTAAAGTGTTATGGAGCACGTAATTGGTATAAATGTGTGTGATATATTGTATCTATGAGTATTCGTACTTAGGAACTGACATAATCCGAAAAAAAATCAAGTTATGTGGCACTGGGCAGGCCATATTGCTCGCGGAACAGAGGTCCAGCACGAATGTTTTGAAGTAAAATAACGTTACAGTATCGTTAAAGTAAGTGAATTTTGAATATAAAAACTACAACCCCATTATATTTTGGTTTAATTTTGTGCGAAATACACAATATACTCCATATTAAATATTATGTGTGTGACGAGTATCATACGAGTAATAATGGGGCCGACAGCTGTCAAAGTGGCAAAAGTAGCGCACAAACCAATAACAAAGCAGATTTTGATGGAAAGATGGATAAATACTTAGGTGTGTATTAAAATTATTACTTTCAGTTTGATTAGATCGTCAAAAAACTATTTCCTCTTATTTGTACGAATCCAAACGTACCTGCATCACATAACTTATAATGTAAGATAATGTGAATTCGATTTTATAAACCTTAAATAAGCCCATAATACACAAAAAAAAAACGAATAAATTATAGTGTTTATCTCACGACCAGGGTTCGTGTAGTGGTAGCACCATCTGAGATCAGCTTTCACTTGCCAACCCCATTATAGTAAAAGTTTACGTTATATCAAAATTATCCGTGTTAGACCCTCAGATAGTCGATGAGGTCAAAATCGAAGCGCGGCGGTGGATGGCGTCCCACAAGGTGGACCGCTGACGTGGTGAAAACCTCAAGAATCCGATAAGAGACGCACAGAATCAACCGATGTGGTGACTCTTGGGAGAGGACTATGTTCAGCAGAGGACGTCATCGACTAAAATAATAAGATGATTATGAGGTACCTGCGGACACAGAGCACCGAGCCTCAGCGATTATTTCGACTAAACCATCAACGGCCCAAAACACAATGTTGAGATTTGTAAACTACCCTCCCCTAGACAATACAAAACAAATCACTGAATAACTCCATCGCAACATCATGAATTCATACAATATCAAATCTCCTTTTCAGTAAAATCTGGCTAACTATAGTATTGTTTACGTTAATTTGCGAACGATCTAAAACCTGCTTAATGCATCCATATGTTCAGAAATGTACACCAAGCTTTACCAAATTTTTTTTACACTTGTCAGTTCCCTCACCAACTTTTTGACTATGTGATAAAGTCTAAGTTTGCTTGACAATTGTTTTTGTTTTTGAATTTTAAGTTAGTTCGCATTCCCCGTCATATTTCGCTGTATTATGAGTATTATTTTTTGTTCGGGTTTTTTGATACACGAGGGTTACTCGCTCAAGTACCTACGTTATTGTTTAGTGACCGGCGTATTATTTATGATGTGCATCGATGAACTTCATGGCTTTGTGCATTTGATTTTATTTTTTGACGCAGTACATTGTTTTCGGCTGTCATGTTAAAAACTCGTTTCTTTTTACCCGACTGTGCCAGAATGAGATATTAGATGAACATTTGCTACTGTATGGGCGTTTAGTGAGGACTTGACACTTGTGTTTTAGGGTTCCTGACGCACGTATGAAAATGGAACTTGAGTATCCGTCAGTTACAGCAAATTTTCTCTGAAACTCCTGGACCGATTCAATTGAATATTGCTACACACATGAGCTTCTGGGACCCAAACATTTTTTGTAGCTGTAATTTTTCAGTAAGCGGTTAATTTGTAAACGTATGATTTTAATTTGTTACCGACGTGTATGGTTAACCATAGGTTCAGTAGGTACGTTAGAAGTTCTTGAACTACAAAAACCGCGAAGATGCGTCCGCAAAAAGCCAGAATTGAAAAAAGTTTTTGAAAGTGAAACCGCAACAATAACTTGTTAATCGACTCTTTTTAATCTTTATAAAATTAATGCAAAAAAAATAAAATTGAAACGAAACAGTATTCCTTTCTTCTTTAATTAATGTGAGAGAGAAGCTCGTGGCTAAACTATAACAGCCGCACTGGTCGTTCTTCAAGGTTAAGCAACGTTTACCGAGGTCTGTGGATGGGTAACCGGGACTCTTCCGTGCCTCGGAAAGCAGTTTAAGCCGTTTCAGTCATTTGGAGATCTTTGACAGTCGTTACGGAATGTCAGAATCCTGATATCTGACACCAATCTAGGCAAGTAGTAATGGGTTCTCAGTTAATGGGCCGTGGAGGTCTGGTAGGCAGCCGCTTTATGTAAAATGCTGGTATTCAGCTGAATCCGGTTAGACTGGGAGCCGAGCCCAATGTAGTAAAAGGCTTGGCAGATGGCTTTTTTCCTACTCCTCCGCTATACTTTTCTGATTAATTTCGTTTCAGGATCCAAGACAGTTGAATCGCTTCTCCGGGACTCGTCGGGTTTCATTAGCTCGGCGTTTTTCTGGTGGTCGCCACTCTTGATTCTGGCTTTCAGGAGTAGCAGTGGTTGGGAATGTGTGGCGGACTTGTCCCAAAAAAAAAGACGACTTTTCTAGTGTAAGACATATGAACGTAAAATAAATAATTTACCAAAATCTTAAGACTTAAAATAACTTCTAGAACATGAAGATTCATGAAAAATTTTTGCTTATCAAGCTGCAAATTTTCTAAACAATATTCCTTTATTGTTCCAAAGAAATACCATCGTGATTTAATTTAATGTACGAGGGACGAAGATTTACTTTACCGGTGCAATAACAATTGAATATTATGTTTGTATTCGTAGATTGGTGTATATTGTATATTCCCCGCTAAGACTCCCCAGTTTTTCTGCTCCCCATTCATTCCTTGATGTTACAAACTGATACTTTGTGTGTGAAATTGCCTGCGCAAATGGCATTTTTTTCTATTAAGTTACTTGCCCGGGTAATTTAACAATACCTGATGTTTTTTTCATTCAATAAGTAATTCTCCATGCCACCACAAACCTCAAGGCATTAAATTATAACCCGTTCGTGTTAACTTGGCACCTGGCTCGAATTACGTTTTGACGTTTACTGAACAATGTAATAATATTAACGCAATCATCATCTGCCTGGCCTCTTCCCAACTATATTGGGGTCAGCTACCAGTCAAGCCGGATTTAGCTGAATACCAGTATTTTACGAGGAGCGGCTGCCTACCAGACCTCCACAACTGGGTAACACGGTACTTCATGGCAAGACTGGAGTCAGATTTACTGGCTTCTGACTATCTGTAACGACTGCCAAAGATCTACAAATAGCCGGGACCAACGGTGTAACGTGCTTTCCGAGGCACGGAGGAAACTCAATAAATAATATTAACGCATTGTGTATAGTAATATTGTTAGATTTTTTAAATCAAATCACACGGTTAAATTTAAATTAAAACCTCAAAACGTCATTCGAAATGTGTCAAGCCACGTGCCAACAACGCAGGAAGAGATACCAGAATGTATGCTATGGACTCAAGAAACGTTGTGTAGCTGGAAGTTTTTTGCGCCACTTCTTCCGGTGGGAAGAAGGGACTTGTAGGTGTACAACATTAGAAAATGGTGACTGATAGGTGTTTTAGAGAGCTATCATTATGTAAAACTGACGACCAAAAAGGCCTAGACTTGAGCTTGATTTGACTATATGACTTTTAATTAAAGAATTTGATTTTGACTTGGGTCATCATCTGTCTAGCCTTTTTAGCTTACAGTCAAGCCAGATTTAGCTGAATATCAGTATTTTACGAGGAGCTGCTGCCTACCAGACCTCCCACAACAACCCATTAACTGGGTAACACGGTAGATTATGGCAAGACTGGAGTCAGATTTACTGGCTTCTGACTATCCGTAACGACTACCTACAAATGACAGCCGGGCTTAACGTGCTTTCCGAGACACGGAGAGAACTCGGTATGTTAAGATGGTCACCCATCCACAGACCAACCTTGGCAAGCGTTGCTTAACCTTGAAGAACGACCCATGCGGCTGTTATTATAATCTAGCCACGAGTTCCTCCTGATGATTTTGACTTAGGTATCAAAATTTTTAGAAAATGTTTTTCTTACTTTGTTTTTTTTTCAAAATCAAGACCATTTCGGGACTTGAACACATCTTAGTCCTATAACATTTACAAACGTATCCCGCCAAAACAATGGCGCGCATACGCTACACGTTTGACATCCATCAAGGTTTTCCCACCAAGATGGCCGCCGCGCAGTGCGACCGAGACAAATAGCGTTCATTACACCGCCTCCAAGTTGTATTAAACAATCGTGCGGTTAACTAACTCATTATTGTTGGTAATGACGCCATTTCACTTAATATAGACTGCGCCGGGGTACACAACAAGAGTAGGAACTAGGAAGTAGCAGTGGAAGTTTGCGCGATGAGAAGTTTTTTCGAATCGGTTACCTACTTATTTAAATAGTTCTAGTAAAACCAAATTCATGAAATTGACAGTTTTCGCAAAATATCTATTCTTGTTATCAGTTATATTTTCTTAGTTCTCAGAATTCCCGATTTTTTTAAATCTATAAGATTTCCGCGAAAAACGATTTTTAGAACCATCCTGCGACATTCAGGGTGTTCCAGAAATACGCGGTCCTATTTAATGGTGATGTTGGGTAGCTGATATACATTGAGGAAAAAATATCAAACAGTCTAAGAGTTGATTACATCAAATCTGAGATTGAACAAAAGTAAATGATACCAACTGTAACAAACTGCTTGAAGAGTCCTTTCTTCGGAACTGTTTAGTCGTTTCTCTGGTCGAACCTTCTTAGAGCCGCTCTCAATAATTAAATGCTGTGGTAAACCTGCAAGGCGGAAACCCACCGCAACGCACAGAGAGGCTACGCACATGTGAGAGGCTTCGCCTTGCATGAAAATGTATGTGATTGTTTCCACTGCAACCCATGGACACGCTACGCATCAATTGACGTCATTGGCAAACGCGTGGCTTGCTCGAATATGGCGCCCTCGTAGCGCAATGCTGTGCACGCGATACACGCTGTACACGAATATGTCAAAACCGTATTCTTGCAAAAAACGTACGTAGCCTCTCCGTGTGCCGCGGTGGGCCACGCTACAGTTGTACGTAGTCGTGGGCGTGTAGCATGTACTATGGAAACGTAGAGCCACATTGTCAATCAAATAACCCACGCAGTTAAAATGCGGCGCGTGGCCGTGGATAGCGTGCACCGCGGTGGGTTCAAAGAAAAATATAAAAGAATGTTTTTCAATTATGAATGTAAAAGTAGACTTGTTTTGTACAAAGGGAGTCATGTGCTAGCTTCCAACCGGGCAAGGTCCCTTAATGATTACGTGATGTACCCAATCGTTGTTTGATTCCTACTAGTTATTGAATGATATCGCAGCGGTAGTAACCTGCGGTATTACAGTACTTTCAACAGTATCTTTTACTTTTGCGCTTTAACACTTAACAGTAGAAAGATTTTATTACGACTGTACGATTTTATTTAACCCGCAGCATTGTCTAACCAAAAACATTTGTAAGGATCATTGCACGAGGTCAAAATCGAATAGACGCTTTCCATTTTGCATTTTTTGCCACCAATCCAATCCAATGTCTTTCAGGCGGCAAAAATAGCCCTGTTGTCATAATATCGACCCCAGATTTGTAAACTAACAATGTGATTAAGTATTTGGTAAATACTTAACATCAATACCTGTGAGACTGGCATTAAAGTATCATTTGAGACGTTTTTAACGTCAAATCCTCAATTAACAAATACACACAGAAGATACTATTAAGTACACAGATACACATTACACTTAAAAATCAGTACAAACAAAGCAAGATGGCGCTATCCCGCATACAGCGAGCTTATTTATATTTTTGCATTCTCTCGCCCTCATTCCGCGCAGAGGCGTATGATCGTGCTTGGGTTTCTTCGCTTTCAAATTAAATAAATAATGCATACAATTTGTGAGCAATAAAGTTTGCGAAGTGTAGGTGTGTTGCCGTAGTGCGCTGAATTTCGCGCGCCGCTCCGCAGGGAACAATAACGGTTGTCGGTGGCGCTAAGACGGTGCTGCGGCTCGGCAAGAACTTGTAGCTAGCTATACTCAAGCGTGCCTTCATCGAAATTAACTCCTTATTTCTGTTACAACTACAGATCTGTATTTGCCTTTGGAATTTCAGTCTATGCGAATCGTTAATAATTATTTGTACTTTAACGATTATTTAGAATGCATCAAGACAGATGGACGCAGTGAGAGCCAGAAAAAGAAGAAGAGGAGGGCCTAGAAAACTCTGGCGTGACGACTTACAAGCCCTTACAACGGATTGGTCGGAGAAAGAAATAAGAAATGTCAAGAATACTGCCAAAGTCAAACGACACTGCACCAAAATTGCGTGCACCAAAAAACTAAATCATTGCTTCATGTCTTGGAAAAAATCGCCTGCTCGACAATGTAAATAACACTATGAATAACACTAGCACAGCCTTCATCACGAGGTCGCAATGACACAAAAAAATTATTATTTATTTTCTTCACAACTTTATAAGTTCACAGCTACATAGGAAGACAATTTCACGACCGGCTGCGACCACATTTTGTCAAAATATAAGGAGATTTTGGGGGTGTTTCTGACTATGGGATTGCGATGCAAAATGCCCTGAGCAAAATGACCTGAGGGGCAAGGAATTGCCCCTCAGGTCTATCGACAAAAGTCGCCCTAAGTCAAAACTTATCCCAACAGGAGCCAAAAACAAAACTGGTCCACGAGCGGCATCTTAGCGGCCAGACATCCGTACCTAAAGGTGTATTCACATTGGCGTACACTGAAGCATTGTCATAGTTCGGAGCACGAACCCAAGTTTGAATAGCAGCGGTTCACTCCTATGTGGCTACTTCCTTTGTACTCCCGTTTACAGTACATAAATAGTAAATACGTGTGCTTGTAAACAAGCTTATAGGAAAGTTTTATTATTCTCACGGACAAAGTGTGGACGATATTTTAGTTGCGACTAGTTACAAGTTTGCTTCGGCATTCTTTGGATTTAATCATACTTGTCTAAAAAACGTATAAACCATTAAACCCGGCTGTCAATTGCTGACTTTTGACTGTCGATCTTCTTCCACCTGGCTTTAATCCCGGCTATTGCCAGGGTCCGCCTTCCTACTTAGCTTCCTCCACTTTGCCCGATCTTGAACATCCTTCTCAGTTAGGCCGTTGGCTCTCATGTCGGACTTGACGACGTCCAACTAGCGCTTGCGAGGGCGACCACGGGACCTAGCCCCAAGAACAGCCATATTCATGCATCCCCGACCAATGTACCTACTCCATAGGGCGGCGCATGATGTGGCCATACCATCGCAGACGACACTCTTGCAGTGACTTTTGACTGTCGCTATAGGTACATAAAATCACGGTTAACATGATTTAGGAGTGTCCGTGGAGTTTCTTTCAATTTCTAATCCATAAAAATCTAGGTACTTATGCTATAAAATGTGCCACTATCTTCATCTTTGTGACTGACCGACCGTGACGGTTAAAAAGTGCATGTTAATTGAAATAAATGCTTTTTACTTTTACGGATGAGGGGGGTACCATGTAACCTATCATTGATTCTTCAGTTCTTATAGGCGGTCGCTGTTTATTTAAAATACTGGTATTGACATGTATCCGGTTAGACTGGAAAACGACACAGTAGTTGGAAAAGTAATAAGAACTCTTCGAATATAGGTACTGTAAAGGGCTATGCTCGGAGTTTACTTGCGTGATCAAATTAGAAATGAAGATACTCACAGGAGAACCAAGGTTCCGATATAGGCCGAAGAACCGCCACACTGAAGTAGAACATTACTCACGAAATAGATAGTCGAGGGCGTCGGAAGGTAGGAGTGGCGAATCACGACGATCTTCACGATTCGGGACAGAGTAGGATTACCAAACTGTGGTCAGTTTGGTAAAGCTTGATCTGGTGATTAAGCTGCCCGAATGTTGATAAAATAAAATATATTGGTCAATAAGAACCTCTAAACAAAATTATATTTTACTAGCTTTTTGCGCGACTTCATACGCGCATATTCCGTTTTTTCCCGTTCCCGCAGAAATTTTGGAAAATCCTCAGGAATCTACATGTTAAATTTTAGCATTCTACGACCAGTAGTTTCGGTTGTGCATTGTCTGTCAGTCAGTTTTATATAGTGTGATTGATGAATGATTTCTGCCAAAACCACGAATAGTCAGCAATAAATGAGATTGACATGCGCTACGAAAATATCAAGTGCTCAATCCTGAACATTGTGACACTGCGGCAATCTCTATCGCAAAAACGACCCTGATACAACATGGAAATATAATTCGACGAAGGTAAATTTAAATGATGACAAGAAGCCGGGCACGTTTGCTAACTACACAGCCAACATCTTCGGGTTCGTCGTCAGCTCCGCCTCGCAGCCGCCGGGACCTGCTCCAGCTGTAAATCCTGATATTCCGGTAGCTGCAGTTGCGTCGAGTTCGAGCGACGAATACTTCTCGCCGCCGACGACACCACCAGCTGCGCGTCGGCGCGGACGAGGCCGACCACCGGCCAGCTTAGGACCTCGAGGCCCACCGGTCTCTGACAGGGTCCCCGCTATCGGTGGAAGTGTGCAGCGTATAAAATGGACTCAAACCATAAATGAGAATGTAATACGCTCATACTTTGGTAGAGCCAAAAACAGACAGAGCCCCATAAAGGGTTAAAGTATGATAATTTATCTAGAAGCCAAAAATACGGCGGTGTTTTGTTGAAGCGTAGCGTCGCCTGTTTTAGACTTTGAGTTGACGCCATTAGGTACACGTCACTACGATAGTACAATTTTTACCAGCACTGTGACGTCATCAGCACTCTTGAACTTTGATGCTATTAATCTTTATCATTTTTTATCAATTTGAAATGGCAAAAATATGTGTCCAATATTTTTTGAAAATCTTACGAACGGATGGACTAAATAGAATTATAATTTTTATCTATATCTAGTAAAATAGGGTATTTGGATAGGATTCATTGTACCTATTCAAAATTACTTGTTCATATCGAGAAATTATATTCTAATATAGATTTATTACAATCGGAGGAGCTTGTGGCTAGATAATTACAGCCGCATGGGTCGAGCTTCAAGGTTAAGCAACGCTTGCCAAGGTTGGTCTGTGGATGCGTGACCATCTTAACATACCGAGTTTCCTCCGTGCCTCGGATAGCACGTTAAGCCGTTGGTCCTGGCTGTCATTTGTAGATCTTTGGCAGTCTAACTACAGTCTTGTCATGAAGTACCGTGTTACCCAGTTAATTTGTTGTGGAGGTCTGGTAGGCAGCCGCTCCACGTAAAATACTGGTATTCAGCTAAATCCAATATAGTTGGAAAAAGGCTAGGCAGATGATGATGATAGATCTTTTCTTCTTTTTTTTTTTCCGGTTGTGGCAACTGAGCCGGTATCGACTATTCTGCCAGTGTCACGTCTTGACGGCAGCGATGATAGATCTATTACAATCTTAAGGAGATTACAATTTTCCGGTGACATTTCCAAACGATTTGACACACAGCGAGTACTTTAAAACGTCGCACTGGGCCTTCAGTCAGACCAAGAAAATGTCAGACTGTTCTCTGCGATTCTACAGTGCACTTGGATAGAAACACCAAGTTCATTCCGTCAATATCAAATGTACTGTGGAAAACGCGTGAGACCATAGAGAAAAGGTAATTATATTTTTTTTTTATTTGGAAAATATACGGTAACAGAATAAACGCAATGCCTTTGAGGGCATCATTCATTATTCAACTTAGTATGGGACCAACAATAAACCATCATCATATCAGACGAAAGACGTCCACTGCTGGACATAGGCCTCCCCCCAGTATCGCCACAACGACCGGTCCTGCGCGTCTCGCATCCATCGGCTACCCGCGACCTTCACCAGGTCATCACGACAAAAAAAAATATCGACTTCCCTTTACCTTTTAGTTCTATGCCAATACTTAACTCAACAACTGAATATTTTTTTCGCTGTTTTGGTGTTGCTCCCGTAGTTTATAGTTATTCATAATACTAATTGCAATGTTTCAGGTACTGCGATTATTCTGTTACACGGTGTATTATAAAAGTTTTTAGATAAATGTTGTTTTTGACGTGTTTCTTCAAAGCAATTTGCAGACCAAACACATATCTATAAGAAGTTGATACATCATCATCTGCCTAGCCTTTTCCCAACTATATGGGGGTCGGCTTCCAGTCAAACCGGATTCAGCTGAATACCAGTGTTTTACGTGGAGCGGCAGCCTACCAAACTTCCACAACCCATTAACTGGGTAACACGGTACGTCTTGGCAAGACTGAAGTCAGATTTACTGGCTTCTGACAATCCGTAACGACTGCCAAAGATCTACAAATGACAGCCGGGACCAACGGCTTAACGTGCTTTCCGAGGCACGGAGGAAACTCGGTATATTAAAATGGTCACCCATCCACAGACCAACCTTGGCAAGCGTTGCTTAACCTTAAAGATCGACCCGTGCGGCTGTTATTATCATATTCAATTCGAGGTTTACTTTTAGGCACTACCCCACCATTTCCGAAGCATATCCACTGTATGTTATACGATATTATTTTGTTTTATTACAGCCAGATATCACATATTTATTGGTATAAATACGTAGCGTTGACGTCGCACCCACAGATGGTGAACCGAACGGCTTTGGAATATCTTATACTTAGTGATATATCATTGGCTACTCCAGTTTCGTTAAACACTTGAACTATGTACATCGCTGGCTATGTACTTCAGCTAAGGGCTGATCTGTAGTTAACAAATCCTCATCATCATATCAGCCGAACGACGTCCACTGCTGGAGATAGGCTTCTCCCAAGTGTCGCACAACCACCGGTCCTGTGCGTCTCGCATCCAACGGCTACCCGCAACCCTCACCAGGTCCTCGGTCCACTTTGTGAGAGGCCTTCCAACGCTGCGTCTTCTAGCACTTACTCGGTCGCCACTCCAAAACTTTTCAAAACCCTGTCACTATAAACCAATGTTAATATATGCCATGTGGACATTCTCTACAAGTCAATCAAGAAACACCGCATTAGCTGAATGTTGTGTCAAATAGTGGAGGTAAATTTACGACTGATATGTGTTTGTGGTTCAATCAGTCTATAACTAAATCTGAAGGGATACTTGTAAATAAAAATAGGATCAAATTAAAATTAAATTGAAAATTTAAAAAACCGTCGACATAAAAAAACTTTAAAAAGTAAAAAATTATTTCTATAGATCCTTTTATTTTAATATGGGTACTATTCTTAGGCCAAGCGTCTTCGCCTCGGGAGACCGCAAATCTTTTGTATTTAGGTACTAAGTATTAGCCGTCTCCCGAGGCGATGACGCTTGGCCCAAAGAATTGTGTGTGTTTTAAAAAGTCCTACTAGTTTAGGATTGACCCGGCGACATTTCGCCCAGCACTTCCTATGCCAATCGCTTGATGGTGACTATCGTAACGTCACTGATGAAACGTGATCTATCTCGAGCGTCATGTCCTTTAAAGCGTCGATTAACTTGCCTCTGAAGACTGAAACATTACTTTTATTCTTAATCTTCTCTTCCAGCGCCATCTAAAAAAGAGAAGCAATGTACAAAAAACAAAAGTTTCACACAAATACATAAGTTACTAGATGTTTTGCGTTTTACGCACCCAAACCACGTCTTGCAAGGGTGGGCAGATGACAAAATGTCGTATAAAATACAAGGCACGGATACGCTTTGCATGTTTCATAAACCATCAGAAATATGTGTTTAGTGTTGCTACGGTTTTGCCTTTAACATTTTGTATTGTCGCTCTTTTAACACAAGTGCACAGTAGGTAAGTACGTAAGTATTTTAGAAATTTTCAGCGTAGATAGTGAGAGCTTCGCGGAATTTGTTCATAAGAGTCAACACGGCCCTGGAACGCAAAGGGCATTAGGAGGAACACGGATAGATTTTAGTCAGTAAGGCACAATTTATACCGCCGAGGAACGGAAGCGTCAAACTTAAACTTAACGTGACACATTCAACCTTATCTAAACAACGTTATGCATATATTTCTTCTGAGATATTTCTTCGCGCGAATTCCGTGGAATTTGGGTGGAGATAACCGACCAAGTGCGAGTCGGACTCGCCCACCAAGGGTTCCGTACATCTGCTTAGCCTTTTCCCAACTACTCGTATATTGGGGTCGGCTTCCAGCCAAACCAGATACTACTAGACCTCCACAACCGAGGGTTCCGTATAGTAGCTACAAATTACTTTAAATAAATACTATTTTTTTTATGATACAATTACAAATGAATAGTTTTCAGACTTTTCCCTACAGTTGTATTATAAGACGATATTATTTTCCAAATTCAATAGTTCTTGGTCAACGGGAAATACCCTTGATTCCCTTGAGAGTGTCGACATATACGTTTTTTGCGGCATAAACGACCGTATCTTTTTTTTACGTTAATTTAGAAGTTGGATGGTTGGTTTCAGAGCTGCAAGGGGCCATAGACCTAAGTATATGGTTTTAATTTCAACTCGATACCTCCACGCGTTCCCGAGATAAATGGTCTTGACAGACAGTCGGACGGGCAACAAAGTGATCCTATAAGAGTTCCCATTTTTTTCCTTTTGAGGTACGGAACACTAAAGACTAGTGAGAATTCGTGACTGATTAGTAACAGAAGCACGGATTTACTTCATCTCCCAGGTTCAGCATTGTTTGCCACGATCGGTCCTAGGATGGGTGACTGTCTTCACATACGGTGAATCCTACATACCTGGGAAAACATGTTAAGCTGTTGGTCTCGGCTGCCATTTGTAGATAACGGATAGTCGGAACTTGAAAACTAAAACCAGTCTTTCAAATCCAAAGAACAACACGTGCATACTTTGTAACCTGCAATGTCAATGACTACTTTTAACCGACTTCCAAAAAAGGAGGAGTTCTCAATTCGGCGGCTATTTTTTTTTTAATATTGTTACGAGCTTGGGGTTCGTTACAATAAAAACAGCCGATTAAACCACCAAAAATAACACTTTAATTTAAAACAGTAATTAAAACACAATCGCACTACTGAATACTTCACTTCACTTAATTCGCAGTTGTAGATCGCTTCCGAAGTTATCGCTTGTATCGCCAACTCAATACTGCTTCAGTCGCCGGATGTCCGCCCTTTATATATCGGCGACAGTTATTTCTAGAACCTTCCAGTATAGAAACTTCTGGAAAGTTCGGGTACATACCGGTCCCGATTGACCTGGTGTCGAAACATCGAGAATGTTCTAGCATAGAAAATTCTAGAAACATCTTGACCTCAGTAATTCCGCTATTCGATACTAGATGGCGGTACATGTACGTAAATGTCGTTATGTACCTAGCTTTAATTCTGGCGCGTTACACTGCCCCCTCCTAAGACATGCTCGTCCCGAGCATTATCAGCCCCATAATAACGCGCCAGTCGATCCACGTGGACGATCTTAGGAGCGCTTCTTGTCCCTTTTTGTATACGGTAGGTCACGTCATTGATTTTTGTCACAATCCGATACGGCCCGTCCCATTTAGCCTGAAGCTTAGGAGATTTCCCTTTACTGCGAACTGGATTGTGCAACCACACTAGTGAACCTTCGTCGAAACCTTTATTGTTCATTTTGCGGTCATAACGGGTTTTCATCTTTTCAGACATTTGCTGGCCCGATTCTCTGACATGCTCATAAATGTCATTCATTTTGTTCCGCAAGTCGTTCGCATAATCAGTGATACTGCGTGGGGTGTCAGGCGGTATTCCGGTGATCAAGTCTGCAGGCAGCCGTAATTCTCTACCAAAGTTTGCGAAAGCTGGTGTCACTGATGTGCTTTCGTGAACAGCACTTCGGTATGACAACAAAAATGGTTGTATATGCTTGTCCCAATCGCGTTGCCGATTTTCCACAACTTTTGCCAGGTACCTCTCCAATGTCTGATTAAATCGTTCCACCATTCCATCAGATTGTGGGTGGTAAGAAGTTGTTCTCGTTTTATGAGTACCCATAACTCTGCAAGTTTCCTGGAATATTTGTGACTCAAAATTCCTTCCTTGATCGCTGTGAATCTCCAAGGGTACTCCAAAACGACAGAAGACTTCATGAACCAGTTTATCTGCAACTGTTGAAGCTTCTTGATTTGGAATGGCAAAGACTTCCGGCCACTTAGTGAAGTAATCCATTACAACCATGAAATACTTGTTACCACTTTCACTTTCCGGAAACGGTCCCGCGACATCCAGGGCTATCCTTTCCCATGGTGCACCAACATTGTACAATTTCAATGCACCTCTGCTACGAGTCTGAGGACCTTTTACAGCCGCACAACTAGTACATTTGCGACACCAGTCTTCAACATCATCACGACAATGAACCCAGTAAAACCGTTCCCGTATCTTCAGTAGAGTCCGTTTAACTCCCATATGGCCTCCTGAACAACCATTGTGGTACAGCTGTAGAACATCCGGTACTTTAGCCCTAGGCACGACCATTTGCAAATGACAGCTGTCTCCCCGAGCATTTTCCCATTTACGGTACAGGACTCCATCCTGAATCACTAAGCTGTCCATTGGGCCCAATAGCTTTTCGTGATCGAACTCATCGCTGAGACGTCGCTCCACGTGGGCTTAGGAGCACTGGCCTTTATCCACTCCAGAATCGGCCGGATGTCAGAATCTTCCTGCTGAGCATGCTGTAGGCTTTCCTTCCACTCGTTGCTGAGATCTGTTTTGAGCATCCTCACAGGTACGACTTCTTTGCCCTCCTGCCGAGTACAATGTTTGCAGTCTTCAGGGCAAGGTCTTCTTGACAATGCATCTGCGTTGCCATGAGATTTCCCACTGCGATGTTCGACCACAAAGTCGTATTCCTGCAGTAGTTCAATCCATCTCGCAACTTGTCCTTCTGGATTTTTAAACTGCAATAGCCATTTCAGTGCAGCATGGTCGGTCCGTAAGTGGAATTTCCGCCCCAGCAGATATTTGCTAAAATGTTGTAATGATTTTACCACAGCAAGCAATTCCCGTCTCGTGACACAATAATTCCTCTCTGGTTTCGACAACGACTTACTGAAGTACGCAATCACAACCTCTTGATCGCCATTACGTTGAGATAACACACCGCCAAGTCCTATATCACTTGCGTCTGTGTCAACTATAAATTCTTTGTTGGTATCAGGATACCCCAAAATAGGTGTTTTGCACAGACGGTCCTTTAGCTCCTGGAATGCGATGCCACAACTTTCATCCCAACAGAATTGTCGCTTCTCCTCGGTTAGCTTGTGCAAGGGTTTGGCTATATCTGCAAAGTTCTTGACAAATCGCCGATAATAGGAGCACAAACCCAAAAATGCTCTGACCTGCGTCTTGTCTTTTGGAATTGGCCAATCCTTGACAGCGGCGATTTTCTCTGGATCCGTACGGATACCTTGTTCCGACACTACATACCCCAAAAAGCTAACTTGCCGTTTAAAAAGAGAAAACTTTTTCGGACTCAACTTGAGGTTGGCACTCTTGATCTTCATAAGCACGCGTTCCAAGTTTTGAAGATGTTCTTCAAATGTACGGCCTACGATGATGATGTCATCCAAGTAGACAAGGCAGGCATCACCAATTAACCCAGTTAGTACAAGTTCCATCAACCTTTCAAACGTTTCCGGAGCGTTACACAATCCAAACGGCATAACTTTGAATTGCCACAGACCCTTTCCTGTTGAGAATGCAGTTTTCTCCTTGTCCTTTGGGTCAATTTCTACTTGCCAGTAGCCACTTTTTAGATCTAACGTGCTAAACCACTTTACTCCAGTAAGCATGTCCAGCGTGTCATCAATTCTTGGCAAAGGATAGCTGTCTTTCTTCGTAATGTCGTTCAGACGACGATAGTCAACACAAAACCGCATGCTGCCGTCCTTCTTCCTTACCAGCACTACAGGTGAACACCATGGACTGGATGAAGGTTCTATAACACCATCCTTCACCATTCCCTCAATCATGGTTTCCACTTCCTTTTCACGTGCTACTGGTAATCTCCTTGGCCGCTGACGGATAGGCAATTCTTCTCCTGTGTTTATTTTGTGTTGAACTAAGCCAGTCTTCCCGATGTCAGCATCGTTCGAAGAGAAAACATCGGCGTATTTAAGTAACATCCTCTTCGCTTTGACCATTTCATTTTGAGACAGAGCGCTGCGACAGTCTCCTAAAAGTGTGGTCACACTCGTTTGTGCATCCTTGCTGAGGGTCTCAGTTGATAGATATTGGCATCGACGCAACCAATCCACTTCCTCGCAGGTGCCCATCAGTGTGCCTTTTTCTATCACCTGTTCCTTGTCACAAAGGTTCAACACACGTACTCCTGAGATGTCGGTGGCTCTAACCAAAGTTCGTGCCACTTTCCATGGAAGGTCATCGTTTACCTTTTCCACGAGTACGCAACGATGAGTCTGCCCAGGATTCCGAGGAAGACTAACCGGCACAACTGTTTCCGATCTCGGAGGAAGAACAATTTTCTTTAGGCTGTACACATTTCCAGGTAAAGCCCCTTCCATGAAAAGTTCCTCTTGTCCACATTTCATAACTCCTTGATTCACGTCGATCTCACAACGATTCTTCCTCATAAAGTCTAAGCCCAGGATGCAATCGTCCATTATATCGGCCAAGACAACCTTATGCAGGTAGATTTTGTTGCCTAGCTTCAACTCCATCTCTCTCTCTCCTCGGACGGGTATACGCTGACCAGTGGCTGTTACCAAATTTATGCGTCCTTGGTTGTATGCAGAGTCCCCAAGGAATCGACTTATAAGTTGGGAACTGACAACCGTGCGAGAAGCTCCAGTGTCTATCGTCAGCTTACATGGTGTTCCGTTGACCTCGCCCTTGATGATAAGGCTGTTTCCGTCATGGGTTTGTGAGATCGAAATCCTTGGGGCTCCTTGTAGATCAGCCAGCACCCGCCCCGCAGTCCTGGCTTTTACTCGTTTCCCTGCTGTTGCTGGGCGTTGTTGTTAGCCGCCCTATCCTCTGAAGGTCTGCCATCTTTCCTCTGTGGAGGGCGCTTAGGGCAACTGGATCGAAGGTGGCCCCTTTCACCACAGCCGTAGCACCTAGGGCTGTACCCTTTAAATTGGTCGCGAACCATAGTTGCTCCGACCTCCCTAACGCGGTGGGAACGATGATCCTGCCGCACAGCTTCCACCTCTAGTGCATGGGCCAAAGCGTCCTTAAGCGTCCCGTGATGCCCGAGTCTCACAGCAGCTCTAACCTCAAGGTCGCGGATGCCGTCGATGAATGTCTGTACCAAGTTCCCCTCAATGAGCGCAGGTACAGACTGGTACGCTTTTCGTACCAGCTTCTCGACTTCAAGGGCCCACTGCTGCAGGTTCTCACTGCTCCGTTGCACGCGATCCCTTAGCTGCGCACGAAAAACGTGTTCCAGGTGAGCGTCACCAAACCTAGCTTCCAACGCCTCAAGGAGCTGCTCGTAAGTCACCTCCTTACCGAGAGCTTCTAGGACAGTTAAAGCCTGGTCACGCAGGCCTAGGGTGAGGGCAGTCATGGCCTGGTCTTCACTCCACCTGTTTGCCTTCCTTACAGCTTCAAACTGTATCTTGTACGCCGACCAAGAAGACGTGCCATCGAACGGCGGCACTTTGAACCCACGTAGCGAAGGTGTAGTAGCTGCGGAAGTAACAAACCCATCTCCAAGTTTAAGGTTGCCTAACTCCTTTTTCACATCAGAAATGACGTCATCAAACTTGCTGATCCTGATTTCAGCATCTGACAAGCGGTTGTCATGCTGAGCAACCTTATCCTTCACCTCCTTCATGTCTTTCCCGAAGGACGCGTGAAGTTCCTTCATGAGAAACATCTGTTCTTCCTGTCGGCGGGCCTGCTCCTCCTTGTCGCGCTGCAGCTGCTCTTCCAAGCGGCGGGCCTGCTCCTCCTGTCGGCGGGCCTGCTCCTCCTGTCGGCGGGCCTGCTCCTCCTGTCGGCGGGTCTGCTCCTGCAGCATCCTCATCAGAGCAGCAAAGTCTGGTGCTGATGATGCCGGAGCTGCTGTGGACGGGCCGGCCTCCATAGTCGGTACCTGGTCTTCCGACGTCTGCGACGTTGTTCCACCAAAACGTCTCTGGTCCGTCTCCTGCTGGCGTTGACTACGGGTACGGATACCCTCCGTGTCGTCCTTTGGCAGAATCGGCATGATTATCCACTCTTCTGACACCAATTGTTACGAGCTTGGGGTTCGTTACAATAAAAACAGCCGATTAAACCACCAAAAATAACACTTTAATTTAAAACAGTAATTAAAACACAATCGCACTACTGAATACTTCACTTCACTTAATTCGCAGTTGTAGATCGCTTCCGAAGTTATCGCTTGTATCGCCAACTCAATACTGCTTCAGTCGCCGGATGTCCGCCCTTTATATATCGGCGACAGTTATTTCTAGAACCTTCCAGTATAGAAACTTCTGGAAAGTTCGGGTACATACCGGTCCCGATTGACCTGGTGTCGAAACATCGAGAATGTTCTAGCATAGAAAATTCTAGAAACATCTTGACCTCAGTAATTCCGCTATTCGATACTAGATGGCGGTACATGTACGTAAATGTCGTTATGTACCTAGCTTTAATTCTGGCGCGTTACAATATGTTCACCGATCTCTCCGAGGTTTCTAATCCGATTTGTGTGATTCTTTTTATTTTGATTTTGCCATTTGGTCCCGTAAAAATTTGATTCAGTTCTGTTCAGTAGTTTTTATTTTATAGTTGTTTTTTAGTTAGCTTATTTCATTTTCTGCGTAAATGAAGACGTCGTCGAAGTATCACAATTTCGGAAGTCGGTGTTAAAAAACGAAGATACAAAAGCAAAAACACCGACTTTCGAAATTAAGGGTATTTTATACTTTGTAGTGTTTTTTTTGGAAGTCGGTTATATTTTTTTGTAAAAGGTTTTTTTATTTATTGTTTTATGTTAGCATCCACTGAGAAATTATTTTTTAAAATGTCAACTATAGGAAAGGGGAAACTTTGAAGCCGATACGATATACCTATCATTTAGTTTAAAATAACACTACATAAGTATCTCAAATCAGATTGACGTGGTGTTTTTCTACCTTTAAAATGATCAGTCTGCACGTTATCCGTTAGTCCCGGCTGTCATTTGTAGATATTTGGCAGTCGTTATGGATAGTTAGAAGCCAGTAAATTTAATTTCCAGTCTTGCCATGAAGTACCGTGTTACCCAGTTAATAGGTTGTGGAGGTCTGGCAGGCAGCCACTCCACGTAAAATACTGGTATTCAGCTAAATCCGGTTTGATTGGAACCCGACCCTAATATAGTTGGGACAAGGCTAGGCAGATGATGATGATGGTTGTTCGTATATATCTTATCTTAGAGATCTATCTTATCTAGCGACAACATTTTACTTTCCGACCTACTCGCGAACAATGTCGCGGGCAACTGCTAGTACCTAATAATTACAGCACGCCTGCTAACATTTTTTATAGGCACACAATAGAACCTAAACATAACGCATACCCATCATACATCTACATGATATCGTTACTAAACTCTTCTCTTAAAACAGAAACAAAGCTACATTAAAATGAACCCTTTCTACGCGAGATAGCTTCATAATTAATTCATGGCGAATGACCGACACAGCGAAATTACATATAACAAACCCGCAAAATTAACAATGAAAATAATGTTACATCTATTAATCCCCCAAACACCCTATTAACAAGGGCGGGATTCCTATTAAAATGATAAATGGTTCTAATCATCATTTCTTTGTGGCCACCTTCCTTTGGTCCTCCACCCCTCTCTCTCCGGACTTGTATTCCTAAACTCCGGAGTAAAAGCATAGTCTTTGAGGTGTCAAAGCAAAATGGTCGGTTTTCCCTAAGTTTGGCACTCAGTGAGTTAACTTTTACAAATTGCCAGAGCGATAGAGTGTGTTAGGCAGCTGAGAAAAGAGATAGATTGTTATACTGATCTGTTTCCTCTTAAAATATTATGTTCATTTAAAGTTGGAGTGGAGATAGATGGTGGACGGAGCTAAGTGAGAGGTAATTGAATGACGTCACACGAATTGAGTGGGAGAGCGGTTCTTTTGTTAGAAGTGTGTTCTGTGTGAACAGGAGTTTTATGCTGTTAAGATGATCATAGAAAAGTTTTCTCAGCCCTTCACTTTGTTGATGACGTCTATTTGTATCTGATTTATGGATAATTTTTCAATAGCCCTTATATTCTCTAAATCGTCTGCGTGTTTTATTACCATGTTTTATTACCGCTCCGCTCCAATCGCCTTTAGTCGTAGCGTGATGATAAATAACCTAACTAGCTTTTCCCCGCGACTTCGTTCGCGCAAATCCCGTTTTTTTCCATTTACGTGGGAATTTCGGAAAATCCTTCCTTAGTGCTCCCCTACACTCCCCAAGGAGCCTACGAGCCAAATTTCAGCTTTCTAAGACCAGGAGTTTCGGCTGTCCGTTGTCGGTCAGTTACTCAGTCATTATCGAAAGATCTTTAAATATTAGGATTGATAATGTATTATTTAACTAATTGACCCGCGCAAATTCATCTGCGTCACGTTTAACATGAATGCTCCACTCCTAATGGCCTTTGGTCGTAGCGTGGTGTTATAGCCTTCTTCGATTAATAGACTATCCAACACCAAAAGAATTGTTCAATTCGAACCAGTAGTTCCCGAGATTAGCGCGTTCAGCCAAACAAAAAAGCCTTTTCAAATTTATAAGATTTGATTACTTATTTCAATAGTCATAACAGGAATAAATAAAATATGGCCGACGAGGAAGCGATTGGCTTTCAACTATTTTCTCGCTGAGTGAGAAAGTGACAAAAGATATAGATCTCGTGCGAGTAAAAGAGCACAAACATTTATTGTCGATAGCTGGTTGTTCACACTGCCGACGAGCCGGCTCTTACCGCTAGTTGGTTGCAGCATAAATATGACTTTCTTATTTGTAACCTGTACCTACACAATAATGACTGTTCTTGCCAAAAAGTACTATAGAAATTCTGTATATTATATATAGTCTTTTAAATTGAAATACCTAACTAAATAAGAGGGCGACAAAATTTTCTTCCGCCCAGGGCGGCTGACATCCGCGCTATGCCACTGGAGACAAGTGCCTAAAAAGTGACGTTCTTCAGATAAAACTTATCTGACTATTGAAAATATAACCCCGTAATCAATAATTTATAAATAGAATGAAGGCTACTGTTTTTAACCGACTTCCAAACAAGGAGGAGGTTCTCAACTCAGTGAGCAATTTGTTTTTTTTTTTTATGTATGTCCACCGTTTACTCCGAGGTTTCTGATCCGATTCGTGTGATTCTTTTTAATTCGATGCGGTATACATGCCATTTGGTCCCGTAAAAATTTGGTTCAGTTTGGTTCTGTAGTTTTTATGTTATGAGCATTTTTGATCATTTCAATTTCAGCGTAGAAGAAAACGTCGTCCAAGTAGCACCACTAAAAAGTGAAAAATAAAAAACTTTTACAAAAAATATAACCGACTTCCAAACAAAACACTACAAAATATAAAATAACCTTAATTTCAGAAGTTATAAAACAATGAAAAAAAAAAACACAAAAAAACACCGATTTCCGAAATTAAGGTTAGGTATTTTATACTACGTAGTTGTTTTGTTTGGAGGTCGGTTATATGTTTTTTGTAAAAAGTTTTTTGTACTCGCCAGTTGGCACCACTGTCGAGTAAGGTTCTTAATCATAGCATTAAAAGTTGTTATTACGCGCATGTGAACAAAGTTACAAGGAGAATAATATATGATGCCGTTAACGTGCGATTATACAACAAAGATAGTGACGCAGTATTTCGTAGATTCATAATTATGGGAAAAAAAACGTTCAAAAGCGAGTCGGACTCGCGCACCGAGGGTTCCGTAGAAATTTGTACTTACGTATTATAAACTAGCTTCTGCCCGCGACTTCGTACGCGCATATCCCGTTTTTCCCCGTTCCTGTACAAACTTCGGGAAATCCTCTCTTAGTGCGCCCCCCTATGCTCACCAAGGAACCTTCATGGCAAATTTCAGCATCTTACGACGTATTTTATATAAGTATTAGAATTACAGTTTTACCGGTTTCATAGAATGTATTTATGGTGTAAGAATTACCGATTTTTTAAATAGATATTTAGACTGAATGAGGAGACTGCTTGAATGAAATAAAATAATTTTAATTTCGGAAGTCGGTGTTTTTGGTTATTTCGTTGATTGACACCGACGTTTTTGTAAAAAATATTTTTTTTATTATTATATAACTGGAGTAAGCAAGCAACAGACATGCGATTTCAGAAATCTCGATTCATTTACTGAAGAGTTCCGTTGCCTACCTCCGAAGTTCTTCATCAAATGAAATCACATTACATTGAGATAAAATTTTAGGGCTTCCCTCAATATTCATGGGATCCCATCATCAGATTCTGACTTGGTGACAGTGGGACTACCTCAGGAGTATAGGATATCGAATAAAAAAATAATTTTAAAATCGGTCCACAATTTACGGAAAAATCGGTGAACATACATAAAAAAAACATACATACAGGCGAACATAGAACCTCCTCTTTTTTAAAGAAGTCGGTTTAAAATGATCACCCAACTAGAGACCAACCTCGGCAAGCGTAGCTTAACCTTGAAGATCGACCCGTGGCCCGTGCTATGATTTATCAACTAACAATATAGATTAAAAAATAATCGTCATGTTGATCTTATTTGTTTAACAAAACATAGTTATTTCAACATGGGCTGAGGTCATATTTCTGCGGAAAATCTAAACACATCAGAAAAAACACATTTAGAAAAAACGCGTCATCAGTATAACGCCATCTATCGACTGTCATATAACTGTCAAATATAAGATCGTACTTAGAAGCTCACAATTATTGTTACGATGAAATAATGATTACATAGTAAAAAGTTCACTTTTCTTTTACAACATATGTTTTTGTGACATAACTCAAAAACATGTTTTTGTGTTCTTTTCACACTTTTATACTTCATTTTTTCTAAATAGATGTCATTGTAAGTATCTGGAGTATTTGTGGGTCGATTTTGATAAAGGGAACGCTAAATGTTACTCGGAATAACATTTAATTTTTTTAAGTAGGTACTTGAATTTTTAATCCTATCAGTGGTTTATTACGCTCGTTGATTGATTAGATATTTCTCATGATTTAAAAGCAAATGTATAGGTTTTAGACTTTTCCCTACAACTTTAGTATAAGACTGTATTACTTGCCAAATTTCATAGTTCTGGGTCAACGGTAAATACCCGTATCTTTTTTGTATGTTAACTTATAACTATGTATTATAACTATTTTTTTTTTCACAGCTTCAAGGGACCGTAGACCTGAGTATATGGTTTAAATTCCAACTCGATACCTCCTCGCGCTCCCGAGATAAAGGGTCTTGACAGACAGACGGACGGACAACAAAGTGATCCTATAAGGGTTCCGCTTTTTCCTTTTGAGGTACTTAACCCTAAAAATGAAGGACATCTACATATTTCCGACAAAAAAATATTTTAATGCAGTGGTAGGGAGAATCGTAACTTAATCCGCCATAGTCAGTCTGTTTTATATTCACAAAAATCAAAATATCTAAGTAAATAAAAGCCAACCAACAGTGAAATTTGACATTTCGAAAACCTCACGCGACACTAACGCCTCTAGGGGCGAATCATTAAGCTACTTCACAAAAGTTCCACTACGAAAGTAGTTCTTTTTAATTGATTCCAGTTCTTCATACATTGAAACCTTAATGAAAAAGCATCAGTAGGTAACCTGATTTGTTCGAAACAGCTACCGCGGCCCTGTAATGCAAAGGGCATTATGAGGAACTCGGGTAGGTTTTAGCCAGTACGAGTCTGACACTCCCTTCCGGTCCGGAAGCGGAAGGAGTCATTTGATGATTTCCCAACATTCAAAAAGAAGTTACGTGATTTCCATCCAAATACTGTTGAGGTAGTGTACTTGTGTGATAGATCAGATACTTTCTTATTTTACATACACATTCTAGTTAACTGTACAACAAAGCGAAAAGAACCCTTTTTTGGATTGCACAATGACTAAATACCTACTACCACCGCTCAGGGTGCTTACTCTCGAATATAATTCCGATAGATCGACATTGGAATTGTCAGTCAAACGTCAGGGATTGGCTAGACTCATTGGCTAGACCATTAAATCAACCAACTGACGTTTGACCAATGTCGATCTATCGGAATTATATTCCAGAGTAAGCACCCTGGGCGGAGCGGGAGCGAGAGTCAGACTCTTTCTGACTCAGGTAAACCCAGCCGGAGTACTTCAGATGCCCTGTGCGTTCCAGGGCCACGGTACCCTTTCGAACGAGTCCGTAACCCTGGCAGGCACAAAGAGCACCCCTGGTGGTTTGATATTATTAAAATTAAAATTACATTTAAGCTTTTTCGTTTAGGACCGTTGTTTTTGGCGTAATTATAAGGGGTTGAATATCTGGTGATTAACATGCCACCTAATTCGATAGCTTATGAAATATTAAGGAACATTTGCCGACTAAACTTGGTTTTGTTACGTTTTTGATTGCAGTTCACTCGCCTTCATAATTGCCTTTGGGATAGGGTTGCGGAGGCGCGACTACAGGGTGCTCTTTTTGTGCGAACTGTCAAACTTCAAATCTTTATGGCACAAAATAAATTTATGTGTAATTTATTTATCTGTGGTCCGTTACTTATAATTAAAATATGTAGGTACTTACATTTGTTTTTGTTAATTTTACTGGGACTAATCGGGACTTCAGCATTCTCAGGATACCAGCCACTATTTCACATATGAGTAAGTAGGTATTTGCAGTACAGCATTTATTTTCATGTTGGTGAAACTGAATTTCTTACATCGTACACTAGCTTCCTACGGCTTAGCAAGGTAAGTATAATAATGAAAACGTTCCAATCTATGTTACTAGCCCACTAGTTGGTAAAGCCGACCATCCGCCCAAGTTTTGTATCACCGTCTGGTAATTCATTTGACTACTGGGCATTTTACGTTTGGCGCCGACTGTAGACTTAAGCGTCTACTGGTTGTCTAGTCGACCCATCAACAACAACAATACATACTATTGCAAAAGTTTATTCGGCGAGCCATGCTGAGCCTGGGTACCCGCCGGATAAAGAGCGCACCCTGTACCAGGTACCTCTGTGTTATTGTTATTGTGATTAAGGGCACAAGTACGCACAGTCGCTTCGTGACAGTTACCCTCAAAGCTGCATTAATTATTACATGGCAGCCACGAGCCACGTACCGTGAAGGCGGCAACTTTGCCGTCGTTACGTAGCTAAGGCCGCCTCGGGGGCCGTTAGCCAACTTTCTTCGACTGCAGGTAAGAGGTGAGATGGAAGTGTCTTTGCCAGTCTGATTGTGCGGCCAAATTATAACTAGCTTCGGCCAGCGGCTTCACCTGCATCGGAGGAGTTTATCCCAGGGAAATGTACTGTCGGAATAAATAATTTCCCGCTGCCCACCTGTTTTATTTAAACATGGTTTGTTGCTAAATCGTGATTCATCATTTGCCTAGCCTTTTCCCAACTACCTATATTGTGGTCGGCTTCCAGTCAAACCAGATTCAGCTAAAAACCAGTATTTTACGTGGAGCGGCTGCCTACCAGACCACCACAACCCATTGACTGGATAACACGGTAGTTCTTGGCAAGACTGTAGTAAGATTTACTGGCTTCTGACAATCCGTAACGACTGCAAAAGATCGACAAATGACAGCCGAGACCAACGGCTCCCTTCGGGAACGGAACACTAAAAACTATCAAACTTGCTACACAATTCAGCCAGACTAACATTCCATTTTTCAGGGTTCCGTACCTCAAAAGGAAAAAAACAGAACCCTTATAGGAGCACTTTGTCGAGCCGTCCCTCTGTCTGTCAAGACCCTTTATCTCGGAAAGGTGTAAAGTTATCAAGTTGAGATTTAAACCATACACTAAGGTCTACGGTCCCTTGAAGCTGTAATAAAATCATATCGGCCTGTAAGTCAACATTTAATAAAGATACGGCATTTATACCGCAAAAAACTAAAATTTTGACACTTTCAAGGAATCAAAATTCATAGGGTATTTCCCGTTGATCTAGAACTATGAAATTTGGCAAGTAATACCGTCGCATACTACAGGTATAGGGGAAAGTCTAAAAACTATATATTTGTAATAAAATCATGAAAAATATAGTCTTTATTTAACGCACGTTAACAATCATCGAGTGTAATAAACCACTGATTGGATTTAAATCTAGGTTCTTAAAAAAGAAATTGTTATCCCGAGAAAATCAAAAGATATTGAATTTTTAAGTTAAAGAAGAATTCCGAATGTACCTATTCTGATCAGTCAGAGCGCCATCTATTGAGAATAAATAAAATTCACGAAATCATGAAAATAACCTTGTTGAGTTATTTGTTAAACTTTTTAATACGTACCAAAGTAATTGTGAAACCTCGCCCTATGCCCCCCACCACTGTTAAAATTGATTCGCGTTAGAATTCGACGAGCGTTTCCAAGTAACGGCCGTATGACGATTTCGCGCCGCGCTGATGTAATTTTTCATAATAATAAAACCAAAGGTAAGCTCCAAATTTATTATTGCATCATAATAAGACTTAGTCTGGCATTCAAAATAGTGATTTGAAACTTTAATTGATATAAAAAATTCTAATTTATTTGATTTTTTACTAGTTTTTCATTGTTGTGATTGTGGGGAATGAGGATCTACTGCTCGCAAGTGATCCCCATTTGCCACAGCAGTTCTTTTATAGGTGCCGAAAGCAGAGTCAGGACTACTAAAAAGGCTTCCTAGTACGGTTATATCTGCGATATGTGTTATTTTTTATTTGATCCTGATTTCCCACTAGGGTGATCACAATTGCCATCACCTCGGTGTAATGGGGATCAAAACTGTTTTTATTTTAAAGTCATATAATTACCAAAGTGATATCTGTTGATAGACGAATAACTACATTATGTTATTTGGCGATTGCAATAAAGATTTCATTTTTGAATAAACTTTTATTTGAATTCGCGCTTATGTGGTTCCCATAACCCTGTTTTAACCTACATACATAAAAAACATACCCACCGACATGCGACACTCCTCCTTTTTTGGAAGTCGGTTAAAACCCACCCGTTTTAATTCAAATGCTCTTAGGATTCCAGGGCCACGGTACCTAACTCTTTCAAACAATTCCGTAACCCCGAAGCACTTTGCTTCAGCCATATCATATCTCAAGGCAATACAATCAGGAATCATCACGAACCGTCTCGCGCACAGGTAGCCATGGTAGGTTCCCATGGTCTACGCGACCCCAGCCGGTGCCATCTAATCGGCTTCCTATGGTCTCGATAAAATCACATTAGGGTCCGCTGCGTTCACGTCGGGGCTACCAAGAGCTGCCCGAGCAATAAATTACGATGGAAGAGACTTTAGATCGATGAGTTTGTTACTTGTTCCGGCGGAGGTAGGTACTGTCGGTAGGTACAGGAAAACTATTTAAAAAGGTGATAGGTTTTCTACCCTTTTTAACAATAAGTGACGTCACAAGCCCCGTTCGTCAATTTTAATTATTTTGATAAAGCAAAAAATACGTGCCTAATATTTTCGATAATCTAACTTACGGACTAAACAGAATCATAATTTTTAATCAGAACTAGAGATGTATTAAGACGCACTCCCCCGAAGTGTTTCTAGAGACTAGTTTAGAAAATTATCACCTTTTTAAGTAGGTAGGTAAGTAGTTTTCCTGTCGGAATTGCACAACTTAATTCCCCCTAGCCCAGTCCATCATCGGACTACAAGACGTTCCTATGGCGATCTGCCACCGGTAAGTACCTACATAACTACTGGTGGACATCTATGGACATCCCACCCATACCGACACTGCATACCTACAACAGGAGTGGAATTCCCTGCATGGAGTCTGAGTTACAATATGTAGGTATTTATGAATTTGTGTTCTTCTTCTTAGCGTGTCGATGACAAAAGAAAATTAAATTTTACGTTTGGCCCAGTAGTCAGAAACGGTAACAGCATTCGATGTCGCAGCCATAAGGTCTTCCAATGTACAGGTGGCACTAGGCTGTTAATGTGCATTGGGTGGCGTGCGTCATTTTTTTTTTATTGACTTGTGTTGTTTATATTATTTTATATGGCAAGTATCTGGGGAGACCGTGACAGACAAGGTATGGTGTTTACCAGGCCCGCTGTGCATAATTGTAATTGCGAATAACCTTTAGAAAGTTCCCTAAATCCTAAATAGATCTCTTTAGGTATACTTAAGTAGATTCATTTGAAAGGATTTTTTAAGACCAGACCGCTCACTCGTGTGCACAGCTATACAGTGACCAAAATCCATATTACCTTCGTCTGCTTTCAAGCGTAAGAAAAAAGAAGATATACTTTCAGAATAATTAAGTTATCGATTCCCGATTGTTCACCATTGTTTGTTTGATATGACTCCTGCGGGAGGAGTCATTAGATGATTTTCCATCCATCTGGGTGTAGCAAAGGGGAGTGTCAGACTCTTGCTGACTAAAACCCATCAGTGTTCCTACTAGTGCCCTTTGCGTTCCAGGGCCGCAGTGACGTTTTCGACGAATTCCGCAAGCGACCAATGTACCTGCATGCTTACAAATTATAGCAATCTAAAATCCAAATTAGTGTAGCAAGCGCCACCTATACGTATTGCTTACAAACGTGTCTTGCAAGCGAACCATGTCACCGTCGAATGTCATCACAGACTAACATGTCAGATGGTTTTTAATGACATCGCCATCTACTTACAGTATATTAAACTTTTTCCGAAAGATGGAAGCTAAAAAATAATAAGCGTTACTGAAGATAGATGGCGCTAATTTCGATTTAAATGTGTACCACGCAAGCCATTGTTTTTTCACAGGTTACAAACGTTCCTCGCTGGTCGTCACTCGCCGAGTCTATTCCTGGCAACTCAAGGTCAAACTCACTCTGGCGGGCACTGAACAACGAGGTGTGTCATAGCGCCGCAGAACGCCTACAGTAACACAACAACGATACATACGAGCGTGTTGCTTCTATTTTTAACAGGCGCACTCCCAAAATGTTGGAGTGTTTACAGCCACGCCCATGGGCGCAGGCCTGCGGACGGCGGGCAATGGGTGGCTCGCCGTCTGATCAGAACTAGGCCTGGGTCGGCGGCGCGCTGCGATCCCAGCGCGCCTCAAAGAGATGTCAGCGTGAAAGACGAGGCCTGCTAGGGCAGGTGCCTGCTGGGGCTGCGGAAACTGTTCGAAAGAGGTACCGTAGCCTTGGAACGCAAAGGGCATCAGGAGGAACACGGATGGGTTTTAGTCAGTAAGAGTCTGACACTCCCTCCTGCTTCACCCAGAGCGGGAGGAGTCATTTGATGATTTCCCATCCTTAAAATAAAAAAAGCCATGTAAGCAAGTTGCAACTTCTCATTTTTACATAATTCCTCTTGAATTACCTCGAAAAGTAATACATGCACCGCTGTTATAGGTTTATATGGAGTAGTGCAGATGGTTAATATTTTTTTGCAACAGAAGCTTAAAAAATCAATGTTTAATATCGGCCACTGGCAGCTAGTATTAAATAAACAAACACAGTCAATTTACGTAAAAGATGTTTATTTTGAAAACAAATTTCTAATTAACTAAATAAGTACCATACATTTAAGTTTTTTTTCTTTTAATCCCGTGTCTATAACGAACTTGAATTGTAAGTGTGTATTAAATTGGTTTCCTCGATAAAAAATATTTGTCTAATGCTACGACCACACTACCGTAATATGGCAATTATGGCCATAATAATAATTGGTGTTGTTTCAGTTGGTTATGTTTCAATTATGTCCAAAATTATTGCCATATTACGGTACCTAGTGTAGCCGTAGCATAATAGAAACTAATAACGTAACGTAGCATAATACTAACTAATATATACATTAATTAATTTTGCCTATTATATAAAAGATTCATCATCTCTAAATATGCAAGTTTTATTTTGATTAAATATAAGAGTCTAATAAAAACATTAATAAATAATTATCATATTATATTGTACGTTTATTTAAACATTACATTTTTGGTAAGATGTAGGTATGTATTAATAATTTTTCCATTTTTAGTGTTCGGAACATCCGTAAAAACAGAACCCCTATCTTATGTAGGATCACTCGGGTGTCTGTCTGTCTGTCTGTCACAGCTAGTTTTCTCCGGATCTACTGGACCGATTATGTTTCGTATATAATATATTATATGAGTTTAGGTGACTCAAACCAGGATCAGATAAAGATGGACATATTAGCGTCGCACAGAGCGTCTAAAATTTTTCTGATTTCTGGAAGTCGACCAATGCAAAGCTAATGGTTGGACCGGATCGCCCTGTGAGCGTAGTTCGCAGGAGGACATTGCCCACATGTTCAAGGATCGATTTAGTATGGGGGTCACTTATGGGGGTAAACTATTTTTTTTTAAAAAAACGTCTTTCAGTTTGTGTCGACATCAAATGAAAGCGCTTAGTCAGATTTTTAATAATATTTTTTTAATAATTTTCAAATAAATAGTTTTGAAAGTATTCAAGAAATTAGACCAAAAATGACCATTCCCCCTTATCTCAGAAACTACTGAGCCTAAATTTTTTTAAAAAAGAAATGCAGATAATAGTAAGTTACCTAAAGATTACAGGCAAACCTATAAGAAGTCTAAAGTGTTAAAGTAATATGTTAAAAAAATTAAATTGGTTCGGAACCCTTTGCACGCGAGTTCGACTCGCACTTAGCCAGTTTTTTTTTACAATGACACTACCAGCTGCACTACCTGTAGTGTCATTTACAATTAACGACACTACCAAGCCCATTTTGGATTAAATTGTACAGTCAAAACAGAAATTTTTGTACCAGCTATTTTATCAAGTTCAACAATTGATGATCAACCTCTTTTAACCTTCGGCATACGAGGTGAAAAGAAATCCTCACCTATACAACGTGGGGTTAAATTAACCCCACAAGGGATTGCCTCTACTTTATGTATGCGCTAAGTGCAATAAGTTTGAATGAGTTTTTTTATATAACTACATCAGAAAGTTAATGAATAAAATAAAAAATGTATTAAATTAAACATTTATTATAAAAAAACTTAAAAATCACATAACCTTTCCGTGAATTTAACAAAATGATCTTAAGATAAAATAAAAAATCAACAAAAATATTTCTTAAAATTAATACAATTATTTTACTTATTATATAAAACTAGATATATTTGGCTTTATAAAAATAATCACAATTAGCACTTTATGGCTATATAAGGGAGATCATTCGTTATCTAAATCAGTACAATTTAGACACATCAAATTCGCATGTTCCTTACATATCGCGGTATTACATTTGAAACAACCGTTCAGAGTCTTCCTATCTTTGTTTCTTGGACAGAAAGAACATCTCTGAGACCTTCTTGGTTGCTTTTGTGGTGGTCCTGGAACTTCTTCATGCAACATTTCATGCACGCGTCTTCTTATATCTCGTGGTATATGTGGATTGTCTTTCCTTTTCCTAATGTGGTCTTCGAGCAAAGAAAGTCCCAATTGCTTGATGAAGTTCTTCCTAAGATTAGTTTTCTTCCTTTCAATGCTGTTATTCAACATATACACAATAAAAGCATTTGTACCAGCATGGTTCAACATGGAAAAAAATACGGTAAGAGGCCAGCGTTTGCAGTTGCGGGTAACATCGTATGTTCTTGCAAGTTTATCGACAACATCAACTCCGCTCTTTGTCGAGTTGTAAAACGTTATAATAGACGGCTTTCTTTTATAAAAAATTGTATTAAAAAAGCACTAATTGTAAGTGTAAATAACGAAAAACACAGAAGTAGGCACAAACTTTTTTTACGACGTCCCATACAACGTGGGGTTAAAAACGCCCGGGAACCACTTCGCGCGCGTGCACACACGACGCCGGCGCGCGCAATACTGATCCAACGCTGTGATTCGACGCGGCAATATTTAAACTCCAGCTACTGTGAAAATCAAGTTATTTGGTTGCGTTTAAATATACAATCAACGCAATTTAAAAGTGTTGGGGTTAAAATAACCCCACCTCGTATGCCGAAGGTTAAGGAAATTCTTTTTTTACTTGAAGTTTAAAAATGTGGCAAAGATCAAATGACACTGACGATAATTTCCAAAGAGATATATATATTATAATAAAATTTCTCCTGACCTTAGACTGACATTTGATGGATTAATTAATTTTGTAAAACAATTTCTTACAACATTAAGTTTTCTCTTGCTACCATTTCACAATACGCTTACGCTACACTTTAAACAAAATTAAATAAAACTTAAAAAATGTCGGAAACTAATAATAGCGAATCATTTCTACAATTTTTGCCGACGAGTGGTGGCACACATCTACTTTACAAGGTTAAATTTTCTAAAATCAACATTTTAGAAAAAATACTTTGTATGTGTTATAGGTACAAAAATTCTTATGCACATATTGATAATTTTACTCCTTTATAAAGTTAAATTTGAATGAATGAAAGTATGTCTTATAAAACATTCAGTTAATATTGCAAAAAAATGTGTTTCTGATTGAAATATTCTTTAAATGGTTTCTTTTTTTTACTTTATGAGGTTTTATTAACTTAAGCTACTACAATATTATCATTGTAAGAACTTCTGTAGTCATAATTATTTATCTGCAAATTAATCTTTGATTTGACTTTGAAAAAATATTGGTCTAATCAAAACATTTTTAAATAAAAACATTTTTAAACGCAGATGAAGTTGGTCACCCATCCACAGAACAACCTTGGCAAGCTTTGCTTAGCGTTGAAGTTCAACCCAGGGGGTGAAGCTAAGGGGCTCATGTCTCCCCTAAAAGACCCAATTTCTTTGGTAGTCTACCACCAAACGAAGTCATAGAGGAATTAACGAAAAGTGATCCAAGGGGACTTGTTATACGTCAAGCAAATTATGCTAGTTCGGGCTAGGCGTTTCGATTACACTACTAGTCATCGCGTGAAGATATAAGGCATGCTGTTGTAAAGATGGCTGTAATCACCTTTATTCAAGACTGTTACATAAAGGTTACATTTAGTGACCAAGTTCAGGTTCAGCATAACAATACTTTTCGGGTGTTGTTGGGGCTTCCGCGGTATTGTATTGCGTCGGGCATGTTCGCCATAGATAGTTTTGAGAATATCATGCGCAGGAGAACGGCATTCTAATGCGTAGGATACGTGGAAGCTAAAATAGCATCCTGAAGGTTATTGTGGAGAAGCCAGACTGCCCATTTCTGATGCACTGGTCCCGTAGACATAACTGCTAAATTAGTTAAGTAAAAAGAATTTGTTGTGATACTAACATAGTTTATAAGCCTTAATACCATATGGATGATTTCCGAAATAAAATTTTATTATTATCTACGGCCTCTCGTTGCGCTAGTGGTTCCTTGTCGTATTGTATACTGAAAATACATCGCTCGGCGTAATCTTCAATTACTAGTTTTATTTCTATACGTGCTTCTCAATCCATTCCGACACAGCACTTGGTCACTAACAACCGCATTTTGTGGCTTGATGGGTTGACGCAGTTGGTAGACCGCTTCAGACTGCCAGAATTATGAGGCACAGCGGTGATCCCAGTACGACTCTCTGGAAAAACAAAGAAAGTTTATTCACATATAAATAAAATTAATACTAGCTGACCTTCGTCTGCATCACATATTTCATTATTGCTCAGCCACTATTGGTCTTAGCGTGATAATATATAGCCTATAGCCTTCCTCGATAAATGGGCTATCTTACACAAACAAACTCTTCAGCTTTATATATTAATATAGATATAGAAGTATAGATAGTATAGATTCTGCCAGCGGCTTCAACCGCGTAAACATCATCTTCCTGGCCTTCTTCCATGTTACTTGGGGTCGGCGCAACACGCTTTTTTTTCTCCATTGCCCTATCAGCCGTCACGCTATCACTAACTCCTTTTTCTTTCATATCGCTCCTGACACAATGCATCCATCTTTTCTTTGGCCTTCCTCTCCCTCTCCATCCATCCACATTTATATTCATTACTCTTTTAGTTACATGCGTTTCAGAATTTTGGAAATTATCCCACATAGAGAACATACTCCCGGGATAAAAAGTAGCAGGTGCGACAGACTATAACCATCATCCAGTTCAGCGGGTCTCAAAAGGCTACTTTAGCAGAATCAGAAAGCAAATCACGCTACCCGTCACTGACAAATTTTCCCAATCAACCTTGAACCTAATGCGTTAGCAATAAAGATAAAAATTAAATTTAACAGATTGTTTTGTGATTATGAATCTAATGTTTCTCCTAAAGTGGCCTTTTTAGCCCCCTGTTCAGCCGTTCCAGCGTGATTGAGTAACACACTTAGGCATTTATTTAGTAGGCAATACTTTTAGCAGTCTATATTAAGGGTCTTTTTGTGTTATTTTACAGCATTGTTTTATTTTACTTAACTGTGTACGTAAACGTTTTAAGCACAAAAAGAGACATACGCACACGGGGTGCTGGGAGGGGTGTAAAAGTGTACCTTTTACGCCCCTGAATAAGATAATTATGCGAAAACATAACAGTTACGAAAAAGCCCCTTGTTATATTAGAGAATCTGGCATATCCAACACGAGTTCTTCTTTACTTGACAAGCATTTTTTTATTTGTTATGGGTTTGCCCTTGACTCTAGTCTATTTCAGAGATAACAGAGACAAAGTCTAGGATAGAGCGGACCGATTTTAGTCGATTTCTGTTAAAGTCGACTAAGTTAGTTCAAGGATGGGTTGAAAACAACCTTTTGTAGGTTGTTTTTAAACACAAGGTGGAGTGCGGAAGAAGCACTTCCCTGAACATAAAGAATGAATTGTTAAAGTGCGCGTAGGTGTGCGTGTGTGTGTGTGTGTGGTGTGGTGGATTATTATTAAAACTATGAAGTGAGGAATATCGAAAAAACGCTGAAAGGAGTCTCGAGCCCGATTTTAATGAAAACTAAAAGCGCATCATTGGATTTTTTATTTGATAAATCGGTATTCCTAGCCAGGAATCAAACAAGGCAGAAAAACTTCCAAAAACTTTCAAAAAAAACTAAACATTCTTCAGTTGATATTTTTTTAATATTAAAAATGAGCACTCCTTTATTTTGCCGTATTTTAATAGACGACAGAATTTAATCGATTATAGCAACTCTTTTTGATGATGTAATAATACTGGGTGTTTTTTTTTCACATTTTACTGGTTCAATTCCTGGCTAAGAAAAAATATTTTTCAAAAATACAATAATGCAAGCACACTTTAAAATTCCCGTCACCGGCGCCCATGCCTACATTCATGCTTTAAAAGTTGTTTTACTGTACCTACCAGTTGATTATTGATTATTTTTCCACTTCATGAATTATTTATCTCTAATACTTGAGCATACACTTGGGATAAATGTTAACCTTATGAGGTTTATCAGAGTAGTTTCCCAATTCCATTATTTTTATTCCGAGTTCAAATCCTTTGAAAAAAAATGAAGGCAAGCTAGAGTCCCAGACTTGATCCTCTGTGGTTGAGCAGTAGATGGCAATGATCGGCCGATCTAAGTAAAACTCCGAATCGATCGATCTTATTGATGTAAAACGACTTTCAACTTCTTTACCCCAGTCTACGAGCTCCAAAAGAGCGGTAGAATGTGGACGGACTTCCTTTATTATCGCTCGCTCATATTGATCGAGATTATCAAGTTTAACAGCGCATGGTTTGCCAGGAACGAAGTCCTCATCCTTCATTCGTCGGTTTTTACAGTACAGTGAGAAAGAAGGTTCTTCTCGTCGTAACATTTGAAAATCATTGACATCCGCGACGTAGAAGCCAGCTACTGACGCCCCACTCTGCACTCTGGCATTTATGACATCTCCAACTTTCACTTGTTTGTATTTGTATTTTAATGTCGTTGTCAACTTCAAGGCTGCTGTTGAACGAGTCAGTCTGTTCACGGAGAACTGACCTTTAGTCAATGTAGTGAGGCCAACCAAACCCAGCATAGAAGCAACATCTCTGGGGCAGTCTACAGTCATTAGTTCCACTACCAGCTGATCACTCCTTTTGCTTGTCACGTTAATAGAAGCAGTGTGTGAACCGACAAGACCTTTCATGGCCCTAATTACTTCATCACTGAATGTCTCGCCTTTAGGCTCACATAAATGTAATTGACAATGAGTAGCCAATCCCGGGCATCGGTTCTGAGGCTCAGCCCTGCTGTCTAGATGATGTATGTCTTTCACTGACACCGACTTGTCAAAACATCCATAATCCATTGCATAAATATCACACCTCCCCTCATCATCTATACAGCGTATCTCACCTCGAACACACTTTTTTTGTGTTTTAGATTCATATACGACTTTTTGACTTAAGTGTATTTCGTTAGCAGAGACACCGGGGCCTGGTCGTTCGATGCACTCCAGCAGCTCTTCTATGTAAGCCGCACGTACGAAAAAGCTTTTAGGGTCATTGATATGTGTCACATCTACTTCATAATTGTGACCAACTATGAAATCATATAATATCTTGTCTGCTCTGTAATTAAAGAAAGTACAAGGTTAATTAGCGAGTCTTTTTCTTATTCTTAATTCTTTATTGTACACCAAAACAATATACTTATATGTAGTCATAATAAAGTACATGTACAAAGGCGAGCTTCACTCAAAGATGAGTTTTCACTCAGCAAACCTTTGAGTGATAGAGAGAGTTCATCATAGAGGGTAGGATCCATAGGAGAGTAATATCTATGGGTACATCTATGGAAACAAATAATGTCTATGGGTACATAAATATTTTTTTCTTAACAACGAAGAAAAAATAAATGCCCATACCACAGTTAACGCTAAAACAGCGGGGCTAAAAAAGGAACTTTAGTAGAATCAGGAAGCGCATCAAGCTACCGGAAACTGCCAAATTTTCCCAATCAACCTTGAAATGTATGCTTTAGCGATAAAGATGAAAATGAATTTTGACAGATTATTGTATGATTAATATTATGCCTTTTTAGACCCGCTACTACCTTAAAGCCTTACTTTATTATTAATTATATAATAATTTTAAAGAAAAATAATGATTTGCAGAATCATAATTCATACTTTCTATCCAAAAATTGTTTGAGTTTCTTTTTTTAAATAAGTCTGTTTCTCAATTATATAATTATTGTTTTTATAGACTTCATACGACAGAGGGCTTTCCTTTAAACTGCCTATACTAGGTACCATTTTCAAGCTCTTTAACAAAAATAAATGAAATAGGAGCAGTAGTTTAGTCGCGAAAGATTTTTAAAGTTTTCGCACCGTTTGAACACGATGTATCTTTCCTAACAGCTGCACCTTACAACGATAAATCTACGATGCGTTGTTGCCGCTCTGACGTATGTCTCAAGTACATTCGCTAAAAAGTTGGCAATGCAAACAAGGAAGCAATAAATACACACACACTTGCACTTTCACTACGAGAGTGACAAACATAGCGCGCGTAAGAGAAATAAAAATAGGTCAGTTTGTTGCATCCTAGTTTTTTGCGATCGGTAAGTGGGGCCTCTAAAAAACTTGTTTTTTCAGTACGCCGACGCTATCCTTTCGGAACGTACGATTTGTCGAATACGCGCGCTGACAATTGTGATTTTGTTTTGTTATTGTGATAGGACACTAAATAAGTTTAAGACAGTATTTCTTATTTTTATTGTGACAGGACACGTAACTTGGGATTATTATTATTTAGTATTAGTGTTTTTTTTGTGATTGTCTGTTTTTTATGGTGGTAGGAGACGTAATTAAACTTTGGTTGTGTGTGTGTAATTAAAGTGTTAAACAATGCCTCGTGTAACGTACACGGCGTCAGAATACACTGACATGATTTTAATTTACGGCGAATGCCGTGGAAACGCAGCTTTAGCTTTACGAACGTACAGAGAAAGGTATGGTGACAGCCGCAATTGCCCACAAAAGTGCTTGGCGACGGACAGTGATTTAATTAGAAAAATAAATAACAATATTCTCCGTCAGTATAATTTGTGCACTAATGTGAATGAGGACACATCGAGAATTTAATAAATTAGTGTGTTTGTTAAAACAAACAAACAAACATTAAAGGCAGCGCGAGCGGAGGCCTAAGTCGCTGGCCGCCCCACCGCCCCGGCCCCGCTCCGGCGCGCGCAACGTTGCCACTGGGTTACCTAGGTATCTACGGTCAGTCTAATTTATTTACAAACTATTTAGTTTGTTTAAAAAATATTTTCTCATTTTTGGCGCTTTTTATTTTTGTACCGTATCGAATTAATACTAAACACGGATAGTACCTATACGTAGTGTAATTTAATGCCCCTCTGTCGTATCAACTCTGTATAAATTGATTGTACCCAAATATGAAATTGTATAAATCCAACAGGAGTGATTTTAGTTCAAAAGTGACACTTCCATAGGCCTATAGGCGTTTAAACGGTTTCGAGAAACACGTGTTTTTATGTTTTATTGAGGTCGCAATATCTAAAACCGGACTTACATATTTTTTTTGCAATTGTTTTAGTTAACAGCAGTCATACGTTTGTTATATTGTGAACTCAAAATAATATATATTTTTTAATTTAAAACGGACTTACGACTTTTTTGCTAAGCACTTCACATTTTTATACATAGGCCTTTTTGGCTTAGCACGGCAGTATAGAAGGGTAAGCCCTACCAAGAGTAAATAGACATATACCTTATATCTGACATCTTGGAAGATGAACACATAAGCACAGAATGCCTGCCCGCTGGAATATATGGCGGGAACTGACTGGAGTGCCGAGCGATACAAAATGCCTGAAATAACAAAACGGTGCGATGTAGATCTGTAAAGCAGGCGTAAGTTAGATCGAAGAGCAGATGTATAATTTCAATGTATTCCTTATAGAAGTCGCACTAGTAGAGGCTTCTCACATATTCTCTGCTTGTCTTTCCTTTAAGTTGCACCTGTCTTGTCGTCTCTGCTCCACCCTTAGGTCGTCTGGTAGAAAATGCGTTTACTCCTCACGGCGTTTCATACAAACTTTCAAGTCCAGGACCTTAATGTTTGGAAATTAATTAACTGATTTTAATTAAATTTTGATATAATACATACAATTATGTTAAGTAAGGAATAAATAAAGAAGAAACTAGATAAAACTAACACATACATATATTTTAAGAAATGTCAATTTACTGGAAATAAAAGGCTTTTGAATGAAACTTGGTTTGCATACGCTAGATATCCAGATCTAAACAGTCAAAACATTTTTGAAAAAAGTACAGTGGTAAAGACAGTGATTTTTTACTTTCTATAGAAAACGTAAAATCGCTCTCTCCGTCTAAACTCTTCATGTCGTTCTTAACGATTTAGACCGGGCTATCTAGCGTATGCAAACCAAGTTTCATTCAAATCAGTTCATTAATTTCCAAGAATAAGGCCTTGAAAGTTTGTATGAAACACCGTGACGAGTAAACGTTCTTAATGCCTTAAGGACTTTCTACCAGTCCACCTAGTGCATAAAGATTTAATAAACTAGTTGACACGTGCCCACTTCGTTGAGCGGTAGTTTTCGGGTTAATATAGCATAGGCCTTAGGGAGTAGACACATGTCTACGGTACGGCACCGGCCACCGTGTAACGGCACGAGCGACGCCGCTACCGGGAGACGACACGGCGTCGTGCCGTGGATTCACCCAATATTTTCTTTGATTCAGGTTTTCTTCATTCGTCGCCTTTGTTGGAGCAGCAGCAACAGGAGCAGAATGATACGTCTTTCGCGGTCCATATCAAGACAAAAACTGAACGATGGTTGCTGCTTTGTACCCACGGTGCACCGTGATTGGCACTGCTGCGGCACGACGCCGTATCGTAGACATGACGTCCACTCCCTTAAATACTCACAAATAACGTAGCTTCCAATTGGTAAAAGAATTTTCAAAATCTTTTCAATGGATCCAGAGATCCCCACCCCCTACAACCTCACAAGCTCAAAATCTTTACCTCTTTATAATATTAGTTTAATAAATAAATAAAATATCTAAAGCCAATTCATTTCATCACCGAACATTTCGGTATATCAGAAAACTTTTAAGCTGAGCTTTTGAAAGAGGTCCTAAATTCTGGTTTAATTAAAAATTGAATAGAAATGACGAAACGGTGTGTTGTTTGTTTCAAGAAAGAAAAAGAAACTTATAGGGCATTATTTATATTATTTTTAACATAAAATTAGTTTTAGAAATTTCAAATCATTGATCGGAATTTAAATATCATATAGTGTTAGACTTTTCATAAATATGCCTGCTACCTTAAGGAGCTAACTACCCATGTAAGCGCCACTCCGCCATCCGCATTTAAAAAATTTTATAATTAAAATAATACAAGTTTAAAAACCATTTTCTTCGTAAGTTCTTAAAAAGTAACAAAATCATTTACATTCGTATTGCAAAACAGTATTATTTTTTTAAAAGAGTACTTCTTTTGATAAAAAATGTAGGAGCAAAATGTTTTCATCTCAACGATTTGGAGGCGATTTCTTATTATGTGATACCGATACATAAATTCTGGCTAAAACAAATTACGTATCATATCGTGTAGATTACTACCTATTTTTTTCAAATGTAATTTCTTAGTAAATGCTGATGAAAAACTGCTTCATCTGCATGCTAAGAGAGCAACCTTAAGGTGGATGCTCCAGGGTAGCCCGCGAAATTCAAATATTTTTATGTTTTTTGCAATTTGCCGGTCAGTGTGAAGCTGTATGTGGACCAAATGCGATCCGCGACCGTAACGCGTATTTATCTAAAGAATTATAACCATTTTAATCATCAATATAACCCTCTAAGTTCATGTAGTTCGAAAGAATGAATATTTCAGAAATAATTGTATTGTATTTGTGAAATATAAAGCTATATTGATGATTAAAATGGTTATAATTCTTTAGATAAATACGCGTTACGGTCGCGGATCGCATTTGGTCCACATACAGCTTCACACTGACCGGCAAATTGCAAAAAACATAAAAATATTTGAATTTCGCGGGCTACCCTGGAGCATTCACCTTAATCAGCGGGTCTAAAAAAGCCACTTTAGCAGAATCAGAAAGCACATCACGGTACCTGTCAAACCTTGTTCCTAATGCGTCAGCGATAAAGATAAAAAAGAAATTTGACAGATTGTTGTGTGATTAATATTATGATTCTAATATGATTGTGCTAAAATGGCCTTTTAGACCCACTGGTCTCCTACTGGTAATTGGTAATTGGTAACCTGTCGGACCCTACTTATTTCATCAATACATTGGTGCAATCTACAAGATAATAAAGTGAAAAGCAGCGCAGCTACCATCGACTCACATTTTATTATAATAATAGGAGATCATTCTTCTTAAGTCGAAAATTTCCGTCTTCATCTTATTCTTTCTTTCGAATCGATGGTTTACTTCTTACATTTTTTGGGCCCAGTAGATGGCTACGTTAATTGCAGCGTAAATCCCCCAAAGTACAGGTGCACTCCAACGTGTGGCTCATGTTCTGAAGAGGAGCACCGCACTCACATTGAGTATCCGAAGGGTCTATGAATCCCCATTTCACCAGATTATGTTTGCAGCGGCCTACCTGGGTACGCAACCGGTTCAGTGCCTTCAAAATAGGCCATTGCAGATCACGTCCAGGCGGCAGATGTTCCTGGAGTTGCAAGTAGTCGGGTGGTGGGGGATAATGTTCTTCCCACAGCTTGGTTCTCGCATCAGGAGGACGAACTTAAATGGCCTCCTTGCGACGAAGAAAACTCTTCCGCCTTTTTCATTTCCTTAAACTGTCGGCTGTCCATCTGTTCTCGTAGGCTCCCGATGTTAACAAATACTTGGCACTAAAAGGAACTAAATACGAAGCTTAGGAACAATTTCTCAAAAAACATTAGAATAGAATAGAAATAATTAACATACCTACAAACAACAATAATTTCAAAAAAAAATAGCATGGCAACATCAAGGCAATCCAGCTTCTCGGTCTAACACACAAGCATAGTGACGCAGAAACTCAAAACCATTCGAGGTAGAGTTCAGTGATACTGAACAATTGATTAACCGACTTCCAAAACGGGTGGAGGTTCTAAATTCGTTTGGGATATATATTTTTTATGTATGTACACCGGTACTCCGAGGTTTCTGATCCGATTACTGTGATTCTTTTTAATCCGATGCGGATAAGCGGATGGATGAGGTCTATGAAGGAGCGAGCGTGACTGTTCACTCTTGCTTTGAAGGCAAACGGGTTATATCGGGGAAGGGAACACAGACGCTGGCAGAGAATTCCACTTTGGCTGTGCGCACATAATAAATGTAGAGGAGAAGCTCTAAGTACGACTAGTTGGGATGCCGACCCTGCGGTACGTTTGGTACTCCGGTAGTAAAAGGGCAATAGTGGGATCAGGTCGTAGCGTTCCTGCGCACACTCTCCGAACAGTCTGTAGAAGACCGACTAGCAAGCAACATGCTTGCTTGCTTTTTTTTCCTACTCTTCCGCTGTACTTTTCTAATTAATTTCGTTGCAGGATCCAAGACAGTTAAATCGTTTCTCCGGGACTCGTCGGGTTTCATTAGCTCGGCGTTTTGCTGGTGGTCGCCACTGTTGATTCTGGCTTTCAGGAGTTGCAGTGGTTGGGAATGTGTGGCGGGCTAGTCCCAAAAAAAAAAGCAAGCAACACTACGCCAAAAAGCCAGGCTGAGAAGCTGAGCCACTAACGTCTCGTCGCCTGTAAGCCTTTTTGCTCGGTGGAACGCATACCACCGAGTCCAATGCAATAAGCTGGTATTTTGCCGAGCCATCTCATAACTGGCTGCAATACTCCATACAGAAACGGACATGTGCTTTGTAGACTCAGAAGCTGTCCAAATGTACCACCCCATTTAGGATACTCAGCTTCTTGGCTGCAGTCTGTGCTTTTGGCTCATTATCTTTAGCTTTTGACTGTGCTTTTGACACACAAATGGTTCACATCATTCACGGACCGACCTTGGCAACCATTGCTTGGCCTCGAAAATGTACCGTGTGACATGAGCTGCACCAATTCGCTACAAATGGTAACAATATTTAACATGGATGCAAATTCTGTTCGTCTTTTTAAGGACTTTGAGATAAATGTACTAAATAATGTACTCTTTGTTTAGGTTACAAGCCTAGGAAATCCTATACAGCTAGATGAAGCGCCTGGATTGTAGTGGAATTACTTTTCTCTGTGACAATAGGGTTGATGACTAAATAAAAAAATAAAGTTCCAAAAAATATTGGAACGTATTTAAACATTTTTCACGTAATCAAAAGTGTGCGCGAAGAGCCGCGAGGCAGCAGCGCGGCTGCAGCGCTGCTACCGCGCTGCTTTGTTAATCCATACAAACAAAAAAATATATATTTGGAAGTCAGTTGTATTTATTACATTTTAGTGGTATCCTACACCTAACAACACTACTGGTAAGTCGCAAGAAAGCAAAATACGCAATTTCGTTTACTTGGATGACAAACCAAATACGTCATCTAAATAAACGAATTCCAGCAATTTTGATTTAAATGCCAAACTACTAAACCTATTTTGATAAAATTTAAATGGGACCAATCGGTAAATTCATCCTTTCACATAAAATAAGAATTTTACAAATTGTTTCATAAATAACAGAGTTATGAGGTAATAAATATAAAACATACAACCGAATTGAGAACCTCCTTAAGTTATAAATACAATTATTTTCCTTTAAAACAATGAGCTTCTACTACACTACTAAATAACTAATAAATCTAGGCCAACAATGAATGAAGCATGCTAAAGTAAGATAACTATCTCAAATTTAATAAAGAAAAATAAACAAGGTAAGACAACAGACATAGCTAAATAGTGTTAGGTCACAACAACATGCAACATAATGCACCTTGATACAATCTACAACTTTATTTAGAATAAAAACAGAGCAGTGTAAATTCAAATTCTCTCACTGAAATGTGCACCATTTTGTGTAGTTAATAAAGTTCAACAGTAACAGACCTATTTATAAAAAGGGAACCATGAGATCAGTTTCAAAATACTGATTAGCAGCAGTGCAATTCTGTAACGACAGTCTACAGAATCAAACGGCAGAAAATATAGTGAATTTCTCAGTTTTCATCAAAATCGGGCTTGAGACTTCTTCCAGTGTTTTTCGATATTCCTCATAGTTTCAGATTTGGCTATGAAGGCATACTTAAAAATTCGCATAGTATTAGCTTGCTCTGCTGCATATTCAGCATTCTCTGCCAATTTTCTTAAAGCAGGGTATTTGCTACTCAAATTTGTTTTTAAAAGCTGCTACTGAGTACTTAAACTAATCATATGGTTACACTCTGCTATCTTAACACGTTGTCTGTCAGACAAATAGGCACAATAGAAAATGTATTGTTTGAGGTCACAGGAGACCGACGCGACGCGGCAGTGAAGGTGTTAAGAAGCATGTGCAGTGCATGTTTGCATCTCATTGTGAGCTTATTGTCACCAACATACCCTCTTAAATATTAATAATAAATTCTATCAGGAGAGAATGTTTGTAGAGAACACCACTGTATGATTGAATGGACAGATTTTGTTTGTGTTGCAAATAGGCAGCATCACCCAGCTAGCCTAGTGTTGTAAGTTAGTAGTTCCTTAGTAAGTTCTATCACAAAACTAAGTTCATGTTGTAGAGTTTTGTAAATCGAGAAAATCTCCAAAAACTTATTTAATTTAATTCAGTTCAGTTCAAAAATCAACCCAAGCTTTTTGTTTTAATTAATTGGGAAATTCTTTAAATTGTGTATAAATAACTCTTTTTTGTTTGTTTCTGCACCTACTTTGGTAATATTATTGAAATAATCTTTGCAGAAATACAAATTTTTAATTTAACTGGCTATGTAAATAATTACCAACATAAGATTGGACCATACTTTATTAAGCGGCACAAGAAACCTGGAAGGACACGCATGCAGCATGAAAAACTCTGTGCGGACTAAGGCACTTGTCTCACTGCCGACTAGGAAGCATTAATTGGCTTTTAACTGTTTTCTAGCTGAAGAAATAGGCAAAATATATAGAGTAACAGAGACACATATATTGATAGTCAATAGCTGGCTGTTCAAACTGCCAGCTAGAACTCTCTCACCACTAGTTTGTTGCAGCAACAAGAGCTATCAATGATAATACTCACTTAGCGGTACTAAGCGTGCATCGCTGAGCGAGTACCGCTAAGTGAGTATTATCATTTACTTAATGATAATATTCTGACTTCTGACCACCAAGCGCACACTGCTGAGCGGGTGGTCAGAAGTCAGAACTCACACCAAGAGACAAACCAGCAGTCATTTCTACCTATATTGTTGGCCGGAGCGAGTGGTGCGGGTAATCGCCAGTCGCACACAAGGACTCGCTAATAGCAGAGTGACAAAACTATTGCACACTCGGTCCTCGCTGCTCCCCAACTCATTTCTAGTTTCTAGCTTTGCTCACTTCTTGCTGATTGTCGGTGGTGAGAGAAGTACCTATAGACATGGCATGCATCGCAGTAACCCAAATATTTACATACTATCATAGACACCACCAGTGGCAGATACATATCTGAAGCCTGCTACAAACTTAGTTACCTGATACGGAATTCAGATTTGGAGACCCAGAATGCATACAAAATGTCAAAAAGCCGTGTATTCAGGTCAGAAAAAGCAAAATCGAACGTCTAACGGAATTCCGAATCTGAATTCCTAATTAGGAAACCGTACATAATTATGCGGCCGGCCTGACCTCCACCATTTCATTCCACATGTAATATGATATCCCTTAGCGAGGCTGGTGTCAGATAATCCGGTTTAACATTTGCATTACAAAAGTACGTGAATGCCGTGCAATAACTGTTCCCTATAGTAGGATTTCAAACTATATTGTTGGTTGTAGTTGCTCGAGTGTATTACTGTTTATTGACTTGGTGGCACAAGTTCTCATTTCTCTTCGAATCTACTTTGTGTTTCTTGAACCATTTAATAGGAAACACGCACCCACTGAACCCACTCCAATACTTTGAAACCGTAAACCTACCTGATCGGAAATTCTTCAATAAATATTTTACAATTTTACACAAAAAATATTGTAAACACGAGCACACTAGCACAGAACCACAACTCAACAGCAACACATTTTACCATAGGCAGTGTTGCCAACTCGGTGTCAGGTTTTCGGGCTAAATAGAGTTTTAAAAAGGGCTAGATTCGCCCAATAAATTCAAAATAGGGCTTAACTGCTTTTAATAAAAATCAAAAAAAGAAGTGAGTTTTGTTAACTGTTGTTTACTTATCACATAAACACACAACCAAAAATTAAAGAAAAACAATCTAAAAAATAGCTTAAATGTCCTCATCAGAAGATTCTTCGTCACACAATATTTCACTTTCACTTTGTGCTGATGCTGACGAAGTTGATGGTTGAGGTTAAGCCTCTGCTTTATTAGGGTCAATCTTGCTCAATTTAAATTTATATTTTTCTTTTAGGTGCTAAATAATTATTTTAACCTCTCGACGCTCACTCAATGTTTACGTCAAACTCCGTCGCGTATCGCGGGCGCCCGCTTATCGCAAGCGTAATATGACCCGCTCCCGAAAAAACGTTATTGCTCCGTTTGTATAGTATGCATTCACACACTTGAAACGGTTTCAGGTTCTTGAATGATGGTGTTATGAAATACAATGTAAACAATGTTGAAATTAGAACTCCAGAAATAAATATATCCTATTCAAATGAGAGAACTCGCTGAAAGCAGTTATGTTTCTGTATTATATTGATTTCTTACAAAACTATTGCATATTTTTACACGAAATTTTGGTAACTAGCTCATGAAAAGACAAATAATCTAATTACAATGTTGTTTTAGGAGTTCTGTATCCGATTTCTGCAATATTCAAACTCAAACATCACAGAGCGCGGTGCCGTTTTCATGAATTTGCAGAGTTCAATGCACTATTTTGTAATCGATCATCAGAGATATAACAAACAGATTCCAATAAGAAATGTTTCTAGAATACTGCTTATGTATTCATTGACTCATGATAAACAATAAATCGTTAAAATATTCCACTATAATTGTAAAATATCAAAATAACCTAGGTGAGGGAACAAATCGGGTAACTTTATTCGTAGGCCATTTTCACCCAGTAATTTAGGTGTTTGAATTTGAATATTAGTTGAAAATGAATAAGAACAAAGTAATTTATCGATTTCTAACCATGCTTACCATATCTTTCATAGAAAAATAAAGAAATATCGACCTCTGATGTGGTCATAAAAATGTATGGAATTCTAACATTCCGTAGGGTGGGGAACACACCACTACAATATCGATAAGTTTGACTGAGTTCAGTAAGGAAAATAAAAAACCAATTTAGATTGACATACTTTTCTTTACTTATTGTGCATATAAAGTTTATAAGCTAATAAGAATAATAAAAATGTTTATTTACAAAATACGTGCATCGAAGAGGAACTACGGAAATTCGCTCGCGTTGGGTATTCATTCCTATTTGTATAAAATAATTGTGTCGTGTTGTATTGTTGTTTGTTTTATTGTATTGTTGTTGTTTTGTATTGTATTGTTGTTATGTTTTGTATCGTGTTGTTGTATATTGTATTGTATTACTAAATTTGTAGATATGATAATAAAATTTATAAATACAGCAAAAATAAATGCAAGATTTTTATTTCGAATAAACCATTTACAGGTTACTTTTGAGTTGTCAAGGTCAGTCAATCCTAGGGTTATGGAATTGTTCGAAAGAGTTACCGCGGCCTGAACTCAAAGAAAGTTTGGAGGAACACAGGCAAAAACTCCATGAAAACTCTTTTACATCCTTTTATGTATTACAAACATCCTGGTTACATTGTCATTGTTACTTTTATATGTAAATACAATGTATTACAAAGGAGTAGAATCTACAAGAAGCTCCACGGAGACTCTTTTACATCATTTTAATTATTACAAAAATCCTGGTTACATCATTGTTTCTGCTATATGTAAATACAATGTAAAGCAAAGGAGGAGAAACTCCACGGAGACTCGTTTGAATCCGTTCATGTATTACAAAAATCCTGGTTACATTATCATTGTTCCTGCTATATGTAAATACAATGTAAAGCAAAGAGGAGAAACTCCACGGAGACTCGTTTGAATCCGTTTATGTATTACAAAAATCCTGGTTACATTATCATTGTTCCTGCTATATGAGACTCGTTTGAATCCGTTCATGTATTACAAAAATCCTGGTTACATTATCATTGTTCCTGCTATATGTAAATACAGTGTAAAGCAAAGGAGGAGAAACTCCACAGAGACTCGTTTGAATCCGTTTATGTATTACAAAAATCCTGGTTACATGTTTATTGTTGCTTCTATATATAAAAATAATGTAAAGAAAAAAAAAACATACCCGAGCCCCAGTGCACACGCACAACATCCATACATACTCGGCGTTTAGACAGACAGGATGGTATGACCGAGAAAAGGAGTGTCTCTACAGTTTGTCGGTCTGTCTGTTAGACTTTGTGGAAATAATAAAAGGTATACTCTTCATCTGCCAGATGAAACTCTTCGCCCAGAGCATCGTCGTCGTCGCCTTGAGCTGGAACGAGGTCGCCCTCCTCCAGGGTTACGACGACATGCCTGAGAAAAATTAACAGTAACATCATAAATCTACATTCATCTAAATAACGAAGAAAGGTAAAAGTACACAGATGAAAAGATTTATTACTCTGGGCGAATTTCGGCAGCAGGTGAAGTCGAGAGCGGAGCGAGCAGGGGGCTTTGCAGGGGGCTTGACCTACCAAATAAAGGGTTTTCATTATTACAGAAATTAGAACTAAAAACAATAGTTTTTTTATAAAAACATGTTTACTTACGGCTACGCACCAAAAATTTCTACTCCGTCTTGGGTGTAGAGCCCGAGGATCGTCGGTGGCGGCCCAACATCCTGAAAAAATCAAAGAAATAGCATTATGAACAGTATTATACCTAACCCTTCAAACAAACATAACAACATCGGATTGTTTCATGCGATTCCAAACCATCATCCTTCCCAAATGGAAAACATGCACGCAAAAACACTTGCAATACACACACCATTGAACCACATATCAGTACTACTTATCTTTTTCAACGAATGAAACACATCCATTCAGGTTGCTAGAAAAAGATAAAAAATAATATATTACAACTGACAAAATATTTACTATTCATCTAGAATGCCACCATTGAACCACATATCAGTACTACTTATCTTTTTCAACAAATGAAACACATCCATTCAGGTTGCTAGAAAAAGATAAAAAATAATATATTACAACTGACAAAATATTTACTATTCATCTAGAATGCCAATAGATACTATGTCCTTTTCAAGTTGAGTAATTTATGAAAGAGAAAGATAAATATTTACCTCACAATCCGGCTCCATAATATACTCTGGATCAAGGTATTCCGGATTGTAAAGATCGGCCGCCTCCTGCTCCCCGAGCTCTTCATCCACCTGCTCCCCGGGCTCCTCGTCCTCTACCTCGCCTAGGTCGAGGTATTCAACCTCGCCCAGATCGAGGTATTCTGCTTCATCACCCTCCTCCTCCTCCAAGTCGCTATCCCGGAGGATCTCTTCGAAGTCCTCCGGGGCGCCCTCCTGTCCGACCATCCAGCGCCGACTCATTTTCAGGATCTATCAGAATGGCATACACTCAATTTACAAAAAAAAAAACAAAAACTTATGATATATGACAAAAAAAAAACATCTAAATTATAATAATTTTATGTATTCGAACAATTTTACAAAAACAATCTATGTCATCGATAACTTTTATCGACATGACCTACGACCTAGGGGCTGTTGTGGCGTTTGACGGTTTGAGATTCAAACACGATTTCGTTACCTAAACAAAAACTTTCTTCATAATATGAATAACTTATTGAAATATGCCTCGAATACGAGAAATTATGTATTATCAATAGATTTTACGGTACTTCCACCAATACAGAGGTGAAATTCATTGCAAAACCGCCAAAAATCATACAATTACAATGGTGACTTCGACGGACTCGAAACTATGAAACTTTTGTTGGCTCAACAAAACAAGTTTTATGATATTATTTCATGAAAAAAACTATTTACAAAGTCGTAATGAACACCAATAAATGAATATTCATCCACTTACCTTAGGATTACTCCGTAAAAATTCAAAAAACAAGAAATTTATTACACCGCGTGGCACTCGTGCACTCGAAAATTTTCTTGTGATTTGACATTAGACTTTTGTAGTGTTGGCACGTTTTTTTTTTTTTCTGTATTTATCTATGGTTGTCAAATTTAGTCGATTATAGAGTTCAATCGTTCAACACCAAAAATAAACCGTAAAATTGATAAAAAAAAAGTTTTAAATCACTTGGGTCGTGTGGATCCACAGGGACCCACTTGGGTTTTAAAGGTATTAGTAATAAGTGGGTCCGAGGGGACACCTCGATACCGGAGAGGGGGCTGAGAAAGCATAAAAAGGGCTAGATCTAGCCCCGAAAGGGCTAAGTTGGCAACACTGACCATAGGGTACCTTTTTTTTCGTTCCTGACGGAACAGGCAAAGGTCTGAGACCATGCTACCTAGACCATAGAGTACTATTATATATTGGTGAAATATAACGTTTACACGCTTGCCATGGTTTGGCAAGCGTCCACAAGCTCCAAGTCTTTACAAACGCTTGGATGACATTTACACGCTTGCGAGTGCGTCAGTGTGTTCCGGACAGGCAAGAATGACGGACGTAGTTGTTTTCGACGAAAGTTGTGAGGCCTCGAGTAAGGTCATAATCTCGTCGTAAGACCAATTACTACTCAGTACCTGGTTTCAAAGTTTTAAGCTCAGTAGTTTCAAAGATAATTCGGGGCGAATGGTAATTTTTCCTCTATTTATTTTAAAATTATGGAAAAAATTAAAACCCTCACAGAAAGCTCTTTCATCAAATGAAAGAGCTTTTTTATGTCACACGGCATTGCTAAAAGAACTATTTTTTTTTACGGACAGACAGACCATTTTTTGTTCGGAACCCTAAAAATTAAACCTAGCTAGCTAGATCGATTTATAGGTCCTGAAACCCGCTGCATACTAAATTTCATGAAGATCGATGGAGCCGTTTCCGAGATTCCATATACAATAATTTCTCGTTTAAAGGTGATCGTAGCATAAAACTGAAAACGTCCGTTCGGTGCGAGCTTGTGACCGAAACTAAACACGCGCCACGCCAGCCATGCCAAACACCCCGTTCACACGCTTGCGTTGGTGGACGTTGGCAAAGCCACGGCAAGCGTGTAAACGTACCATAATATTACTTGGCGAAACACGAGTCACACACGACATGATATGCTCACACTCACAAAGTCACAAAAACAAACAAAACCAGTGATTATCAGTGTTGCCACTTGCCAGCAGTGGCCAGTGGCCGATTGATTGATACTGGTGTGGTGCGCCTACTTTGAGGAAGCGACATGCCCGTTACCTCAACGCGTCCAGAGGGTCATGGCCATCCGGCTGTCCATGGGACATGGGATCTGAAGGCGAGAGCCCTCGCGCTCATTTACGAATGGTGCGTGGAGCCGGGGCGAGACTCCTCTGCCGCGCCAAATCGCAGCACGGTGAACGGAGCTCCGGCAGGATTTCATGGCAGTATGGAGACAACGGCTGACGCAAACCAGCGCTGGGCACGCCATAATTGCAGCGCTAAGCCCCCTCTTTGAGGAGTGGCTAGAGCGGTGCCACGGCGTCCTTACCTTCCGCTTGACGGACTCAACGGACACGGTCGTTTTGGGAGGCACCTGTTTCGGATTCGGTGGGAGGATACGCCCGGGTGTCAACACTGCGAGGATCGCCCGGAGGACACGGTGGAGCAAGGAGGTCCGCCCAAGCAGGGCAGACCTCCAACGTAAGGTCTGCCCTGCTTGGGCGGAGCACCGCCGTGTCCTCATTGAGGCGATCGGCGGCGGCGATCTCTCGCGTCCGGCCCTGGTTCAGGCCATGGGTCTGGAGTAAGAAGACATGGGAAGCGGTCACCTCCTTCTGCGAAGCAGTAATGCTATCAAAGGAGGAAGCCGAACGTGTGAGAAACAGGGAAACCTCACGACCCAGCCACCGCAACAGAAGAAGACCCCCGGGCGTCGCGAGTCGCAGGGCGATTCTCAGCTACCGTAGGCGTGGGACTGCGGATGGTTACCAATATTGCGTATATTGATTACCTATAATCTCAATTATAGACAGTCCTAAGCCTGGAAAGTATGAAGGAAAGTTTTTGGTTTAGTTGGTAGGGGATCCACAAGCCAGCCGAGAGGTTAACTCATCATCTGCTGCTGCACTATTGGGGTCGGCTTCCAGTCAAGCCGGATTTAGCTGTAGGTATACCAGTATTTCCTTAAATGAATACCTTTATTTTTTGGTTTTTAACTACATATTCCGTTTTATTGTAATAAAGTCTTAAACGCGATGTTATATTCTTATAAAGCATGCTGTCAGTAACTGTCACTGCGCTTGCTTTATTCGCACGCTTACAAAAAGCATACGAAATAGCTTGCTTAAAATATAAAGCTTATCGCATTAAACAAATAATTGCCATATAGCATAAGGATGATAATATCTCGATCGGCAAAGCTAACAAGTTTCACTGACGTCTAATAAGTGAAATGTTATCAAACTAATTATAATAAAATTGGGCGCCGTATTCGGCGCCCAATTTTATTATAATGCCGTATTTATTATTCCCACTCCACCACCACCACCACGAAAAACCACGATCTACCACGAAAAATATTGTTTTGATTACGGTAGATGTTGTAATATCTAATGTCACAGGTTTAATGAGCGAGCTGGCAACGTCGCAACTTTGAACACTACTAATCTGGTGGAGAGCTAATTTAGCTGTTGGCAGCCCTGATTTTAATTTTGACTTCCTTTGTATTTATACTCTTTGATTTTGACGGTTACGATGTAATCGAGCGTTCCATCCAATCATATCCAAGGTGACCTTGGAGGGAGGCACGATTGCATCCGCGAATTGTGTTTCGACTACATGGATGTACTCTAAGCTCCATCACGCACGGCCCGTGCGTGATGGAGCTTAGAGTGTGTATATGAAGTAAGTGGTGTTCATGTTAAATAGTATGGTTTCTCAAAAATAATTAACATAGTCTGTACCTAGTTTGTAATAACGTAACGTAATTGTTTGTTCTTTACTAAGTAAATAATAAACCTTCAAGGGATCGAGCGGCGTCGAATCGACCGCACTCAATACGTTTTCGTTTATTTAATCGAGATTTGTAGTCACAAGTAATTCCCGTTTCCAGTAGTTCATGAATTCATGAACATCTAAATAAATTAGTTAATGAGAACACAAACCATTCCTCCAAGGGAATAAAACTTTGGATTTGCGTGCATAGCTGGATAGTAATCGAAAGAAAGAGGGTACTTTTATTTTTAATTCAAACATATTGTTGCTTGGGTAAAAATAGATAATGTCTGAGTAGAAAACAAAATTATTAATTTATCAGTAGGTATTCAAAATTTCTGAAATCTAAGGTCTTTTAGGTTACGCGCGACCGCTGTCGCTTCAAATACCCACTGTGCCCGCTTGAAGGTTAACTAAAGCCCCCTTTTTTTGTCTTTTTTTGTCATGGATGTCCTCCGCCCTGGGGCGGGCGGAGGGGTATGTCAGAGTCTTACTGACTAAAACCACCCTGGTGTTCCATCTCTCACCAACGCCGGGGATCGCGAGAACTTAATTGGCTTTCCGTGATCCTCGACTGGTGCCGGCCCGCCTCTGCGCGCCACCTCGGGTCAGCGGGGGGAGTGAGGTGTTTGACTCACTAAACTAAAGCCCCTAAGTCAACCCACTGAACAAGTAGGGCTTAGTTTTAAGAGTCTTTAGTATGTAACGGAACGTTCCATGACTATTCGGGTCAAGTCACACCGAGATGGCAGCGAAGCGGCGAGCAGTTTCAGTGTCGTATAATTTTAAACTTTATCTTCATTACTATAACACATATTATCGCGGGAGTCGTCGGAATGCTCGCGGCGCCGCGGGCGGCCGCGCGATCTTTTCTAGTTTCTCAAGCGATCAAGCGATACTATGTGTTACTGTAATAAGGATTAAGTTTAAAATTATATGACACTGAACCTGCTCGCCGCTTCGCTGCCATCTCGATGTGACTTAAGCCTAAATGTTCTTTTATTAATTACAGATGAATGTTACGAATGTTGTTCTTTGTGTGCGTACGTCTTGGAACGCGGCGGTACGGAGGTATGGAGTGCGGGGGGAGTGTTCGCATACGATATTATATGTGATTCGCGCGCCCGCGCAGCGGGGTCAGTCGCCTCTAGGCTGATGACAGAGCACACGTGCTAATCCTCATAATACAACCTCTCGAGCGCACTAGTCGAGGTTATCGTAACTTTTTTTTTTTTAACGTAATAAAATTAAATCGTTCTTGGTGGAGTGCCTTCAAAGTGCCATTTATCCCTAGATAATCCCGAATTAGGGTAAGTTTTGAATAGCACACGTATCGTTTAATCTTTTTAACAACATAAATGTAGCATTATTAAAGCAATTTTAACCGTTGCTGCTTAATTTATTAAATCATTCAATTGCGGCGTAACCCAAAAATAAGGGTATAGTGTTATTGCCTTTTCTTTTGTGCTTCTAGTCGCTTAATTATCAATTTAAACTCCGTTCTGGTCAGTTCCGTCACGTCAATACTACTACAACTGCATGGGCATCTCCCTAGATGACGTCGGCGGACCTAGACCAGGACGGCGGTTATAAGGGCCCGTACTAAGACCCATGAAACTATGGTTTCCAGGAACTACGGCGAGTTTGTATCTTCCGGACGATCAAATTGATCCAGTCACCGCACGCATCACGAACATCGGCCATCTACCATCCCCGGCCTGGGCGACTTCTGCGGGAATTTCTCAGGGAAGTGCCTATCACTGCAGGGGTGACAACAAACGGGCCTGAACCCACGATTTTAAAATTTGTGAGCCTCCTTTGAGCTAGAAGAAACTTTTATATTGTGCACGCTCGTTTTATTCCAAATACTCGCTAGGATAAAACGGGTGGAGGCTACAAGTATGTAAAATATTTTTTTGAGTAGATAGCAAATCAAATCAAGCTTATCGTGTGGGCAGTAAGGTCTAACGACCCCACACACCCTAGTGTCAGAGCTTCTAAACTGCTTCAAGGGCCAAACTATGAAATACAATGACAAATGAGTAGTTAATTTTGACGAGTTCCGAGTCCTGAGTTCAGCGATCACTGTAATGTATGCGGTGGCTTAGAATTAGTGTTGCCACTCGTACTTTATTATAAAGTATTGTACGTTATTTCGGGTAATTGTACTCTATAGGTACTTTATAAGAACAATAAAGTACGCGATAATATTTTATTTCGCATCATTTGGTTTTTTAGGGCGTCATTTCACGTAGTTAAAAAAAAGGTTGGTTGTAAGTATTTTTGCGTAAAACAGAACGACATAATCAGATCGATACATAGTGGGTACTAAAGGTTTTGCGGAATAGGGAAGATGCAAATAAAGAATTTATGAGAATGTTGTCAGTTAAATGATAAAAAAGTATAAAATAAAGGTCAATGCAACTTTAAAAAAAATAAAAAACATATATTTTCGTTAATATCAATTTTTAACAAAAATAATGAATTAAAGTAACGTGAAACGGAACGGATTTAAAAACAACAATCAGCGTTTAGTGACGTATCTGCTGTTACCGTACCTTATGTCTTTGAGTTAGGAGAGTTCTTGACCAGTGATAGACACGAGTGACGTCATCGTCCGTTTTCGCGCGAACCTGTACTGTCGGTTTAAAAACGCAATTTTGGCAATAAATTAAAGCGTTTTCATTTATTATTTATGTGGTGGTCTATTCTAGACGGAGTTCTTTTAAAAATTAAAGCAAAAATGGAAATATTGCATGTTCCCTATGGTCTATTGCACAAAAAATATAGTAAGTAAGTATTAAATTAGATTGTTGATAATTTTAAAAATTTGTATAACGTAATTTTATTTCCCTGTCGATTCCTACCACGTCAGCATTCACAGAGAAAGTAACGAAAAACATGAAGTAAACGAAATCGTACTTTATTTTGCCACAATGTACGTTTTTTCTTCTACTTTTCATAACCAATGTACCTTATTAGCGCAAAAAAGGTGGCAACCCTACTTAGAATCCTACAAAATACAAAACCAGTTAGGTATAATAGACTGCGATGGTCACATGGAAAAACGTTATCTTTATGATTTGCGACACATTTGGTTGAGAGTGACATTTGGTTTTCAGTAACAACAGCGTGTGAAATGTTATCACTGCTTAAGCTTACTGGCAGATGTTTAGACAGCTCGTAGTGTGCGCAAGTGTGAACGCGGAACGCAGAACTCGGAACTCTGACCGCTAGACCGCGCGCAGTGGGTTCGGCGCCTAAAAGTTTAGTAGACACCTATCTTAAATGTCACCATCTCATTTTTAGGGTTCCATACCCAGGGAACAATATTAGCCTCTGCTGTCTATCTGTCATTTAAATAAAAAACCGGCCAAATGCGAGTCGGACTCGCACACGAAGGGTTTTATTTATTCATTTATTTAACACTACGCACACAGATGTACAGAGGCGAACTTAATGCCTGAGGCATTTTCTACCAGTCAACCTTTGGGTGATGCAGAGAATAATACTAGTAGTTGCAAATTGTGAAAAATAAAACAGAAACGCGCGTGAGGGTTCCGTACCATAAACCTTAGTTTTTATTATTTGTTGTTATAGCGGCAATAGATATAGGTACACAATCTGTGTAAATTTCAACTGTCTACTTATTATGGTTCTTGAGATACAGCCCGCTGACAGACAGACGGACGGATGGACGGACTCCGCTAGGCTTAGAAATGGGATTCCGTTGGATACCCTTTGGGTACGGAACCCTAAAAGTTTCTGCAAAAAAAAACCGTACAAATTACATTGAAAGATAATTTGATCTCATTGGGCTGTAACTCATGAACCATAAGAAACTCTGGTAGGTAGACATTTGAAATTTGGACATTGTCTTTTGCTGTTTTAATAAGACCAATTATTCTTCTTTTTATCGTGTGGACAGTAAGGTCTAACGACCCTACAAAACGCTAGTATTACAGTTCCTAAACCGACTCAAGGGCCTCTGACATGGTTTATTTGACGACCATCATTTGGCGGTCGTATAAAAGAACAATAAAAGAAACATATTGTTTTGGTTTAAGAAACCCTCACTTGGCCAGTTTTAATTAAAACCACAAAACATTTGTAAATTACAGGTATATAATGAGAAAAATTATGACTTACTTAAACCGTCAAGCACCCCACTACAACTGCGAGCAGACTCCAAGTGCGGTGCGACAGTCGCCGGTCTGACCAAGAAGAATGATAACTGCGATCCCTCGCAGTTATCATCTGCAGAAGTCTTAGCATTCTTCCGGGCCAGACCGGCGACTGTCATGCTGCTCCTCAGCGTGCTGGAGGATAGCAATAAGAAAAGGAGCCAGCACCCTACTGATGCTAACGCTGCGAGTTCCAGGAGTCATGCTATCTTACAGGTTTGTTGGATACTATTTCTTAGTTCCACTTGCTAGATGGACAAATGACCGCTGCGCTGGAAGAAGAAGTAAGAAGCCCAAGGCCATCAAAGTGAAAATGAAAAAAAAAAGTATTTATTCTCGAAAATCCAATAATATTCAACATTACCTCTGCCAACCTTCAAAGCAGTATGCTGGCAGAATTTTGTCTAGCATTAGCACTTTGCCCGCGACTTCGTTCGCGCGGGTTTAGTTGGTACTCCACGAACTTCATACCCCTCTCTCTACCCTTTTAGTAGGGTAGGTACCCAATGTAAATTACTTATTCATAGACTAAACGTAGGGCAGTTCGATCGCTCGCAACATTTTTCGTACTTCAAGTATTTTTGAAACCGTCGTAACTTTTAAAGGAAAGGTCTGATTTGAATAATTTAAAGTGTAATTTACATGGACATAAACAAAATTAATTATTAAACAATTTAAATGGATAAGGATTAATATCATGATACCAAAACCACCACTTTTCTATTCCACCCGGGTTTTGATTGAATAATAAGTGATCATTCAAATTCAAATTCAAATTCAAAGCATTTTATTTCAAATAAACCATTCACAGGCTTTTTTGAAACGTCAAGGTCGGTCAGTCAAAAACATGGAAGCTATTTGCACGTTCCAAAGCGTAGATCTCTATGGAGAAGAACGTGCAAGAAACTCCACGGACACTCTTTTAAATCATGTTCTGGTTTTACAAAATTTCAAGTTACATAATATATACTTGTTGCTTCTGCATGTGAGGACAATGCAAAGGAAAAAAAAGGGCTTATTATAAGAATTTTAAATATAAAGATTAAAATAAGCCAATGGCAGTTAAGAGATGACCAGTCTCAACCGACGGCGCCTGTTCACGAACATGACGCGTGTATCGGCACCCTTCAGCTCAACCATTTCGAAGGGAACCGAATGATCAAACCCACGCGCCGCCATCAGCGAGACATTTGAGTGAGCATGACATGCTCTCACTCGTTCATGTCCAACAAGTAAAACTATAACTACTGACATAAAATGTAAATGGTTTCATGGTACTCACATTTACAAAATTTGAAAAATATGCTTTTACTTTACACAAAACTATGGTTGTCAATGACCAAATAATGAAAAATAAATTAATAAAGAGAACGATTAAGTTCTTACATCAAAAAGAATAAATAATAGTAATATAGTAATAGTAATATAGTAATAGTTTATTTGAAAACATACATTACAATCAATGTGAAGCCCTGACTCCGGAGCTAGATATGTAATACCTGTATTTCAGGAGTCAGTTTCTTCTTCCTTAATACATGCTTCTTATAGTATGCAATCATTTCTATTACAACATAAATATTAGTATTTAAATTTACAGTTATACATTTATATTCAAATTAGATTATATTATAATGATTTTAAAATTAAATTAAATTGTAAAGATTTAAAAATTAAATTAAATTATAATGATTTTAAATTTAAATTAAATTATAATGATTTTAAAATTAAGTTAAATTAAATTATAATGCTTTTAAAATTGAAGTTATACAAATATTTAAAATAAATTACATATATTTTAAAATTAAGCCGTGTCCAAGTATAAATTTGAAAAATGATAATTACACTGTACAATCTGTGGGGGATGCGAGTGGTGTGAAAGGGTATGTAAGGATGAGAGTGTGAGTGTGAGAGTGGTGTGCGAGTGTGAGAGTGTGCGTGTTTAAGAAATTGTGTATGGGGTAGAGTTTGTAGTTGTTTGCGTGAATGAATTAGACAATTTTGTGTGTCTTAATGAGATATACCATAATATGCTTCACATCCGCTGCAATAGTATTTCGGTTTTTTTATAATCATGTGAAAGCAACCAAGTTTTCACTGTTTGTCTTGATTCGTGGATTTTTAGTGGATTAATATTTAGAATAGTGTTCAACTTATTATATAGGTAGGTAGCCTGGTGTGCACGCTGTCTTCTAGCAGATGCTGTGTGGCATCGCACAGGCAGACAGGCGTCAGGTATGGTTCTTTTATTTTTGTGTTTATTAGTATAGGGTGTAATAGTGTGTTGTTTGACAACAACCTGCAGAATATAAGTTTGCCTCACAGTGAGTACTTTACACAACTCATATAATGTCGCAGTAGGGAATAGGAAGGGTTTGAATGTCATAACTTTTAACAGGGACCTTTGAGCTCTTTCTAGGTGTATCATAAATGTTTTACATGCACCACCCCAAACTACAATACAGTAGCCCATGACTGACTCCGCCAGTGCACAGTAAACCCCACGTAATAATTCAAAGTCTGCCACATGTCTCAGCTTTTTGAAAACCCAGATTAGTTTCCGGATTCGACTAGAAGTGAGATCAATATGTTGCCGCCAGCTAAGTTTTTCGTCCAACAGAATGCCAAGATGTTTGACCTGTGTAACTCTGTGTAAAGACAGACACGAGCAGTCGCTATGCATGTGAGGTGAGTTGCATGTATGTAACTTAATGTTTGTGTCTGGAGGTTGGATTTTAGAAAAGTGGAATTGTATATATGTTGTTTTTGAGATGTTTAGAGTGAGAATGTTAGCTCTAAGCCAGTGTCCGACTTTGTGTAAGCCTGATTCGGCGAGCTGTCGTACCTTGTCCCAAGTATCCCCATGAAATATTAATGCTGTGTCATCGGCATAGGTGAAGATTTTACCACTCTCAAGAGATAGCGAGCACAAGTCATTTATGTAAATGAGAAAAAGACTGGGCCCAAGTATACTACCTTGTGGGACACCGTAGGTAACCCCGGCATCAGAGCTAGTAAATTCTTTTATTTTAACTCTCTGTGTGCGGTCGTAGAGAAAGTCTTTAACAATATTTAAGGCATTTCCGCGAATACCAACCCTATCCATCCTATCCACAAGAGCGGGAATTGAAACTGTATCGAAAGCCTTTGCTAAATCGAGAAACACGCCTACACATTTTTGTTTTGAGTCAAGTTTACGTGTGACATGATCTATCAGTTGGCTAATCGCGTCTTCAGTGCTTTTCCCCGACCTAAAACCATATTGGGCGTCTGAAAGTATTTTGTTGCGTTCCAGAAAATTGATGAGTCTACTGTTGAGCGCCCTCTCCAGAATCTTTGAGATAGTTGTTAGAACAGAAATAGGCCGATAGTTTCGAACATCGTCTTTCTTTCCACCCTTGTGGACAGGAGTAATAATGGACTTCTTAAAAACTTTTGGGAATACACCTTGCTCAAAACATATCCCGATAAGCTTTGTCAAAGGGCCAACAACAGCATGCTTAGCTAACTTAAGAAACTTAGCCGAGATTGAGTCCCATCCAACGGCACAATCATTCTTTAAATTCATTATCAGTGATTCAATTTCGGCCTCATCAGGGGGAAGTAGAACGATAGAGTTTAGAGTGGAGGGCATGTCAAATTTATATGGTGTAGTAGTTTGCGTTATAATGTCAGCTGCAAGCCGTTTACCTATGTCCGCAAAGTAGTGATTTACCTCATTTACTGTCTGTAATCCACTTTTACTTATGGGTATCAGCTTATCAGCACACGATTTTTGTTTTTTTGTATCAGTTATAGATTTGATAGCATTCCATTTGTCTTTGTTGCTTTTAGCGTTTTGTAGTAAAGACTTCTCATAGCTTCGTTTTATTTTTTTTAGTAGTGAGTTGCAGAAATTGCGGTATCTTTTATATGTTGTTTCTAGGATTTGGTTTTGTGGCTGTTTAGAAAATTTCCTGTGTAGTTTGTCTCTGTGGCGGACACACCGCAATAAGCCTGAGGTAAGCCAAGGTTTAAGAAGTCTCCTTCTACAAGGTCTAGTGAGTACTTTTGAATGTTGTTTTACCGCTCCAGAGAGAGTCTCAACAAAAAGCATAGCAGCTTCATTCGCATCAGCGTCACTATTAATAAATGAAAAATCGACTGTCCCCAGGTGCGTAATGGCTGACGCGTAATCTAAGCTAGTGTAGGAGTTATTTGTGTTATTTTGTTGGTCAGGGCAGTATAAACAAATCAACACAGAGTCGTGGTCAGTTACTGTAGAATGTAATACAAAAACTGAAGTTGGAAGACATGTATTTAGCATGACATGATCCAAACAGTTTTGAAGCCTTGTTGGAAAGATGTGTGCTGGTAACAGACCTACCTCCGCAGTCATATTTAAATAAGAAGCACTATTTCTGTCTGTATTGTCTGTTTTGATGTCAATGTTGACATCACCAGCAATAACAATATTTTTTGCTTTTAATGGTCTTACAATATTATCTAATGAGGCTAAGAAGTCATTTGTGCAGTATATGGAGGGGGACCTATAAACAGCAAGTATGCTAATGTCTGGAAGTATTTTTAATAACAGAAATTCAGCGCCTATTGCCTCAGGTTCCTCGACTGTACATTTAATATGTTTCTTTATGTATATGACAATACCCCCATTTTGGTTTAAGCGTGTTTTAGAGCAGTAAAGTTCATAATTTTCAAGAATTGGGATAGGCTAAAGGCTTATGATCTTTTATCCAGCATTCAGTAAGTATAATAATGTCAATATCAACGGAAAATCTACATAACTGTGCTTGAAAATTATCAAAGTTTTTATACAACGTTGATACGACAGAGGGGCTTTCCTTGAAACTGCCTATACTAGGTACCATTTTCAAGCTCTGTACCAAAAATAAATTAATTAGGAGCAGTAGTTTAGTCGCAAATGATTTTTAAAGTTTTTGCACGGTTTGAACACGATGTATCTTTTCTAACAGCTGAATATCGTCTAAGCATAGGTCATGCACCTTACAACGATGAATCTACGATGCGTTGTTGCCGCTCTGACGCATGTCGAAGGACATTCACTAAAAATTGGCAATGCAAACAAGGAAGCAATCAATACACACACACTTGCACTTTCACTACGAAAGCGACGAACGTAGCGCATTTGAATGAAACAGAACTAGGTCAGTTAGTTGCATCCTTGTTTTTTTGCGATCGGTAAGTAGGGCCTGCTCAGTGACGCCGACGCTGTCGTTTCGGAACGTAGGGTTTGTGGAATTCGCGCGCAAAGAATTGTGATTTTATTTTGTTATTGTGAGAGGACACGTAACTTGGGATTATTATTATTTAGTATTTGTGTTTTTTTTTGTGATTGACTGTTTTTTATGGTGATAGGACACGTAACTTGGGATTATTATTATTTAGTATTAGTATCTCCGGACCTCACTCCCATGGATTTCTTTTTGTGGGGGTACATTAAGGGTGAAGTGTATGCCTCAGAGGTAAATACAATTGATGAGTTAAAAAATAGGATTATTTTAGCATTTCACAAATTAAAGTGCTTAGCGACGGACAGTGATCTAATTAGAAAAATAAATAACTATATTCTCCGTCGGTATAATTTGTGCATCAATGTAAATGGAGGACACATCGAAAATTTTAAAATTTTGTGTGTTGTTTTTGTGCGCGTACTTCGAAACGTTACCTAACATAAAAGCCAGTGCGAGCGGAGGCCTAAGTCGCCGGCCGCCACCCCGGCCCGGCCCCCACCGAGCACACGAGATACCGCACACCGCGCTCCGGCGCGCGCGCGACGTTGCCGCTTTGTTACCTAGCGGTATCTAAGGTCAGTGTCTTTTTTTTTACAACGGGTGGTTGCGTTTTATTCGGATTTGCAAGCTATTTAGTTTGTTTGAAAAAAATATTTTCTCATTTATGGCGCTTTTTGTTTTTGTACCGTATCGAATTAATACTGTACACGTATAGTATACGTAGTTTAATTTAATGCCCCTCTGTCGTATCAACTCTGTATATACTGCGTATATTTTGGCAAATAATTTTTAGGGAGGTCCCAGAGTTCATTATCATATCGTTACAAGTTTCGATATCACAGTTGTAACTATCAGCCACAGAGACAGCGTCTACATCTGTACATATTATATTATTAGCCATTGGAATCGATATGGGAAACTATTTCACAAATAAATGTTATAAACGCGCAAAATTGACAACAGAAGCGAAGGAATATATGTGTCAGGATTATCAAATTGTGTGAACGGAGTCTTTTAAACGTAGGACTTAAAAAGCATACTTGGTATATATTGGTGAGTGCGGGTGTTGTATGTATACGTGTGTAATTTTGCGTGAGGTGTAACGTGTGAAGGTTTTGTAAGTGTATAATTTCATTATTTTTTACAAACAGCTGGAAACAGGTGAACCAAAAATATAGTAAAAAAGTGATTTTATTAGAACAAAAACAATCGGCCAGTCACTTGCGCAGGTTGTTGACGTCAGCTTCATTTCTAATCAGAATTTGTTTTCCACCTTCGTCCTTTTTCAGATAAACTTTACCATAGGAAGTCCAGCAAAATTTATAAGAGTTATCTCTGGCAAAGATTCTAGCTACGTAAAATAAGCGCTGAGCTTTTAGTGTTAGATTTTCCGATATATATATAGGCTTTGCTGGGCCAGAAATCTTAATATGCGTTGTGTTCAATTTGTTTTCCCGGTTTTTCTTATTAAATTGCCGGACACCTTTTACTATGTCCTCTTTTGTTTTAGGTCTAGAGAAATCAACTATTATCGTTGATGTTCCCTCCTTTTTGTTAACTCTGAAGATGTCTTTAATTTCCTGTTTTTGCAGAGGGATTTCAAGGAGAGTGGCCGCTTCGGTTACAATTCTGCAAAGATCGTCTTTAGTTTCACCTTGTACCTTTGGGATATTTCTAATTTCAATCTTAGATTGATTGCACATTCTCTCAAGATTATCCACTCTATCCTCAAGTTGGATTATATATGAACGGTCTTCTTTCCTTTCTGCTTCGAGTTTTTCCGTTTTTAGTACCATTTCATCGTATTTTTTTGAGATGAAGTCAATGGTATTTTGAATGACAGCATTCTGGCTTATAATTTCTGAAAGCGATGCCTGAAGAGACTCGAACTTGCTGTGCGATTTATCAATGTGGGATTTAAGCATTTCCATAAGCTCACTGTAGTCCTCTCGTTTCCTCTTGCGGACATTTACACTTTCAGTGTCGGGAATTGATAGGTTAATGACAGATTCCGGTTTTGACAAAGTATTTGTGCAAGTTCTTAATGCTGGTTCACTTTGTTCTGACGACTTGGGTGGAGTACGGTTTAGTTTCGGCATTTTGTATATGTTCGTATTAATTCAAAAAAACATACAATTATTTTCTAAACAATGAAATTTTGATGGTGCAAATTAGTATAGCAAAACTCAAAAACAAAAAGCAAATCCAAAAAGTATAGTAGGATGCCAGGATCGAACTTGAACACTGCTTCGTGCAAGTTCCGCTAACACACTGTCGAGCCAAGTGAACACACAGAAAAGTGTTGAAATTTCTGGTATAGTTTCCTATCAGAGGCGTTTCGTGCAAGGATCGTAGCTGTGTTTTGTGACCATATATGGTAGCGTTTTGGTCGTTGTGAGCGCTCTGACTCACCCGCTGCCGACGAATGGGAGCCCCGCGCAGCGATGACTGTGGCGATGATTCACTGTTGTTTAGTTTCTTTGTCTTCGGTAAAATTTGTAAATTCACTATTTCTGGTTTACTGGTTGACAAATCAGATTTTTATGATTTATGTTTAAGTTGCAATTTTGATTCTGCGTATTGTAACAGAACTATTTTTCGTAGAAAAATTGGTAGGTAAGATACATAAATTTATTTCGTTGGAGCTACTTGCAAACGCGTCCGACTTCGAGTGCGCGCGAAAGAAGAATGAAATAAGTAATTAATATAATAATATAATTTGTATGTATATAAAAATAAATAAACGAAATAATGTAAGAACCTCTAAAAGGAGCGAGCATCTCTTCCAAATATAAAAACCTAAAAAGTGGACTTAAGCAGCTGTGACTGTGGAGCAGGACCAGCATTTAGCCAAGCGTTTTTATCGAGGATATAATCTTCCAGTTTATAATACGCTTGTCTACATAGTGTGCGTTTTATGCATGCTTTAAATTTTCTCTCATTCAGTTCGAGAATATCAACTGGTATTTTATTATAAAATTTAATACAGTACCCCATAAAAGAAGTGTGTACTTTGGCCAATCTGAATCGGGGTTGATCTAATTTGTTCCTATTTCTAGTATTAAAATTATGCCTGTCACTAATCTTGCTAAAGAGATGAAGATTTTTCCGAACATACATAATATTTTCGTAAATGTATTGACAAGGTACCGTCATGATGTTGATATCCTTAAACAGTTCTCTTAGGGAATCACGCCGACGGAGATTGTAAATGGCTCTGATGGCTCTTTTCTGCAGGATAAATATAGACTCGATGTCTGCAGCACGTCCCCATAATAAGATACCGTAAGACATGATACTATGAAAGTAACTAAAATAGACCAGCCTCGCGGTATCTATATCGGTAAATTGACGGATTTTTCTGACAGCGTGTGCTGCTGAACTTAGCCGTCCCGCAAGAGATGTTAAATGAGGACTTCAATGTAGCCTTGAGTCAAGCGTAATCCCCAGGAAAACCGTGTTTTCGACGAATTCAAGTTTCTCCTTGTTCAATACTATGTCGCAATCATTTCTTTTAACGTTCGGTAAGGCAAATCTGATGCATTTAGTTTTTTTCCAATTTAATACTAAATTATTAGCAGTAAACCAATTTTGGACCTGCTGTAGGGCGTTATTTACGTCGTCAAGATTTATGGAACGTCTATCTATCTTAAAAATTAAGGACGTATCGTCAGCAAATAATACCATAATGAGGTTGATTTTTTAAAAGATGGGGTAGATAATTAATATATACTAGAAAGAGGAAAGAACCCAAAATAGAGCCTTGTGGTACCCCCATTTTGACTTTTAAACCCCGTGAATTGACACCATTTATTTGAACTTGCTGCTGTCTATAATTTAAGTAAGATTTTATTAGACTGAGTGCAAGTTTACCTAGTCCGTAATGTCCTAGCGTTATGAGCAAAGTTTCGTGATTTACACAATCAAATGCCTTGGAGAGGTCACAAAAGATTCCTATGGCATCTTGTGCCTCTTCCCACGCTGAGTATATGTGTTTTAACAACGTGGCACCAGCGTCAGTCGTACAACGACCCCTGGTAAAACCATACTGTTGATCGTGTAAAATTTTATTGCTGTTAAAATGATTGAGCATCTGATTGAGCATTACTTTTTCAAACACTTTGCTAAAAACCGGCAAAACAGATACAGGTCTATAATTATTGGTATCTTTGCTGTCGCCCGATTTAAATAGTGGTATAACCTTACTATATTTCATTATATCCAGAAAGACTCCTTGGTCCACACATAAATTAAATATTAAAGCCAAGTATGGTGCTATAGTTTCAATTATGGACGTGCACACTTTAATAGACATTCCTCATGTCTTCGGTCATGTCATTGTGACTTAAACATAATAGTTAGATACAACATATCTACCCTCGCAAACTTTTTTGTACATATTGATGTGTTCTATAAAGTTGTAATACATCACTTTGCTCTATTGTCAATAGTTCAGCAGCGTACGCGATATAAGGATATTTTTTGGTATTTTTTTCACACATTGGGTTACACTATCAAAGTTTGCATACGGTTCCCTACCCTTTTTTTAAATATTCGTTCCCTATGTTCATCAGGGATAATGTAAAATTCTAATGGAAAAAGAATTTTTCAAACCGGTCCAGAAGTTTCGGAGCCTATTCAATTCAAACAAACATGCAAACAAACAAATCTTTCCTCTTTATAATATTATTATTATATAATATAATATTTGTGTAGATATGCAATAGATACACACAGAAGTACAAATCTATAAAATATTCTCCACAGTGAGGCTCCGACAAAATACATTGAATACGTCTTTGTGACACAGTTATTTATATCAACCGGAAGGTTATTAAAAGTACTTGGAACAAAATAGTTTCGGCATCTTCGACCATAATATTGATTGCAAGTGGGTACAACAAACCTTTTCATATTATTATATTATTATTCTTTTGAGATCTGGTCCCGTAGGTAGCGTTACCAGGCGTCCGGCCAAATTAGACGGTGCTCGGTGTCCGGCTTTTATTAGGCTTTTTGAATTTGAGCATATTTTTAATATTTTATCAAGGTTTGATTTTCGCTTAACAGCTACCTCACTTTGTATCGCTAGCTACGTAGGTACTACTGCAATAAGGCCCTGTTCGCACTGCAATATTTCACTGCGATTTTTAATTATTTTCATATTATAATTATATGTATACCTACATAAGTTTATTGGCAATGCGTACAAAGTGTTATTTCGATCACGAAATTTAATACGCGAGAATATAAAAGACTGATTAACGCACACGAGGTTTTCGCACCATAAACCTTACTTTTTTATATATTTGGGTTGATCGAATGAAAGGTACCTACATATTAAAAAAACTACTTGCTAGATCTCGTTCAAACCAATTTTCGGTGGAATTTTGCATGGTAATGTACATCATATATTTTTTAGTTTTATCGTTCTCTTATTTTAGAAGTTACAGGGCACATTAATTTTACCTCTTTGGAAGTCTCTCGCGCAATCTATTAAATTTAGTAAAAAATGATACTTATTAGAAATCTAAAATCATTTTCGAAGACCTATTCATAGATACCTACCCCCCCACACGTATAGGTTTGATGAAAAAAAAAAATTAAGTTTCAGTTCCAAGTATGTGGCACCCAAAAATTTATTGTTTTTTTTTTCTATTTTTGTGTGAAAATCTTAATGCGGTTCACAAAATACATCTACTTACCAAGTTTCAACGGTAGATATTGTTCTTATAGTTTCGGGAAAGTGGTTGTGACATACGGACGGACAGACAGACAGACGGACATGACGAATTCATAAGGCGAGACGCAGATCAGATGTCCGTCAGACGTGTCTTACCTTTCGTACCCAGGGTTTACCCTGGAGCACCATTTCAAACCACGTGCGGGCGTATGTATGTACGCCCGTGACGACATCTGTTATCGGCGTCTCCGTAATCCGTGTGGGTTTTAGTGGACACAGGCCTGGATAAAATTGTCTACGCTTGTGTCTACCGTTCGCACAGCGGTGATTTGGAGACAACTGAGCTCACACAGCACCTGAGTGAGGCGGCGGATGCGGCTCAGCAACGGTACCCTTCTGCCCAATTGGTGTTACTGGGGGACTTCAACGCCCACCATCAGGAGTGGCTCTTCCCATACCAGTGCACAGACCATGCTGGACGAGAGACGCGAAAGCTAGCGCTTGCTTTAAATATTACCCAGCTGGTCCAGAGGGCAACGAGGGTGCCCGATGTTGATTCGCAAACTGCCAATTGCTTTTGCTGACAACAGATCCAGACCGCTATTCGGTGTCGATTTCATCACCACTGGGTAGTTCCGACCACTGTATGGTGAAGTCTGTATTCGTATACTCCCCGCCCGATCCTAGCCCAAGAGGCACAAGGCGGGTATGGTGGTACAGGTCAGCTGATTGGGATGGCATGCGATCTTTCTTCGCATTTTATCCTTGGCAGCCTACTTGCTTTTCTTCGACGGATGCTTCGTCGTGCGCGGACGACGTGACGGATGTGTTGCGGAGGGGAATGGAGCACAAGCAATCGCGCTGATGCACTTAAGCACGCGGCTTACCTGGCATGGGTCGACGCTCACACGTGCAAAGCAAATGATGTGACTCGGAAGAAGAGAGCCTTCAACAGGGCTGCCAAATCCTGCAAGAAGGTGATGCGGACGGCACGGTTTGACGACATCAGCCGAATAGGGAACAAACTTGCTTCATACCCATCAGGTAGTAAGGCTTTTTGGTCCCTGGCTAAGTCGGTCGAATCGAACTTCTGCCGCCCTTCACTACCACCACTGCTGAGACCTGACGGGACGCTTGCCCACTCCGCTGAGGAAAAAGCGAACTTGTTTTCTTCCTTGTTTGCGGAATCTTCGCGTCTGGATCCTGGTGGCGCGAGGCCCTCTGCTTCTCCTGGTGGATGCGAGTCGAGCATGTCGAACATTCGCGTTCATCAGAAGGACGTCCGTAGGGTACTGCGTAACCTAGACGTGAACAAGGCTAGTGGCCCCAACGGGATACCGGCAATTATTCTAAAAAACTTGTGCGCCTGAGTTGTCTCCGATCTTGACACGCCTATTTCGCCTTTCATTTGAGACCGGAAAAGTGCCGAAGGCTTGGAAGCAAGCTAACGTGCAACCCGTGCCCAAGAAGGGTAGTCGTGCTGACCCGTCGAATTATATACCCATCTCGGTAACGTTCATACTCTGTAAGACTATGGAACGCGTGCTGAATAATAAGCTCCTGGCGTACCTAGAAGCGAATGATATCCTTAGTGACCGACAATACGGGTTCCGCCGAAATCGGTAAACTGGGGATCTTCTAGCGTATGCTATTCACATCTGGAGTGAAGCCATAGAGAAGCACGGGGAGGCACTAGCGGTCTCCCTTGACATCTCGAAGGCCTTCGACAGGGTCTGGCACGATAGCCTTATTAGTAAGCTTCCTTCCTTCGGTCTGCCCGCCGGTTTGTGTGATTGGATCGCAGATTTCCTGAGGGATCGGTCTATCCGAGTGGTCATAGATGGCTGCTCGTCTGGACTGCTGGATATTAGTGCCGGGGTTCCTCAGGGGTCGGTGCTTTCGGCAACACTCTTCTTGCTGCTTATTAATGATCTGCTTAAACCCGGTACCTTTGGGTATGCAGACGACAGCACTGTTGCTGAGAGATACGTGTCCGACGCACGAGCTGGTGGGTCGCAGATCCGGTCTCTCCGGGAGGCTATGGTTGAGCGCTTTAATGTGTCCTTACAGGCTGTCTCTGAATGGGGTGATGCCAATCTGGTCAAGTTCAATGCTGCTAAGACCCAAGCGTGTCTATTTTCCGCCAAAAGGAGCCAATTCCACCCAGCTCCATCTTTCCGAGGTGCAACAGTGCCGATAACCGACCAACTTGAACTTCTTGGGGTTACATTAACATCTACTCTCAATTTTGGCCCTTTCATAGAGGCAAAACTGCAAAAGCTCAAGTGGCTGCAAGGAAGTTGGGGATCCTAGCAAAGGTGAGACGGTACTTCACGCCGGAACAGCTGCTCAAACTCTATCAAGCGCAAGTTCGATCGTGTATGGAATACTGTTATCATCTTTGGGACGGATCTGCCAGATACCAGCTTGATGCCCTTGAGTCAATTGAGAAACGAGCCAAGAGGATCATTGGCAATGAGAGGCTCGTCGCGACGAAGCTCCAAAGTCTTGAGCATCGACGACGAGTTGCTAGCTTGTCGGTTTTCTACCGTTTGCATTTTGGGGAATGTGCGACGGAATTGCATAATTTAATTCCGCCAAGCCCGTTTCATCATCGGACCACAAGACGAACGGCGATGCGCCACCGGTACATGGTGGACATCCCACCCACACGCACAAAACGTTTTGGGAACACATTCATAATGCGTCTAGGCAAGCGTGCCCCATCTTCGACCACGTCATCGCTTACCATCAGGTGAGATGGTGGTCAAGCGCGTGCCTATTAATAGTAAAAAAAAAAATAAGGGTTCCGTTAAGTTCAGTTAACCCTACCCGTAGTTATAACATTAATTTTTAATAAGTATATCACTACCACACTTTTCAAAAACTACTGATAACACTATTACCCTCTCATGAGCCGGCAGCATTTTACATTCGGGAAATAACTCTTCGTAATCACTACTTTTACGTTTTTTTTTAGTCTTTTTTTATCTACTAGTAGTATCATGAATCTGATTTGTATTTTTTTATTTTATCCAAATATGTCTTAAATGTGTTACCAAAGCTTGCCAGCCCATATGAAAGCAATGAGTCCACCAGCGCATAGTAAACCATGAACAATGTTGCCTTATCCAGCACAAAACTGAGGTGGTGGAATTTCACAAGCACGTTTACTCGAGAACGACTAGACCAATGTACATGGTTTTTGTGTTTTTGGATTAGTTTTCGTGCGGAATAGCATACTAAGTGCCAAGTGCTAAATACTTCATCCAAGTAAACGAAGCTATTTCGATTACTAAACTGATTTTGATGAAATTTTTATGGGACCACCTCTGAAGTATGACGCCAATTACCTAGTATTCGATTTTGATGATTCATCATCAAAATCGATCGATTGGCGGAATAATCGCGTAATGTTACTTGTCCGGTTTTTTTTAGATTTAAAAGCAAATACCGGCCAAGTGCAAGTCGGACTCGCATACGAAGGGTTCCGTACCATGAACCTTAGTTTTTATTATTTGTTGTTATAGCGGCGGTACACAATCTGTGTAAATTTCAACTGTCTACTTATTATGGTTCTTGAGATACAGCCCGCTGACAGACAGACGGACGGATGGACGGACTCCGCTAGGCTTAGAAATGGGATTCCGTTGGATACCCTTTGGGTACGGAACCCTAAAAGTTTCTGCAAAAAAAAACCGTACAAATTACATTGAAAGATAATTTGATCTCATTGGGCTGTAACTCATGAACCATAAGAAACTCTGGTAGGTAGACATTTGAAATTTGGACATTGTCTTTTGCTGTTTTAATAAGACCAATTATTCTTCTTTTTATCGTGTGGACAGTAAGGTCTAACGACCCTACAAAACGCTAGTATTACAGTTCCTAAACCGACTCAAGGGCCTCTTTCATGGTTTATTTGACGACCATCATTTGGCGGTCGTATAAAAGAACAATAAAAGAAACATATTGTTTTGGTTTAAGAAACCCTCACTTGGCCAGTTTTAATTAAAACCACAAAACATTTGTAAATTACAGGTATATAATGAGAAAAATTATGACTTACTTAAACCGTCAAGCACCCCACTACAACTGCGAGCAGACTCCAAGTGCGGTGCGACAGTCGCCGGTCTGACCAAGAAGAATGATAACTGCGATCCCTCGCAGTTATCATCTGCAGAAGTCTTAGCATTCTTCCGGGTCAGACCGGCGACTGTCATGCTGCTCCTCAGCGTGCTGGAGGATAGCAATAAGAAAAGGAGCCAGCACCCTACTGATGCTAACGCTGCGAGTTCCAGGAGTCATGCTATCTTACAGGTTTGTTGGATACTATTTCTTAGTTCCACTTGCTAGATGGACAAATGACCGCTGCGCTGGAAGAAGAAGTAAGAAGCCCAAGGCCATCAAAGTGAAAATGAAAAAAAAAAGTATTTATTCTCGAAAATCTAATAATATTCAACATTACCTCTGCCAACCTTCAAAGCAGTATGCTGGCAGAATTTTATCTAGCCTTAGCACTTTGCCCGCGACTTCGTTTGCGCGGCTTTAGTTGGTACTCCACGAACTTCATACCCCTCTACCCTTTTAGTAGGGTAGGTACCCAATGTGTAAATTACTTATTCATAGACTAAACGTAGAGCAGTTCGATCGCTCGCAACATTTTTCGTACTTCAAGTATTTTTGAAACCGTCGTAACTTTTAAAGGAAAGGTCTGATTTGAATAATTTAAAGTGTAATTTACATGGACATAAACAAAATTAATTATTAAACAATTTAAATGGATAAGGATTAATATCATGATACCAAAACTACCACTTTTCTATTCCACCCGGGTTTTGATTGCATAATAAGTGATCATTGTGACTTAAACATAATAGTTAGATACAACATATCTACCCTCGCAAACTTTTTTGTACATATTGATGTGTTCTATAAAGTTGTAATACATCACTTTGCTCTATTGTCAATAGTTCAGCAGCGTACGCGATATAAGGATATTTTTTGGTATTTTTTTCACACATTGGGTTACACTATCAAAGTTTTCATACGGTTCCCTACCTTTTTTTTAAATATTCGTTCCGTTGTTCATCAGGGATAATGTAAAATTCTAATGGAAAAAGAATTTTTCAAACCGGTCCAGAAGTTTCGGAGCCTATTCAATTCAAACAAACATGCAAACAAACAAATCTTTCCTCTTTATAATATTATTAAGTATATAATATAATATTTGTGTAGATATGCAATAGATACACACAGAAGTACAAATCTATAAAATATTCTCCACAGTGAGGCTCCGACAAAATACATTGAATACGTCTTTGTGACACAGTTATTTATATCAACCGGAAGGTTATTAAAAGTAGTTGGAACAAAATAGTTTCGGCATCTTCGACCATAATATTGATTGCAAGTGGGTACAACAAACCTTTTCATATTATTATATTATTATTCTTTTGAGTTCTGGTCCCGTAGGTAGCGTTACCAGGCGTCCGGCCAAATTAGACGGTGCTCGGTGCCCGGCTTGTCCGGCTTTTATTAGGCTTTTTGAATTTGAGCATATTTTTAATATTTTGTCAAGGGTTGATTTTCGCTTCACAGCTACCTCACTTTGTATCGCTAGCTACGTAGGTACTACTACTACTGCAATAAGGCCCTGTTCGCACTGCAATATTTCACTGCGATTTTTAATTATTTTCGTATTATAATTATATGTATACCTACATAAGTTTATTGGCAATGCGTACAAGGTGTTATTTCGATCACGAAATTTAATACGCGAGAATATAAATCGCACGGTTAAATATTGCAGTGCGCACAGGGCCTTATAGAAATTAATATAAGTAAGTAGCAATGAATATTGAAAAAAAGACTGATTAACGCACACGAAGGTTTTCGCACCATAAACCTTACTTTTTTATATATTTGGGTTGATCGAATGGAAGGTACCTACGTATTAAAAAAACTACTAACTAGATCTCGTTCAAACCAATTTTCGGTAGAATTTTGCATGGCAATAATGTACATCATATATTTTTTAGTTTTATCGTTCTCTTATTTTAGAAGTTACAGGGCACATTTTACCTCTTTGGAAGTCTCTCGCGCAATCTATTAAATTTAGTAAAAAATGATACTTATTAGAAATCTAAAATCATTTTCTTTCGAAGACCTATTCATAGATACCTACCCCACCCACACGTATAGGTTTGATGAAAAAAAAAATAAGTTTCAGTTCCAAGTATGTGGCACCCCAAAATTTATTGTTTTTTATTCTATTTTTGTGAGAAAATCTTAATGTGGTTCACAAAATACATCTACTTACCAAGTTTCAACAGTAGATATTGTTCTTATAGTTTCGGGAAAGTGGCTGTGACATACGGACGGGCAGACAGACAGACGGACATGACGAATCCATAAGGCGAGACGCAGATCAGATGTCCGTCAGACGTGTCTTACCTTTCGTACCCAGGGTTTACCCTGGAGCACCATATCAAACCACGTGCGGGCGTATGTATGTACGCCCGTGACGACATCTGTTATCGGCGTCTCCGTAATCTTGAGGACTCCAGGTTCTCAACGCTGTGGGTTTTAGTGGACACAGGCCTGGATAAAATTGTCTACGCTTGTGTCTACCGTTCGCACAGCGGTGATTTGGAGACAACTGAGCTCACACAGCACCTGAGTGAGGCGGCGGATGCGGCTCAGCAACGGTACCCTTCTGCCCAATTGGTGTTACTGGGGGACTTCAACGCCCACCATCAGGAGTGGCTTTTCCCATACCAGTGCACAGACCATGCTGGACGAGAGACGCGAAAGCTAGCGCTTGCTTTAAATCTTACCCAGCTGGTCCAGAGGGCAACGAGGGTGCCCGATGTTGATTCGCATACTGCCAATTGCTTGGACCTTTTGCTGAAAACAGATCCAGACCGCTATTCGGTGTCGATTTCATCACCACTGGGTAGTTCCGACCACTGTCTGGTGAAGTCTGTATCCGTATACTCCCCGCCCGATCCTAGCCCAAGAGGCACACGGCGGGTATGGCGGTACAGGTCAGCTGATTGGGATGGCATGCGATCTTTCTTCGCATGTTATCCTTGGCAGCCTACTTGCTTTTCTTCGACGGATGCTTCGTCGTGCGCGGACGCCGTGACGGATGTGTTGCGGAGGGGAATGGAGTACTACATTCCGTTCTCTGACATAACTATGTCTGGCGAAGCTCGTCCATGGTTTGGTGCCGAGTGCAATCGCGCTGATGCGCTTAAGCACGCGGCTTACCTGGCATGGGTCGACGCTCACACGTGCAAAGCAAATGATGTGACTCGGAAGAAGAGAGCCTTCAACAGGGCTGCCAAGTCCTGCAAGAAGGTGATGCGGAGGGCACGGTTTGACCACATCAGCCGAATAGGAAACAAACTTGCTTCATACCCATCAGGTAGTAAGGCTTTTGGTCCCTGGCTAAGTCGGTCGAATCGAACTTCTGCCGCCCTTCACTATCACCACTGCTGAGACCTGACGGGACGCTTGCCCACTCCGCTGAGGAAAAAGCGAACTTGTTTGCTTCCTTGTTTGCGGAATCTTCGCGTCTGGATCCTGGTGGCGCGAGGCCCCCTGCTTCTCCTGGTGGATGCGAGTCGAGCATGTCGAACATTCGCATTCATCAGAAGGACGTCCGTAGGGTACTGCGTAACCTAGACGTGAACAAGGCTAGTTGCCCCGACGGGATACCGGAAATTATTCTAAAAAACTTGTGCGCCTGAGTTGTCTCCGATCTTGACACGCCTATTTCGCCTTTCGTTTGAGACCGGAAAAGTGCCGAAGGCTTGGAAGCAAGCTAACGTGCAACCCGTGCCCAAGAAGGGTAGTCGTGCTGACCCGTCGAATTATATACCCATCTCGGTAACGTCCATACTCTGTAAGACTATGGATCGCGTGCTGAATAATAAGCTCCTGGCGTACCTAGAAGCGAATGATATCCTTAGTGACCGGCAATACGGGTTTCGCCGAAATCGGTCAACTGGGGATCTTCTAGCGTATGCCATTCACATCTGGAGTGAGGCCATAGAGAAGCACGGGGAGGCACTGGCGGTCTCCCTTGACATCTCGAAGGCCTTCGACAGGGTCTGGCACGATAGCCTTATTAGTAAGCTTCCTTCCTTCGGTCTGCCCGCGGGTTGGTTTGATTGGATCGCAGATTTCCTGAGGGATCGGTCTATCCGAGTGGTCATAGATGGCTGCTCGTCTGGACTGCTGGATATTAGTGCCGGGGTTCCTCAGGGGTCGGTGCTTTCGGCAACACTCTTCTTGCAGCATATGAATGATCTGCTTATACCCGGTACCTTTGGGTATGCAGACGACAGCACTGTTGCTGAGAGATACGTGTCCGACGCACGAGCTGGTGGGTCGCAGATCCGGTCTCTCCTGGAGGCTATGGTTGAGCGCTTGAATGTGTCCTTACAGGCTGTCTCTGAATGGGGTGGTGGGTGGGTGTGGGGTGGATCTGGTCAAGTTCAATGCTGCTAAGACCCAAGCGTGTCTATTTTCCGCCAAAAGGAGCCAATTCCACCCAGCTCCATCTTTCCGAGGTGCAACAGTGCCGATAACCGACCAACTTGAACTTCTTGGGGTTACATTAACATCTACTCTCAATTTTGGCCCTTTAGAATAGAATAGAATAGAATAGAATTACGTTTATTGTCTCCAGTATTACAGCTAGTAGTATTAGTACATACACAAAACTATAATACCGGAAGCAAAAGGTTCAAGCGTCAGCATTATGCTTAGGTTCCCTAGTGGGTTGCTAAACGCTGGTTTTCAGCTTGAACCCTTGACTCCTGTTTACAAAAAAGGAAAAAAAAGAATTAAAAAAACAGTACACTCTGCAACAATGGTTTAAAATTATAGTTATTTCAATGATCATACATTAACATTATTTATTTAGTAATAAGGTTATTTTTTTTACTGTTTGTGGACACGAACTGGTCATTTAAAAGGAAAAAAAAATTGTTAATACCCAGATACAAACTGAACTATAATGGGCATCTTTTATAAAAGCTTGGTGCCATTTTTTTGACAGTCAAACACGAATATTTTACTTTTGTTCTTAAAATTTGTTTTATTTTGAATTATTCGAAAGGGAGGTGGTATATTGTTCCAGATCTTTGATGCTGCATATTTGAAACTGCCCTTATACCCTTTTGTTTTGTGTCTCGGTATCATAAGCGTTTCATTTACTTTTGATCTTGTATATAAACTGTGGGCATTCTTACACCAAGATAATTTATTGTACAGGTATGGGGGACTTTTACTTGCTATAATCCTGTGTATAAAACACAGCAAATGTTGATTGCGTCGCGATTCCATGTTCAGTTGCCCCTTCTCAGTTATAATAGGGGAAATGTGCCATCTTCTTGGAACTTTATAACAGAAGCGTATGCATGCATTCTGAACTCTCTGTATGCATTTTTTGGTTTTTTGCAAGAGTCTGGGTCCATACACCACATCACAATAGTTAAATGGTGACAGTACAAGTAGATCCGAAAGTAGTCTCCTAATATCCTCGGAAAGGTACTCACGGATTCCATAGAGAACCTTCAACCTGTAAAAAGCATTTCGAATCCTACTATTAATGTGCTCTACAAATCTAAGCTCATCGTCCATTACCAGCCCCAGATTTTTTGCGACATTTACCCTTTCTAGTAGGTCTCCATTAACAATCATTGGCTCGTATAGATCGTCAGCAGTTTTAATCTGGTATTTGGTACCCAATATCATGCATTTTGTTTTAGATGCATTAAGCACTAGCGTATTTTTTTGAGACCAGTCGAGAATTTGCTCAATGTCCTTCGATATATCATCCATAGCCTGACTGGTTTCAATTGGCTTAAATGATTTATAAATTTGGGTGTCGTCTGCATACAGGTGTACCTTACAGTGTCTAAGAATGCCTGGTAGATCAGCCGTAAAAATAATAAATAAAATAGGACTCAAAATAGATCCCTGTGGGACACCTCTTTCCACAAGCATACTTTTTGACTTAATGACATTTCCTTTGTCATCATCTGTGACAACTTGCTGGTGTCGATTCGAAAGGAAAGATCTGAACCATTTGCAGCTATCTATCGAAATTCCGTAATGGATAAGTTTGGCAAGTAGTAGTTCTCGATTCAGACAATCAAATGCCCTCGAAAAATCTAATAAAACAAGCATTGAGCAATTACCAGCATCTGATTCAGATAGTATATCATCGGTGACATGAGCCAGAGTCGTTGCAGTACCATGACCTGGACGGAAACCTGATTGATATTGGGGAAGAATGGAATTAGCCTCTAGATACACTTTAAGTTGCTTTTCAACTACTCTCTCGATGACCTTTGAAAGAACAGGAAGAATACTTATTGGTCGCAAGTCTTTAAGTTCGTTAATGTTTTTAGTTTTTGGGATGGGTTTTACTAATGCTTTTTTCCATGAGTCAGGAAATATTTTTGTTTCTATGGATTTATTAATAATATCAGTAATTGTGTGGAGTGTATTAGGAAGGGTGAGCTGGATCATATCAATGTTGATGAGGTCATGTCCGTAAGCCTTGGTTTTTATACTATTTAAAATTGCAATAACTTCCTTATCTGTTGTTTTTTTAAGTTCAAATTGATTTGGGCTAATAACTGTATTTTTGAAATAATTTAAAAGTTCTAGATCTGGCTCTACGTTCCCCGGTATATCTAAAAAGAAGTTATTTATGTCATCAGGATTGTTTAAATTATCTGGGATTGACGGTTCACAGGGGTCACTGAATGTAGATGTAATTTTAAGGTGTCTCCACATATCTTTAGGATTTTTTGCGTTTTTATTAACGTAGTGTGTAAAGTAGGCCTTCTTTTCGTTTCTTATGCTTGATATGACAAGATTTTTTAGTTGCCTGTAGTAGTCCATATGTATTGGTGACTTGGTAACATGAGCTCTAGCTAGGGCCTCATCTCGGTGCATCATCATAATTTGTATTACATCTGTAATCCAAGGGGTAGGAGCTTTAGATAATTTAATTCGTCTGAAAGGGGCATGGACGTCAAATAGGCTGTTTATTTGAGTATCAAACATAGACACCATCTCATCAACATTATTCAGTTTCGAAATATTTTCCCAAGGAATATTGTTCAGGTCACGATTAAAACTGGCAAGGTCTATATTTTTAAATGCACGAACTGTTTTGAAGCGAGGCACTGGTTTAGGCTTTTTTATGTCGAAGTCTGCAATAACCATAGCGTGGTCACTTATGTTTGGGTTGTGATGCACACTTACATTCAAACATCGAGTGGGCGTATCTGTAATAATAAGGTCTAGCAGCGATTGAGATTTATCTGTGACTCTAGTAGGTTTTTTGACCATTTGCACGAGATCAAATTGAGTGAGGAATGTATTCAACTCTATAGTAAATTTGTTTTGTGGTTCCAGCACATTGACATTAAAATCTGTTAGTAAAACTATGTGTTTACAATGAGCAAAAGATTGTATGGATTCCGCTAATGCATCTATTGCTTTACCAACCGAAATAACAGATTCGGATCTGTATGCAGTACCAACCGCTACTTTGTAGCCAGGCAGTGTAACCTCCAGCCACAGCTGCTCTAGCGCCGAGTCTGGGTGTGGGCGCACGTGGACACGGATACCTCTTCTCACATAAAAGCCCACTCCACCACCCGTCCTATTACCCGGGCGGGCCCTGTGTTTCAGGGAGTACCCAGATAAAGCAGGGGCATGTCTTTCAGCACCTTCCTGGAGCCATGTCTCATTCAGAGCCAAAATATCTGGCTGTAGGCTTTGCACTGAAGCTTGTAGGTCATCTTGACCGGTATTGAGCGATCGTACATTTAGTAAACCTAACCTTAGGTTATTTCCCTTACGTTTCCTAGCCATAGTCCTGTAAATTAATTGCAAGCAAGATTTGTGCCACAAACCTGAGGTTCAATGTATGATCAGAAAAAAAAAATACAGTAAAGGTAAGTGTAATTAAAGCATGCATATTTTTAAAATCTAATAAAAGGAATTGACAAAATATGAGTCACTTGTTATTGGCCAACTCCGACAGACAGCGTTCGGACTTGATTTGAATTGGTTTATCATCCGGATTTTTGCGCATAAATATTTTTCCATTCAAGTACCAGCAGGATATCTTCTTAGTTTTTGCAAATTGACGACATTCATAGAAAAATTTCCTTACTGACGGGGTTTGATACTCTGCCACATATATAGGAGATTTTTCACCTGGCAATCCGATTAACTGAGAGTTAAGCTTATCACTTACTTGACGGTCCTTGTTGAAACTCTTGATATTTGTTAAGAGGCCATTTCTGCGGGAGACAGAGGTAAACTCTGCCACTATCGGTCTAGGCTTACCCGGTTTTCCTGGCAGGCGATACACGTCTCGAAGGTTCGGTTCTCCTATCTCAAAATTCACGGCCTTTCCGATATCGCTCATAATTGAGACCAGATCAACAACGTTTTCATTTTCTTTGAGCGGGACGTTGCGTATTTCGATAGACGCTGATCGGGACTGCAGGGTTAAATCCTGAATTTGTTTATCATAGCGGCTAAAAGATTCCTTGTTTTCCATTCCTCGTCTATCGAGTTCCTGTACGCGGCATTTTATCTCCTCATAATCTTCACTGATAAAGGACATGCCTTTGTCTATGTTTTTATTTTGTATCTCTAAAATTTTTTTTTTAAGTTCTGAGACTTCCTCAACCAATGTCGATAACAAGGCGCCTTGTTCCGCTTTCCAGGCTAATAATAGCTCGTCTTGATCCGCCTTCCACGACGTCATCATCTTTAGGAGCTCAGTTTTTAACTCTTCACAAGCGCACGAAGATTGCTTGGTCGGGCTCATTGAGCTATTTGGGGAGTTATCCATGCGCTGGCGTTTGCTTCTGACGGTGATATTTCCAGTTTTGTTACTAATGACTGATGTAGCTGGATCGGTTACGGATTGTGATTTTCCCTGTTTTGTAGTTTTAGGTGGAGATTTCGGGGGTGTACGCTGCATGATTATGTTCGTATAATATTTGTTTGAAGATCTCCATACAACTCGTAGCAGTCGTAGCGCAGGTGGGCGGAGCGTGGCAGCTATCGCGTTCGTAGCAGATGCAAGGCGCGTAGGCGCGTAGGCGCAGTGTAGCACGGCGTAGCACTGTGAGTGACGTAGTTGTGCGTGCGCTTCGTATCTTTTATTTCGCTACGTGATGACTAAACTCGCTGGCTCGGTGGCAGGGGCCTGCGGCTGCCGTGACGGGCGTTGCCGGTTCAAAACCGCCGAGACACGGACGAATTGGAATCACTTTATTATAGTGAAATACTCCATTGTATATTTGTCTCACTTTAGGACCACCCACTGGGAGGAGTCAGCCCATAAAAAAGTCCAAGGAGTAAAAAGGAATCGAAATTTAGCAATTTGACCAATCACGAATTAGCACACAGTTAAAGAGCGACCGGGGAGAAGTAATCACTGATACACGTCCGCACCGATCCGAGGCGCGCGGCGGAGAGAGGCAAAACTGCAAAAGCTCAAGTGGCTGCAAGGAAGTTGGGGATCCTAGCAAAGGTGAGGCGGTACTTCACGCCGGAACAGCTGCTCAAACTCTATCAAGCGCAAGTTCGATCGTGTATGGAATACTGTTATCATCTTTGGGACGGATCTGCCAGATACCAGCTTGATGCCCTTGAGTCAATTGAGAAACGAGCCAAGAGGATCATTGGCAATGAGAGGCTCGTCGAGACGAAGCTCCAAAGTCTTGAGCATCGACGACGAGTTGCTAGCTTGTCGGTTTTCTACCGTTTGCATTTTGGGGAATGTGCGACGGAATTGCATAATTTAATTCCGCCAAGCCCGTTTCATCATCGGACCACAAGACGAACGGCGATGCGCCACCGGTACATGGTGGACATCCCACCAACACGCACAAAACGTTTTGGGAACACATTCATAATGCGTCTAGGCAAGCGTGCCCCATCTTCGACCACGTCATGGTCATCGCTTACCATCAGGTGAGATGGTGGTCAAGCGCGTGCCTATTAATAGTAAAAAAAAAAAAATAAGGGTTCCGTTTTTTGCCATTTGGCTACGGAACCCTAAACATGTGTTATAGGTAGGTAGGTACTAAGACTAAAAATTCAAAGATGTCCGGCCTTTAATTACAAATGTCCGGCTAAACTGGCTGGTCTGGCCGGCTTTTCAGTTAAACTACTGATAACACTATTACCCTCTCATGAGCCGGCAGCATTTTACATTCGGGAAATAACTCTTCGTAATCACTACTTTTACGTTTTTTTTTAGTCTTTTTTTATCTACTAGTAGTATCACGAATCTGATTTGTATTTTTTTATTTTATCCAAATACGTCTTAAATGTGTTACCAAAGCTTGCCAGCCCACATGAAAGCAATGAGTCCACCAGCGCATAGTAAACCATGATTGGCGGAATAATCGCGAAATGTTACTTGTCCGGTTTTTTTAGATTTAAAAGCAAATACCGGCCAAGTGCGAGTCGGACTCGCATACGAAGGGTTCCGTACCATGAACCTTAGTTTTTATTATTTGTTGTTATAGCGGCAATAGATATAGGTACACAATCTGTGTAAATTTCAACTGTCTACTTATTATGGTTCTTGAGATACAGCCCGCTGACAGACAGACGGACGGATGGACGGACTCCGCTAGGCTTAGAAATGGGATTCCGTTGGATACCCTTTGGGTACGGAACCCTAAAAGTTTCTGCAAAAAAAAACCGTACAAATTACATTGAAAGATAATTTGATCTCATTGGGCTGTAACTCATGAACCATAAGAAACTCTGGTAGGTAGACATTTGAAATTTGGACATTGTCTTTTGCTGTTTTAATAAGACCAATTATTCTTCTTTTTATCGTGTGGACAGTAAGGTCTAACGACCCTACAAAACGCTAGTATTACAGTTCCTAAACCGACTCAAGAGCCTCTGACATGGTTTATTTGACGACCATCATTTGGCGGTCGTATAAAAGAACAATAAAAGAAACATATTGTTTTGGTTTAAGAAACCCGGCCAGTTTTAATTAAAACCACAAAACATTTGTAAATTACAGGTATATAATGAGAAAAATTATGACTTACTTAAACCGTCAAGCACCCCACTACAACTGCGAGCAGACTCCAAGTGCGGTGCGACAGTCGCCGGTCTGACCAAGAAGAATGATAACTGCGATCCCTCGCAGTTATCATCTGCAGAAGTCTTAGCATTCTTCCGGGTCAGACCGGCGACTGTCATGCTGCTCCTCAGCGTGCTGGAGGATAGCAATAAGAAAAGGAGCCAGCACCCTACTGATGCTAACGCTGCGAGTTCCAGGAGTCATGCTATCTTACAGGTTTGTTGGATACTATTTCTTAGTTCCACTTGCTAGATGGACAAATGACCGCTGCGCTGGAAGAAGAAGTAAGAAGCCCAAGGCCATCAAAGTGAAAATGAAAAAAAAAAAGTATTTATTCTCGAAAATCCAATAATATTCAACATTACCTCTGCCAACCTTCAAAGCAGTATGCTGGCAGAATTTTGTCTAGCATTAGCACTTTGCCCGCGACTTCGTTCGCGCGGGTTTAGTTGGTACTCCACGAACTTCATACCCCTCTACCCTTTTAGTAGGGTAGGTACCCAATGTGTAAATTACTTATTCATAGACTAAACGTAGGGCAGTTCGATCGCTCGCAACATTTTTCGTACTTCAAGTATTTTTGAAACCGTCGTAACTTTTAAAGGAAAGGTCTGATTTGAATAAATTAAAGTGTAATTTACATGGACATAAACAAAATTAATTATTAAACAATTTAAATGGATAAGGATTAATATCATGATACCAAAACCACCACTTTTCTATTCCACCCGGGTTTTGATTGAATAATAAGTGATCATTCAAATTCAAAGCATTTTATTTCAAATAAACCATTCACAGGCTTTTTTGAAACGTCAAGGTCGGTCAGTCAAAAACATGGAAGCTATTTGCACGTTCCAAAGCGTAGATCTCTATGGAGAAGAACGTGCAAGAAACTCCACGGACACTCTTTTAAATCATGTTCTGGTTTTACAAAATTTCAAGTTACATATACTTGTTGCTTCTGCATGTGAGGACAATGCAAAGGAAAAAAAAAAGGGCTTATTATAAGAATTTTAAATATAAAGATTAAAATAAGCCAATGGCAGTTAAGAGATGACCAGTCTCAACCGACGGCGCCTGTTCACGAACATGACGCGTGTATCGGCACCCTTCAGCTCAACCATTTCGAAGGGAACCGAATGATCAAACCCACGCGCCGCCATCAGCGAGACATTTGAGTGAGCATGACATGCTCTCACTCGTTCATGTCCAACACGTAAAACTATAACTACTGACATAAAATGTAAATGGTTTCATGGTACTCACATTTACAAAATTTGAAAAATATGCTTTTACTTTACACAAAACTATGGTTGTCAATGACCAAATAATGAAAAATAAATTAATAAAGACAACGATTAAGTTCTTACATCAAAAAGAATAAATAAGTAATTAATATAATAATATAATTTGTATGTATATAAAAATAAATAAACGAAATAATGTAAGAACCTCTAAAAGGAGCGAGCATCTCTTCCAAATATAAAAACATAAAAACCTAAAAAGTGGACCTAAGCAGCTGTGCCTGTGGAGCAGGACCAGCATTTAGCCAAGCGTTTTTATCGAGGATATAATCTTCCAGTTTATAATACGCTTGTCTACATAGTGTGCGTTTTATGCATGCTTTAAATTTTCTCTCATTCAGTTCGAGAATATCAACTGGTATTTTATTATAAAATTTAATACAGTACCCCATAAAAGAAGTGTGTACTTTGGCCAATCTGAATCGGGGTTGATCTAATTTGTTCCTATTTCTAGTATTAAAATTATGCCTGTCACTAATCTTGCTAAAGAGATGAAGATTTTTCCGAACATACATAATATTTTCGTAAATGTATTGACAAGGTACCGTCATGATGTTGATATCCTTAAACAGTTCTCTTAGGGAATCACGCCGACGGAGATTGTAAATGGCTCTAAAGGCTCTTTTCTGCAGGATAAATATAGACTCGATGTCTGCAGCACGTCCCCATAATAAGATACCGTAAGACATGATACTATGAAAGTAACTAAAATAGACCAGCCTCGCGGTATCTATATCGGTAAATTGACGGATTTTTCTGACAGCGTGTGCTGCTGAACTTAGCCGTCCCGCAAGAGATGTTAAATGAGGACCCCAATGTAGCCTTGAGTCAAGCGTAATCCCCAGGAAAACCGTGTTTTCGACGAATTCAAGTTTCTCCTTGTTCAATACTATGTCGCAATCATTTCTTTTAACGTTCGGTAAGGCAAATCTGATGCATTTAGTTTTTTTCCCATTTAATACTAAATTATTAGCAGTAAACCAATTTTGGACCTGCTGTAGGGCGTTATTTACGTCGTCAAGATTTATGGAACGTCTATCTATCTTAAAAATTAAGGACGTATCGTCAGCAAATAATACCATAATGAGGTTGATTTTTTAAAAGATGGGGTAGATCATTAATATATACTAGAAAGAGGAAAGAACCCAAAATAGAGCCTTGTGGTACCCCCATTATGACATTTAAACCCCGTGAATTGACACCATTTATTTGAACTTGCTGCTGTTTATAATTTAAGTAAGATTTTATTAGACTGAGTGCAAGTTTACCTAGTCCGTAATGTCCTAGCTTTATGAGCAAGTTTTCGTGATTTACACAATCAAATGCCTTGGAGAGGTCACAAAAGATTCCTATGGCATCTTGTGCCTCTTCCCACGCTGAGTATATGTGTTTTAACAACGTGGCACCAGCGTCAGTCGTACAACGACCCCTGGTAAAACCATACTGTTGATCGTGTAAAATTTTATTGCTGTTAAAATGATTGAGCATCTGATTGAGCATTACTTTTTCAAACACTTTGCTAAAAACCGGCAAAACAGATACAGGTCTATAATTATTGGTATCTTTGCTGTCGCCCGATTTAAATAGTGGTATAACCTTACTATATTTCATTATATCCGGAAAGACTCCTTGGTCCACACATAAATTAAATATTAAAGCCAAGTATGGTGCTATAGTTTCAATTATGGACGTGCACACTTTAATAGACATTCCCCATGTCTTCGGTCATGTCATTGTGACTTAAACATAATAGTTAGATACAACATATCTACCCTCGCAAACTTTTTTGTACATATTGATGTGTTCTATAAAGTTGTAATACATCACTTTGCTCTATTGTCAATAGTTCAGCAGCGTACGCGATATAAGGATATTTTTTGGTATTTTTTTCACACATTGGGTTACACTATCAAAGTTTTCATACGGTTCCCTACCTTTTTTTTAAATATTCGTTCCCTATGTTCATCAGGGATAATGTAAAATTCTAATGGAAAAAGAATTTTTCAAACCGGTCCAGAAGTTTCGGAGCCTATTCAATTCAAACAAACATGCAAACAAACAAATCTTTCCTCTTTATAATATTATTATTATATAATGTAATATTTGTGTAGATATGCAATAGATACACACAGAAGTACAAATCTATAAAATATTCTCCACAGTGAGGCTCCGACAAAATACATTGAATACGTCTTTGTGACACAGTTATTTATATCAACCGGAAGGTTATTAAAAGTACTTGGAACAAAATAGTTTCGGCATCTTCGACCATAATATTGATTGCAAGTGGGTACAACAAACCTTTTCATATTATTATATTATTATTCTTTTGAGATCTGGTCCCGTAGGTAGCGTTACCAGGCGTCCGGCCAAATTAGACGGTGCTCGGTGCCCGGCTTGTCCGGCTTTTATTAGGCTTTTTGAATTTGAGCATATTTTTAATATTTTATCAAGGTTTGATTTTCGCTTCACAGCTACCTCACTTTGTATCGCTAGCTACGTAGGTACTACTGCAATAAGGCCCTGTTCGCACTGCAATATTTCACTGCGATTTTTAATTATTTTCATATTATAATTATATGTATACCTACATAAGTTTATTGGCAATGCGTACAAAGTGTTATTTCGATCACGAAATTTAATACGCGAAATATAAAAGACTGATTAACGCACACGAGGTTTTCGCACCATAAACCTTACTTTTTTTATATATTTGGGTTGATCGAATGAAAGGTACCTACATATTAAAAAAACTACTTGCTAGATCTCGTTCAAACCAATTTTCGGTGGAATTTTGCATGGTAATGTACATCATAATTATGTTTTTTTAGTTTTATCATTCTCTTATTTTAGAAGTTACAGGGGGCAGGCACATTTTACCTCTTTGGCAGGGTCTCTCGCGCAATCTATTCAATTTAGTAAAAAATTATATTAGAAATCTCAAAATAATTTTTGAAGACCTATTCATAGATATTCACGTATGGGTTTCTTGAAAAATAAATTGAGGTTCATTTCTAAGTATGTGGCACCCCCAAAATTCATTGTTTTTTTTTCTATTTTTGTGAGAAAATCTTAATGCGGTTCACATAATACATCTACTTACCAAGTTACAACAGTATAACGCGTCCGTTATACTGTTGTAACTGGGTTCCGTAGCCAATTTTGCCATTTGGCTACGGAACCCTAAAAATGTGTTATAGGTAGGTACTAAGACTAAAAATTCAAAGATGTCCGGACTTTTAACACAAATGTCCAGCTAAACTGGCTGGTCTAGCCGGCTTTTCAGTTTGAAGCAACCCTACCCGTAGGTATAACATTGTTTTTAAATATATCATTACCACACTGTTCTAAACATATATGTATAAAAGAAACAAGTTTTTTAAATTTCTGTAGTTCTAAAGCTACTGATAACACTATTACCCTCTCATGAGCCGGCAGCATTTTACATTCGAAAAATGACTCTTCGTAATCACTACTTTACTTTTTTTTCGAGTTTTTTTTTTTTATCTACTAGTAGTTTCATGAATCTGATTTGTATTTTTTTATTTTATCCAAATATGTCTTAAATGTGTTACCAAAGCTTGCCAGCCCATATGAAAGCAATGAGTCCACCAGCGCATAGTAAACCATGAACAATGTTGCCTTATCCAGCACAAAACTGAGGTGGTGGAATTTCACAAGCACGTTTACTCGAGAACGACTAGACCAATGTACATGGTTTTTGTGTTTTTGGATTAGTTTTCGTGCGGAAGCCGTTATAGCATACTAAGTATTATAATATTTATAATAAGTATAAAAAAAAATATTATAGGTAGGTAGTTAGGGAAGCCAGTTGACGGGAGCGATGCCGCGTGGGTCAGCTAGTAATTGAATGTGTGTTTTCCAAGCGAAGCTGTTATGATCTATGACTAAACCTAAGTACTTACCTATATTCCTCCACCACCCCAATAATAGGGTATTTTACTAAAAAAATCTAATTAGTCCGTCTAATAGATTTAAAATTAGATTTTTTTTAGTAAAATACCCCATTGCACACTCGCACATCATCGGTTCACCACTGTGCAGAACTGCAGACACTCATGCCCATTAGGCGCGGCGGACGATCGATTTTTTAACCGACTTCAAAAAGGAGGAGTTTCTATGTTCGGCTGTAGGTACGTATTTTTAGGGTTCCTTACCTCAAAAGGAAAAATGGAACCCTTATGGGATCACTTTGTTGTCCGTCCGTCAGTCTGTCAAGACCCTTTATCTCGGGAACACGAGGAGGTATCGAGTCGGAATTTAAATCATATACTCAGGTCTACGGTCCCTTGAAGCTGTGAAAAAATCATAGCTATAAGTTGACATAAAAAGATACAGCCGCTAATGCCGCCAAAAACGAATATTCCGACACTCAAGAGAATTAAAATTCATAGGGTATTTCCCTTTGACCTAGAACTATGAAAGTTGGCAAGTAATGCCATCTTATACCACAGGTATAGGGAAAAATCTAAAAACATTTGTAATTAAACAATGAAAAATATAGTGAAAAAGATTGTATTATTGTAAAAATCATCGATTATCACAATCATTTTGCAACACCCCAAAAACTAAAAAAAAAACCAATAAGTTTGTTGGATGGCGATTATCAGATGGCGATTTACACTTTGATTTTATTTATGAAAAACTTTTTTACAAAAAATACAACAGACTACCAAAAACAAAACACTACAAGGTACAAAATAACCTCGGAAGAAAGAAATGAACTTTAATTTCGGAAGTCGGTGTTTTTGGTTACTTTTTCGTTTTTTGACGTGTTATTGTTTATGTTAGGAATGGGTGTAAACACTAAAAAAACATGCAATTTTAGCAATCCCGATGCATTTGCTATCATTTGTTGAAGTGTTCCGTCCGTTGCCTACCTCGTTCTTCGTCAGATCTTCACCAAATTGAAAATACTCTTCTAAACTTTTTAAAAAATCAACCGCATATGGTATTATTTGCTGACGATACGTCCTTAATTTTTAAGATAGATAGACGTTCCATAAATATTGACGACGTAAATAACGCCCTACAGCAGGTCCAAAATTGGTTTACTGCTAAGAATTTAGTATTAAATGGGAAAAAAACTAAATGCATCAGATTTGCCTTACCGAACGTTAAACGAAATGATTGCGACATAGTATTGAACAAGGAGAAACTTAAATTCGTCGAAAACACGGTTTTCCTGGGGATTACGCTTGACTCAAGGCTACAATTGGGTCCACATTTAACATCTCTTGCGGGACGGCTAAGTTCAGCAGCATACGCTGTCAGAAAAATCCGTCAATTTACCTACTGATATAGATACCGCGAGGCTGGTCTATTTTAGTTACTTTCATAGTATCATGTCTTACGGTATCTTATTATGGGGACGTGCTGCAGACATCGAGTCTATATTTATCCTGCAGAAAAGAGCCATCAAAGCCATTTACAATCTCCGTCGGCGTGATTCCCTAAGAGAACTGTTTAAGGATATCAACATGATGACGGTACCTTGTCAATACATTTACGAAAATATTATGTATGTTCGGAAAAATCTTCATCTTTTTAGCAAGATTAGTGACAGGCATAATTTTAATACTAGAAATAGGAACAAATTAGATCAACCCCGATTCATGAGATTGGCCAAAGTACACACTTGTTTTATGGGGTACTTTGTTAAATCTACACTTCTACACTAATATTATAAAGAGGAAAGATTTGTTTGTTTGTTTGTTTGAATTGAATAGGCTCCGAAACTACTGGACCGATTTGAAAAATTCTTTCACTATTGGAATCCTACAGTATCTCTGATGAACATGGGCTATAGAATATTTTAAAAAAATTAGGGATCTGTATGAAAACTTCGATAATGTAACCCAAGGTGTGAAAAAAATACCAAAAAAGATCCTTATATCGCGTGCGCTGTGGAAACTATTGACAATAGAGCAAAGTGATGTACTACAGTTTTATAGAGGACATTAATATCTACATAAAAGTTTCCAGGGGTATGTTTCTAACTATTATATTTAAGTCATAATGACCGCTTTTTGTTCAAACCTTTCGTTTAAAAGTTACGACGGTTTCAAAAATACTCTAACTGACAAAAATCTGCGATTGAACGAGCTGCCCTACGTTTAGTTTATTAATAAGTGATTTTCATATCTACACTAATATTATAAAGAGGAAAGATTTGCTGTTTTTTTGAATTGAATAGGCTCCGAAACTACAAGACCAATTTGAAAAATTCTATCACCTTTGGAATTCTACAGTATCCCTGATGAACATGGGCTATAGAATATTTAAAAAAAATAGGGATCTGTATGACAACTTCGATAATGTAAACCAAGGTGTGAAAAAAATATCAAAAAAGATCCTTATATCGCGTACGCTGTAGAAACTATTGACAATAGAGCAAAGTGATGTACCTACTACAGTTCACCCTCCAGTGGATCATGGGAAACTGTAGATCCCCAGGCAATGATGCCAGAGACGAACTTTGCAAAGAGAGTTTCCGAGATGGTACTGTTGGACCTACTACTGGTCCTGTACCCACTTCTCCTCTTACCTTTCTTACTGATTCGTACATGAATTTGCCAGAGATTAACTGAACTTCAAGACAACAGATGGACACCGTCTACAAATTACAGTGCAGCCTATACATACATGCGACTAACTAAGCGACTTCTCAACCCAAGTAGAAATACCCTCCGAATAATAATAGGTATAACTACGGGTCATTTCCCCGTAAAAAAATGTCTCTTCAACATAGGCACTGCGGCACGATGGATCGATGATTTAAAAAAGGTGTCTGGCAGTGGATGGACGTGGACTGCACAAGACCGGGATGGTTGGCGCTTTGTGGGAAGCTTACATTTAACAGTGGACGGCAGTTGGCTGAAATGATGATGATGATGATAGTCGCCAGTAGACAGCCCAATGTACAGAGGTTGCTTCGATACCGAGAAATCAGTAGCCCGCTTCATTCTGGAAATGAGGCCTCGACGTGCAAAAATCTTCGGAAAGATGAGGACACTCAGCGAAACCTATAGATATGCGTAGCTTCGCTGGCTAACCTTGCCAGGACTCCTAAGCACAAATGGCGCGAATGGAAGTCTAAGTGCGGATAACGGAATCTCAACTGTACTCTCTCCGTTGCGAGGGTAGTCTTTCCTTCTGGATAGAGTTTTCCATTATTTCAACTTTATGTAGCTCTACCCCAGCAACTTTTTTCAAATTAAAACGTTTCTCATTACGAAAAATTACTAAGGTTGGTCGGCGTTTTGAATAGAAGAGGTGATACAGCATTTCCATTGCATTCTAAGGGGGTCAAGCAATGCTAGAAGTTGACTGTTCGTGTATCTTATGCCACAATGGTTGATCACAATGGGCCTCATCAGAAGGCTTAAAGTCACTCAAAGGGCAATGGATAGGACAATGCTTGGAGATTCCTTGCGTTATCGAATCAGGAATGATAATATTAGTAGAGAACCAAGGTTACCGTCATAGCCCGAAGCATCACCAAACTAAAGTGGCAGTGGGCAAGGCATATTGCTCGCAGAACAGACGGTCGATGGGGTCGAAAAATTCTGGAGTGACGACTGCGTACCAGAAGACGCAACGTTGAAAAGCCTCCCATAAGGTGGACTGATGGAGATCGCGGGTAGCCGATGGATGCGAGACGCGCAGAACCGGTTGTAGTGGCAACGCTTGGGGCTATGGCAACGCTATGTCCAGCAGTAGAGGTCTTTCGGCTGATATGATGATATCTTATCTTAGCGATCTTACCTAGCGACAACAAACTTGCAACAGTTATCTTTTTCTAATCTTCTAATGTATAAAAGTCTCGGATCACAGTGTTATCGAACTCCTCCGAAATGGCTTGACCGATTTATATGAAATTTTTGTGTTAATTTGTATGGCAAAACAACGTTTGCCGGGTCAGCTAGTTTTATAATAAAATACCAGTTGATATTCTCGAACTGAATGAGAGAAAATTTAAAGCATGCATAAAACGCACACTATGTAGACAAGCGTATTATAAACTGGAAGATTATATCCTCGATAAAAACGCTTGGCTAAATGCTGGTCCTGCTCCACAGTCACAGCTGCTTAGGTCCACTTTTTAGGTTTTTATATTTGGAAGAGATGCTCGCTCTCCTTTTTTTTTAAGTTACATTTTTCGATTATATTAGTCTGATTTACATACATATTATATTATTATTATAATACAACCATAGTTTTGTGTAAAGTAGAAGCATATTTTTCAAATTTTGTAAATGTGAGTACCATGAAGCCATTTACATTTTATGTGATTAGTTATAGTTTTACTTGTTGGACATGAACGAGCATGGCGGTTGAGAGCATGTCATGCTCACTCAATATCTCGCTGATGGCGGGGCGTGGGTTGGATCATTCGGTACCCTTCGAAATGGTTGAGCTGAAAGGTGCCGATACACGCGTCATGTTCATGAACGGGCGCGTCGGTTGAGACTGGTCATGTCTTAACTGCCATTGGCTCAATTTAATCTTTATATTTTAAATTCTTATAATAAGCCCTTTTTATTCCTTTGCATTGTCCTCACATGCAGAAGCAACAAGTATATGTAACTTGGAATTTTGTAAAACAGAACATGATTTAAAAGAGTGTCCGTGGAGTTTCTTGCACGTTCTTCTCCATAGAGACTTACGCTTTGGAACGTGCAAATAGCTTCCATGTTTTTGACTGACCGACCTTGACGTTTCAAAAGTGCCTGTGAATGGTTTATTTGAAATAAAATGCTTTGAATTTGAAATTTGAATTTGAACAAAAAAAATAATCATCCAAATCAACTGACAATTGGCGAAAATATCGCTGAACAAACATATTTCATGGGATCTCATCATCAGATCCTAATTTATACCTTCCATCATCAGCTCAGCAACATGAGATGATGATTACCAGGCACAAATATCTGAATTGCGTTAGAAAGTTAATGAAAAACATTGTATGTGCCTATAAAATTTGAGGGTTGACCTCGATTTTCATGGGATCCCATCATCAGATTCTGTCTTGGTGACAATGGGACCAATCGAGACCCTTTCAGATGAAACAAGTATTTTTCAAATCGGTTCATAAATGACGGAGTTATGAGGTAACAAACATAAAAAAATACAACCGAATTGAGAACTTCCTCCTTTTTTTTGAAGTTGGTTAAAAAATAATAAACTTGCGTGTTAAATACGAAAGAATTAATAACGCTATTATTTAATCTTTTTATCCAATTGTTTTAATTAATGTTCAAACATTTTTTTTTAAAGTAACTATCAATAATATAATTAATAAAAAGGATGTCGTATGACATAACTCTTAGTACCTAAAGGTACTACTACCGAGCCGGCGGAGGTTTGCTTGCCTAGTACCTTTAGGTACCGAACTATACGGTTAAGACAGTATTTCTCATTTTTATTGTGACAGGCCACGTAACTTGGGATTATTATTATTTAGTATTAGTTTCTTTTTGTGATTGGCTGTTTTTAATGGTGGTAGGACACGTAATTAAACTTTGGTTGTGTGTGTGTAATTAAAGTGTTTAACAATGCCTCGTGTAACTTAAACGGCGTCAGAATACACTGACATGATTTTAATTAACGGCGAATGCCGTGGAAACGCAGCTTTAGCTCTGCGAACGCACAGAAAAAGTTATGGTGACAGCAGCAATTGCCCACAAAAGTGCTTGGCGATGGACAGTGATTTAATTAGAAAAATAAATGACAATATTCTCCGTCAGTATAGTTTGTACATTAATGTGAATGGAGGACACATCGAGAATTAAAAGTTTTTTTGGGTGTACCTATGTTTTTGTGCGCGTACTTCAAAACCTTACCAAACATAAAAGCCAGCGCGAGCGGAGGCCTAAGTCGCCGGTCGCCACACCGTCCCGGCCGCCCGCCTCGCTCGACACGAGCTATCACACACCGCGCTCCAGCGCACGCGCTACTTTGCCACTGTGTTACCTAGGTATCTACAGTCAGTCTAATTTATTTACAAAGGCAGGCTGGTTGCGTTTTATTCTGATTTGTAAGCTATTTAGTTGTTTGAAAAAAAATATTTTCTCATTTTTGGCGCTTTTGTACCATATCGAATTAATACTAAACACGTATAGTATACGTAGTGTAATTTAATGCTCCTTTGTCGTATCAACTCTGTATGTGAAAGTGTATGTTTTATTTATGCTTAACATATTGTTAAAAGGCGATCATGCAAATGGTGTTTGACAGATCTTCGAAAGCCTCCTTATCTTTTGAAGGAATATTTCTTATCTCTATACAGGATGACCGAGATAGGTATTTTCAGCTGCAAGTCTTGTACTTTTCTTTCAAATTTTCCCAAACACTTACGCTGTTCCTGTCGTTCCAGTTGAAGGTTAGAAAGGCCAGTTTTAATTTCCTCATATTGTTTATTTATGAAGTGTATTGAGGATTCAATTTTATTATTAGTCTCTTGTATTTTTGATGTTTCTTTTTAAGGTCGGCAATTACTGAAGATAATTTTGAAATTAAGGAGTTTTGTTTGTCACAAAATATTGTTTAGCTTAGTGTCCAGCTCCGCTTTCCAAATTGTTAAATAACTCTAGTATTACCTGCTTGAAGTCTTGATCGTTTTGGTTAGGTGATGTCTCGTCCGTGCAAAGGCGCTTGTTTCGATTAGGTACGTACGATACGTCACTAAGTTGCAGGGAGTTTAGATCCGTTTCGGATTGAGTATGACCTATGGGTGTTCTAGATGCACAGTGGGCGGTGTTCTCTGCAGACTCATCTTCGAGCAGGCAAGGATGAAGTAGCGTTATTCATACAATCCCGAGCGAGGCACGGATCACTAGCTATGGCAGTAGAATCACAGTAAAAAACACAGTAGCTCCGCGGCCACGCAGCCGACGCGATGTCTCGTAGCAGTAGTGCTATTCTGTAACAACATTTTCGTGACTCGACAGCGGAATCCGAGGTGAGTATCAAATTACGTCAAACGTAAGACCTTTATGTCTTGTGCAATAAAGCTCACTTTGTGAGGTTTGTCACTCAGGTGAAGCTCGATATCGAAATGGTTATTTACAGAATAGACTAGCAGGTCTCCGCGCGCGCCGTAGCAGTGACGTCGCTTTCGTAGCACAAGCTCGTAGCACTTGTAGCGTATGCGTAATTTACAAATCACGTCACTTGTTGCAGTGGCCCCAGTGGTACGGAGCTCGGCCCTAATCGCTCTCTCCAAGCGGCCGCCGGTTCGAATTTACTAATACTAATTACTGGCTTCTGATTATCCGTAACGACTGCCAAAGATCTACAAATGACAGCCGGGACCAACGGCTTAACGTGCTTTCTGAGGCACGGAGGAAACTCGGTATCCACAGACCAACCTTGGCAAGCGTTGCTTTACCTTGAAGATCGACCTTTGCGGCTGTAATTATCTAGCCACGAGCTTCTCCATTCAGTACCTACTAAATATCTATTTAAAAACTCGATTATTATTCTTACACAATAATAGATCCTAAACACAAAATACGTCGTTAAAAGCTGAAATTTGGCATGAAGGTTCCTTGTAGAGTGTAGGGGAGTACTAAGCGAGGATTCCACCGTTACTGAGTGATTGCCAGACAACGCAACGCCGAAAATACTGGTCGTAGATAGCTGAAATTTTTTTTAGGATGGGGAGTGTAGGGTAACACAGAGAAATTCCCGAAATTCCTACAAGAACGGGAAAACAAGGTACCTATATGCGCGTACGAAGTCGCGAGCAAAAGCTAGTCTATCTCGTATCGCGGTGTTTGGTAACGAACTCCTCCGAAACGGCTAGACCGATAAGATAAAATCATTTATTTGACAAACATGAGTATAATGGTATTCAAGATGTTATAATTAAATTAACATATCAGTCATGTTTTAGTCGATTTTTTTGTGTATATTATATTTGGTGGGTCTGAGAATAGGTCGTAGCGTAGACTATTTTTTTTATTTCATATGGCAAAACGTTTGCTCGGTCAGCTAGTTTATAATACGTACCTACAAATTTGTACGGAAACCACGGTGCGCGAGTCCGACTCGCTCTTGACCGGTTTTTTTTTCACCATCAACCGTTCGATTCCTGGATAGGAATAACGATTTATCAAAAATCCGATGACGCAGGTTTAGTTTTAATCAAAATTGGGCTCGAGACTCCTTTCATTGTTTTTCGACATTCCTCGTACTTTCAGATTTGGCGATGAAGGCATAAAAATTCACCTGTAGGTAAACTCAAGAAAAATGTCGAGTAGGAACAAACAAAACGAGCCTGTTCGCACGCCATGTAGTGGGAGCCCCCTTAAAACTTTACCAACGAAAACTACGCGGGAAATTTAAACGTTTGATATGGGGTGGAAGGGACACCGATGCGAAAACGGTTACAAATTATAGGTACAGTACATCATTCACAGCAAATTTTAAATACATAGAAAATTTTCATTGGCTATATATTATTATTCCATTTATTCATTTATATATACATACTAATTACATTTTTAATATTTCTATAAAAAAAAAACATTTAAAAATAAAAAATAGTAGCCCACCAGTGTCGGGAACAGGGTCCAAGCTACCGGTGGTGGTCAGGGCTCCTGAGAGAGGAACCTCCTAACGATGCGCACCGTGTCTAGGAGTACTGCTTTCTGGATCAAGCCCTTGATCCAGCTGCCCAATGAGAGCCTCTTGAGATGTTGGTCGAGGCTCTTGGCAATTTATTATGTTTTATTATTATTTTGTTGTAATTTTGTGATTTTATATTTTTGTTTTAATTTAATTTTATTGTAATATTAGGACTTAGTGCCCTAATAAAGAAAATTTATTATTATATATTGATATGACAATAACCCTTCCACCATAACCCTATCTTAAGCCCCAATTCCACAAGCAAGTTGTTGTTGAATACTGCAACCGACTTTCAAACTGGACGCACCCGCATGTTAGTAGACTTATGCAAGTTTCATGAACTAAGCGAGCATTGGAGTCCAATAGCTTGCACAGTAAAACTTGTTAGTGGATGTGGTGCTTTAAAGAAATCCAACTCTTTGTTTTTCGCATAATTACCATTTCGGGTGGAATACATTAACTATATTGTATCTGAAATGAAATTTTTTGAATTTATTTTCAAAAAACATTTTATTGTGTGACTAGGATACAGAAATAAATAGGTAAATTAGTACTTACATTAGTTATTTTCAAAATATGATAATAATACCTTAGAAGCTATATTTTATAATATATTTTTTAATAACATTACAATTATGCGTACATCACTTATACAATACACTATGTCGCGCAATGTTCCTTACTCACTATCTTAAATAATACTTTTGGGTACCAGTTTTCTGGACCGTTTTAAACAATATATATAAGCATCAAATGTCTAAGGATAGCTGTCATAACGTCTGCTCTACAATAATTAAACATTAACACCACTAGGGTCGGCAGCTTACGTCTAATAAATATAAATAATCATAATACTTGAGCTTAGCCACAATACAAGAGACGGTATCATCAAATACTTTAACCTGAGGAATAAAGGACAAGTTCAATAAATGTCTGGAACTTGTTACTAAAATAATAATTGATAATTAGAAAAACTGGTAGAAAATGCGCCTTTGTACAGTGTTTCACTAGTGCATTAAGTTTTATTAAATAAATAAATAATTGAAACAGCCTTCAGAGCTATATAATTATGGTGAAAGTGTGTATTCATTTAATGTGTTTGGTCATTTATTACTTTTAAAGCCACCCGTTTTTTTTTTAATATTAAAATACTTACCTCACTGAATACGAACAATATTTATATTATTGGGTTGGCAATCCAGTGGCAAATGATTTGACAATTACCGTGACAGTCTCAGTCAGCAAGACTCGGGTGGACTGGTGGACTAGACTAGGCATGGGCAATAACCAGGGGGGAGACAGTTAGAACAAGTATAAATTCAGTAAAGGAAGAGTCGCCATCTACTTTTCTTAACCAAGCAACTAATAGTTTCATAATTATTGATAGATGTCTCTAGTCGCAGCTAAGCAAAAAGAAACCAAGTTCCCTAATTTAATTAAGTATTTTATAGAGAATACCTAATATAAATTATAATTTTTGTCATCAAAATGAATACATCATTTTATTTTATACCTGTCCAGCATTATCGATTATGGCAACCTTGTCACGGAAATTTTTATTGTGTTATATTCTGGCAACATCATACAATATGGCCACTGGCTCACCGTAACTTGCGTCCGCGCTTGTTTGTGTTTCGTGTCTATTTTGTGTTAAATTATTGGTTTTCGAGTGCTTTTTCTAATTCAGACGTCGAGTTGAGTTTCTCCTCCGTCCTGATATTGGATTACTACCCGGAAACTAATATTTTTCAGTCACACTACATTGTGGCTAGCAATTTCACAATAGGATTGTGAAAAATTGCTTGCGAAAAGACACTATTTTGTGCTGTGTGTCTATCAAAATAGATACAATGCCCCGCCGCCGCCTTTGCGCTTTTGGATGTCAGGACACAGGTAAGTTACTTTTTATATACTTACTCTTCTTTTTCGTTCCGGTAATACAACTTTTCTGTTTCTGTCTCCATGTTTGAAAATGGTTCGTTATAATCTTAGTCTCAAACAAAATATGATATCCTAATAAATTATACTTTCCTTAAAATGTCAAAAGTTTAGATTTCGTATACTTAAAAAATCTTTTAACAGAAAAATTGCAGGCACAACTGATTTATAATGTTACTAGTTGACCCGCGCAACTTCGTCTGCGTCACAACTTTCATTACTGCTCTGCTCCTATTTGTCTTAGCGTGATGATATATATAGCCTTCCTCGATAAATGGGCTATCTAACACAAAGAATTTTTCAAATCGGACCAGTAGTTCCTGAGATTAGCGAGTTCAAGTAAACAAACAAACTCTTCAGCTTTATATATTAGTATAGATAGATTGTCCACCGATGCCAACTGCCAGTTGACGAGCTAATATTCAATCGTCTGTCTTTTTCCAACTGGGATTTGAACGAGTATTATTTTGCATAGAGGCCTGCTAACATAAATTATTTTAGACTAGTTACCGCCCGCGTGAATGGTGAAAATTATCCCAAGCGAAGGGAAAGTGTTATTCCTTACTATAATCTACCTCTGTGCCAAATTTCATCAAGATCCGTTCTGACGTGATTGAGTAACAAACATCCAATATTTCACATTTATAATCTTCTAATCTAATGTATAAAAATCTCATGTCACAGTGTTTGTTATCAAACTCCTCCTAAACGGCTTGACACATTTTAATGAAATTTTTCATTGATATTTGGTAGATTTGAGAATAGCTTGTAGGCTATTTTTATTTTTTATGGCAAAACAATGTTGTCGGGTCAGCAAGTATTGGTATAGTATATATGTTACGGGTAATGCTAGAAGATGGAGTCTTCTTGGGTAAAGTCCGAATAATAAGTAAAATAAATTTTAATGCGGGGTGTACCCATACTCACCTACGTCTACCCAACTCTGGCTGGGTAATGTTAGGTGTTGCGTAAATCTTGGGGGCACGCGTTCCCCCGCGCCGCTTGCGCCTGCCCGCGTTTCCCCGCCCACGCGGCAACGCCGCTTGCTTAGGGCCAAAACACATAACGGCGTTGCGGCGCCGCGCCGCTGGAATAGACAGTAGCGTCACTGCCGATTTTAGCGGCGCGGCGCCGCAACGCGGCGCTAGTTCCAGCGTTATGATGTCATACTTGTTGACAATGACTCAGTTTGTTTCTGTCACTCTTGCAAACAACACGTGTCAATCAATCCGGAAGCAGTTTTAAATATAGATAGTTGAAAATTCGTTGTTCTACCGACAAATGTTTTCCTGAGTAAGGGCGCATAACGTTATTTGAAATTGAGAATGCTTCATCTCCCACAAAAACAAATGGAGTTGCATTTTGATTACCTGGTAAAGGCTTTGGTGCTGGAATGTAAAGCCGACCTCAATATAGTTGGGAAAAAGGCTAGGCAGATGATGGTAAAGGAATAGGTAATTTTTGTTTCATAATCAAATCATAAAGTTTAGAATTATGGAAAACGGTGGAATAACTTTCTTTTCCATACGCTCCTATATCGACAAAAATTAATCTATATCTAGAATCAACAAGAGCTAATAAAACTATTGAATTATAGCCCTTATAATTGTACAATAGTGATCTTCTGTGCGCAGGACACTTAATACGGAGATGTTTACCATCGAGAGCTCCTATGCAGTTAGGAAAATGAGCTTTTTTGTCAATCTCAATAGCGACATCTAACAGCTGTCTTGTTATAGGAGGTATATTTTGACTTGATAGATGTTTCCATATGGCGCGACAAACTGTCCTCACAATTTTTGCTATTGTACTTGCTCCTCGGTAGTAATTCGTATGCATGGTTTTGAAGTCACTGTCGGTTGCTAGAAATTTGAAATGAATAACTAGCAGAGATGTAATAAAATAATAAAAATATAGGTATTATAATACAAGGTGCTATAAAATTATATGTATACGCAAACTGCTGCGGGTGCAGGTGAAGATACGTGTACAATCAGATTTTACTTACCTAATCGGGAACAAGCAGTTCATGTTTTTTTGGAAATGTTATTCAGTTTCAACAATACTTTCACCTGTAGCAGTTTGAATACATAATTTTTAAAGCTCTTTATATATTTTAGGGCCGCATAAGGTTAATAATTTTGTAGCTTAAATGTAATATAGGGTATTTTTTTTATCTTTATTACAATTTTTCATTTGTGATTTTACTGTTTCAGGTAATGAACTAGTTAAGAAGTGGAAGGCCATAAAAGATAATTTTGCTAAATATAAAAAAAGATGTCAATCGGTCTGGAGCTGGAGCTACAAAAATGAAAGAATATCACTTGAATAAACAATTACAGTTTTTGAAAAAGGTTTCACAAAATGCTAGTATAAATATAGTGGAAGGAGATAGTGAGAACCAAAATGAATTAACAGCATTGCCTCGTTATCAAAGTCAATCACGAAAACGAAAGGCAGATGAGAAGGATGACTTTGAAGAAAATTTGTTGAAAATATTAAAAACACCGGAGAATAGACATTTGCATTTTTTTAAGGGGATTTTACCATCTCTTCAATCGTTGAATGATCATTGATCTTCCAAAGTCGAGTGATTTAAGTACTAACAGACATTCCGGCCTTCAATTCAGCAATATACACCTCACGACTATACTCTAAATTATCAGCATCAGGGCTATAATCAAGGATATTCAACTCAAAGACACGATAATACTTTTCAAAGTGGCTACCACACTTCTACTCCTGGATGTTCCATTACTGAACCGAGGTCAGCCTCATCCTCACAAATACATTCCGAGCCATCAAACCAACAACGTCCAATAAATTCACCATTTACACTGGACGAAACGACAAGTACTTCCTATGGTACACAAGACGAAGAGTTTGATTTTTCATGAATTAATCAATGTATTTTTGAAAGACCAATTAAAGTATTCTTAAAGTAAGTAATCATGTATAATGGAAAAAAAACTTAATTTGATTCCTAGTGCCATAAATATCAATAAAAAATATAAATAAAAATCGTATTTGTTTTACTTTACTTTACAGTCAAGCCCAACATTTCCAAAGCAGTAACAGGTTTTCTTCCTTTAAATTTATTTTTACGTATATATTTTGATAACCCGCTTAGTAGCTCTTCAAATAATGATATACTCATTCTAAAGTAGGCGAAAAATTATTTTTCGTCAATCTTTAATGCTTTGTATTTTCGAGAAAAGTACTCGCCATGGGGATTCATAGCCTTAGTCAATGGATGTATCCAGTATCTTCTTTGTCTCTTTTTTATAGCAGAGTAATGTCTTCTTAATAACAAATAAGCAATAAGTTTCTCACGATGTTCCATGGCAGAGACAAGTCTATCCACAATAAAAAGTCACGACGAACTGGTTACCCTATCGTAGGACAACAAAACGCTCTTTTTCACGACGCCGCAACGCCACAACGCAAACTGCCGATTTTAGCGTTGCGGCGTCGCAACGCGGTTATGTGTTTCGGCCCTTAGTGACAAAATGGCGACCGAACAGAGTGCACGTACTTTTCGAGAGCGTTTTGATACAAAATTTCAAGAGTTATTCTCAGCGAAAGGGTTAAATTCTTTTTACTTCAGTAACAAACAGTACAGTAGAATCCACATATAACGACTAACCGCTTTTAACGACGATAATGTTTACTCAAGTTAGGTTTCATAGTTAGGTACCTACTGAGAAAATGTAACCGTTTAGTGCGACTCCGGTTTAAGCGACCAACTGCTTATAGCGACCATTTTTTATGATAATACGTCCGGTTAAAACGACGCGCAATGTTTTGTTTACACAACCTACGCACCAATACCTCGGCGCCCCAACTTCACCCCGCCCCGCGTGCGTCTTTAGTGGCGTGCGTAAATCATAGTTAGTGTTTGTCACTTGTTATGACAAGTTCTTAAAGCTCGACAAAATGAGTTCTGTGAATCGAAAGTGTTTTACAATTGAAGAAAAAAGTGCAATCTTATTCCGATTAGAAGCCGGTGAATCAAATGCAATCATCGAAAAGGAGTTTGGCGTATCTCATTCTACAATTTCAACAATAAAGAAGAATAAATATAAGATCGAGCCGCTGTTTAGTGCTAATGTTTTGAAATGCAAACGTGTAAGGACTTCTACTCATGAGCAGATAAGGCATTGTTACAGTGGTTTAAGCTTCAGCGCGACCGGGGAATACCCGTTAAGGTGGATGCTCCAGGGTAGCCCGCGAAATTCAAATATATTTATGTTTTTTGCAATTTGCCGGTCAGTGTGAAGCTGTATGTGGACCAAATACGATCCGCGACCGTAACGCGTATTTATCTAAAGAATTATAACCATTTTAATCATCAATATAGCCCTCTAAGTTCATGTAGCTCGACAGAATGATTATTTCAGAAATAATCACACTGACCGGCAAATTGCAAAAAACATAATAATATTTGAATTTCGCGGGCTACCCTGGAGCATTCACCTTAATGGGCCTCTGCTACAAGAGAAAGCAAACTTTTTTGCTAGACAGTTAGACATGCAAAATTTCACATGTTCGATGAGTTGGATAAACCGTTTTAAAGTAAGACACAACATCGTCAGTGGTAAGATTGCTGGCGAGTCTTTATCAGTTCAACAAGGTGATGTAGTCGATTGGTTAGAAAAGGTTTGGCCTATTCTGCGTGCGCAATTTAGAGATGATGAAATTTTTAATGCAGATGAGACCGGGCTGTTTTATAAATTAAACCCAGACAAGACTTTGAAATTTAAAGGCGAAAAATGTACAGGAGGGAAATTATCAAAGGAGAGAATTACTGTGATGGTAGCAGCCAACATGAGTGGCACTGTTAAAAAAAACTTCTCGTAATCGGAAAATCTCTACGTCCCAGATGTTTTAAAAATGTACGGCATTTGCCAGTGGATTATGAGAGCAATCAAAGAGCCTGGATGACTGCTGACATTTTTAACAAATGGATACGCGCATGGGATCGTGAACTTATGAAAAAGAACAAGAAAATTCTGCTGTTAGTTGACAACTGTCCTGCACATCCCCATATTGAAAACTTGGAAAACATAACCCTGGTATTTCTGCCTCCAAACACAACATCAGTGTTGCAACCCATGTGGATCAAGGGATTATTCGAGCTTTGAAATCACATTTTCGTAAAAACCTTGTCCTGAAAATGATCCAGTTACTAGATGGTCGCGGAAGCAGTAGTGTTGATTACTCAAAGATAACTGTTCTTGATGCTATTGACACAATTTGTAACTGTTACAAACACGCTGGTTTTGTCCGAAGCATTGTAGACTGTAGCGTAACTTCGAACGCAGATGATTTTAACGAAGAAGACGACGTACCGCTGAGCACTTGGGTGAGGGCTATTGATAAACATCAGTTACCCATAACAAACGAGGAGTTTGAACAATACGCGTATGTCGATGATGCTGTCGCCACTTGTGAAGAACCGTCTGATGAAAACATTGTGGTAAATATCATCACCAACGACGCGAATGGCAATGATAGCGACGGTGATGATGACGAACCAGACCGTGAGTGTGTCTTAAGCTCTGAAGGCTGCGGAAACGCCCAATGAGTTTGTTCAAACTAACTTCGATGATGATCTTATGAAAACAATGATGTCACGAATTCACAATGCTGTACGAAGTTCTTATTACCGAACAAAAGTTAGTCAAAAACAAACTCTTATAACTGACTTTGTACGTTAGTTAGTAACAGAGTTTTCGTGTAGTGCGTGTGTATGTATTTTATCTCTTTGTATTACAGTACATAATGTACATAACTATTTTTGTAATTTGGAATGTTTAAGAACCATTAAAATGAAGCTTTATGTGATTCCTACAAAATGTTTTATTTACCTAAATAAGAAAATCAAACTTTCCCAATTATAATAAATATGTATTCGTAAGTTAAGTACATGGAATATTTCTTAAGTACATACATACTACTCTGTCAAGAAAGTACCGGGAAAAGATCAATAATACACAAAATGTCTGTTATTCATCCAAATTTATTTTATCACCTTCAAAGTATGCTCCTTTAGAAACGATACACTTGCGCCAACGAATAATCCATTCATCAAAACATTTTTTAAACGCTGCTTCCGGAATTGAGTTCAGTTCTCGCCGCGAATTCTCCTTTATGTCTTCTATCGATTGAAAACGGGTGCCACGAAGTGGTAATTTGAGATTAGGAAAAAGAAAAAAGTCAGCAGGAGCCATATCTGGTGAATATGGTGGTTGCTGGATGGTATTTGTTGAGTGTTTGGTTAAAAATTCGTTCACAATGATAGCCTTGTGCGAAGGCGCACAGTCGTGGTGCAAAATCCAAGAATTTTCTTTCCACAAATCTGGCCTTTTTCGTCGAATTTGCTCTCTTAAACGCCGCATAACGCTCAAATAATATTCTTTATTTACCGTTAGACCTTCCGGTAAGAATTCAGAGTGCACAACACCGCGATAGTCAAAGAAAACAGTCAACATGACTTTGACTTTTGATCGACTTTGGCGTGGTTTTTTCGGTTTCGGTTCAGTTGGAAGGCGCCACTCCGAAGCTTGTTGACTAGTTTGCATGTCAAACTCGTAAACCCATGTCTCGTCACCAGTAACAATGCGTTTCATGAATGTTGGGTCCGAACTGACTCGTTCTAGCATGTCCTCAGCGACTTTCATGCGATTGAGTTTTTGGAGAAAATTCAGATCTTTTGGGACTAGCCTCGCAGCAACATGTTTCATACCCAAATGATTAGTTAAAATGGTACGGATCGACTCGTGAGATACAGAAAGTTCGGCGGCTATCTCTCTCAGAGTTGAATGGGGGGGGATTTTCAGTCACTATTTCCTTCACTTTTGCGATGTTAACTTCAGTTGCAGACGTGACGGCCTACCAGAGCGAGGCAAATCTTCCATCACATCTCGACCGCTTTTGAACGCTTTGAACCACTCATAAGCACGAGTTTTTGATAAAGTCGATTCACCGTAAGCCTTCTGTAACATTTTCAGTGACTCCGAACACGAAATTCCATTGGCGATGCAAAATTTAAGACAAACTCTTTGTTCGATAATTTTGTCCATTATGAAAGTCGCAATACACACTATGTATGATATTACTAAAACCAGCACTGTATTTAATATAAATAACAGATGCAACTCAAACTCCGCGCCAAAATGGAAAACAGTTGTGCCAATCTAACAACTACAAAAAAACAAAAATTTGAATTTGGAACCATAAACAAATCATCCATTCCCGATACTTTTTTGACTGAATGTACATATGTATTCTGTATGTACTTAAGAAATAATCCGTTTTGTACGTCATCCGGTTAGTACGACATAGTATCTACGACCTTCAAGGGACCGGCCCCTTGAAGGTCGTTATATCCGAATTCTACTGTAATTGGAAATAATTAATTCGGTGAAAAGTGCAAAAGAAGCTAAATCGAAAACTACTTAGCAAACGGCGATTGAAGCGTTTTGATTTGTGCTCGGTAAGTGGCGTCGAGAAACTGATTGCTCCTCTATCTTCAAGTGAGACAACAATTAAATATTACGTGACCAACGATGAAATGTTCGATATTTTGCATGAAACTCATTTGGCTGTTGGACATGGAGGAAAACATCGAACGGAAAAAGAATGTAAAAAAAATATAACAATTTTACTCAAGAAGTAATAAAATTATATTTATGACTATGCGAACCAAGCCAAAAAAGTTAAAGTCTGCCAAAAAAGGGATTGTTGTGAAACCATTGCTGTCAACAGAAATGAATAGTCGCTGTCAAGTAGATTTAATTGACATGCCGTCTAACCCTGACGGTGACTTCAAATTCATAATAGTCTATCAAGATCATTTGACAAAGTTTGTACAGCTGCGCGCGTTAAAATCTAAACGAGCCGTAGAAGTTGCTTATAAGCTTTTGGACATATTTTGTATTTTTGGCGCACCTTCAATTCTTCAATCAGACAATGGCCGCGAGTTTGCAAATCATGTAATAGAAGAGTTGTGCTCGATGTGGAGCGGTCTGAAAATAGTACATGGCAAACCTCGCCATAGCCAGTCTCAAGGTAGTGTGGAAAGAGCAAATTCGTACAATTAATGAAAAATAGGGCATTGCACGAGGGAATAAAACGAGTTCCTTATACCGCCATGTTCGGTAGTGATGTCAAGGTGGGTTTAGCATCGTCTTCTCCTCCAAAAGAAGTTTTTGCCAGTATTCACACTGAGGAAGAGCTCGAGAAAATGTTGACGAAATTTACTACCGGAGCAGAATCTAGTCCAGAATCCCAAGAAAACTGAAAAAAGATAAACTGGTTGATATCGAAAATATATTACCAGAAAAAAAAAGCTTACGAGAGCTTGCAAATGAACAGTCGCTTTCAGGAGGCCAGGGTTATAAAAGGTGTAATTGCAAAACAAAATGTGCTACAAAGAAGTGTTCATGCAAAGCTGCAGGAAAATTTTGCAATTCAAAATGTCACAGCAGTTTATCTTGGTCAATTAAATAATTTCAATTTTAATAACAACCACCGCTATTAATTGTTGCTATTAAGTTTATGCTCTTCAAGCGATTACGTTCGCCTTTGAATATTTTTTAAATAATGTTGAATGTTTAAAATGCCCTTGGATTTTCATTTCACTAATTAATTAGACAAATTTTTAACATTACCCAGCCAGAGTTGGGTAGACCTAGGTGAGCATGGGTAAACCCCGAATTTAAATTTATTTTACTTATTATTCGGACTTTACCCAAGTAGCTTGGGTAACACTAAGTCAACCCGAGTAAACCTAGGTTTACTCCACCTTCTAGCATTACCCGTAACATATATATTAATAAAATCTATACTTTCACATTTGAAACTCGAATGACAGCTATACATTTTATGAGTCAGACTCGTTTCTGTACCATCATTCATTAGACATTCTTTATTTAGCTAAAATATAACCTGACCATATGAAATTGTTAGTTACTTTCATATTACACGTTCAATAGTTACTTTGTAGAAACTCACTTCCCAGGCAGCGTATTCGCGCAGGTGAAATGAATGGCTTGACGTTATCCAAACATCATTAGAAGATGACTGGCTTTATGCAGAAAAGATGATTACCCTGGAAAAACTTTAGTGGGCCATCAAAAGCTTCCAACCTTTCAAGGCACCAGGTCCCGACGGTGTTTCCTGCCTTACTACAGTGGGGAGGTACCGCTGTTGCAACAAAACTGGTGCTCTTAATTCGAGCGTGCCTGGCCTTTAGCTAAGCTGCCCGGTAGTTGCGGATTACAGGGCAAAGTACTTCGGAAACCCAGGTACCCTCTGCGAGATAGTTGGTAACACCAAGGCGTTGCTGGCCTTTCTTGGGGAGCTGGGGTGGAACGAATGACGCATTTGTCCCACCTGCACGCAAAATACGCGCTTAGTCGTGGAGTTGCGGAATCCAGCCCGATTTACATACATACATACATACATACATACATAGCTACTTTGAGTTACAATGCAAAAAAAATGCAATGCAAGGAGATCTGCTTTTGTCAAATTTTACTATCACTAAAATGAAATTACCAAACAAAAAATGAAAAAATAATCAGTGTGTCTATTCTAAACATGTATAAGTTTTTGTAACTATCTATAAACTCAGAGTTTCATTTAACATTAATTTGCTTTTCAGTATCTATATGAATATCTTCATAATTTCATTCCATTCAATTCTTTCAGGTGAAAGTCACTGCATCGCTGCTACAGCTGGGCAATCTGAGGCTCGCCTTACTTTTAGTCACCATTCCACTAGCACTTCTCTTCCTTCTACTTCCACCCCAGGTATGTTTCATCAAATGTTAATACATGTCTTTGATATTACTGTATATGGTTTGCATCCACTTGTGGTGCTGCTACTGTCAGTGTGTTGTCAAATGCAATTTTAGGGTTCCGAACGTCCGTAAAAACGGAACCCTTATGGGATCACTCAGGTGTCTGTCTGTCGGTCTGTCTGTCACAGCCTATTTTCTCTGGATCGACTGAACCGATTCTGTTGAAATTTGGTATACATAATAATGGACTATAAATAAATTTATAGAATGGGGATCACTTTTGGGAGTAAAAATAGAAAATTCAATAAAAAGGGTTTTCAATCTGTATCGTGTGACATATCAAATAAAAAAGGCAACGGCATATTACATAATTCATGTATTGCATTTTGTTTTCAGATAAAAGTCACTGCACTGCTGCTACAAATTGTTTGATAATGGAGCATAAATTATAGTGTGATAAGCAGACAAAAACGATTACTCAAAGGTATATTAATATTCAGCATTTTAAGTCCGAGGTGAAAACTCCCAGACACTCCACTATATGAGTTAACTTGCTGCAAATACAGTTATTTTAAATTAATTAACCATCAGGAGAGATAGTGGTCTAACGCGTGCCTATCAATAGTAAAAAGAAAACTAAATAACTTATTCAAGTAACTTAGAATGATCCATGATGATTAACTGATGAAATATTAAGTATGATGTTTTCGTAATTTTCAGATGCTCGTAAAAGTATTGCCGTGCGGTTCAATTGCACACAAATGAGACCACTTCAAACGAAAATGAAGTCTCTACAAAATGAAATTAGTCGTTTGCGCAAAAAAGGGCATTTTTTCAAAGCACGATTGGCTAGTGCAGAAAAATTGTCAAATAAAGTTGCATTTCAGTCACAAAAAATATGACACAACCAGCAAAACTGTTTGTTCACATGCAACTACAAACTAAAAAAAAATCCAAGGGGAGACGGTTTTCAATTGAAGAAAAAGTGATGTCCTTGTCTCTCTTCAAAAAGAGTCCCAAGTGCTACAGGTTGTTATGTAAATATTTTGCATTGCCATCAGCCAAAGCTATGAAGCGATTGCTGAGCCAAATTAAATTGGTTCCGGGTATAAATCCCATCATTTTTGAAAAAATTAAAAAAGTGGTTTCTGAAATGGATGTGCCAGATCGACTCTGCAGTCTTATGTTTGATGAAATGTCCATTACGCCACAAATTCTTTTTAACTCACATAAGGATGAACTTGAAGGTTTTGCGTCTAATAACCATGCCCTTGTTTTTATGGTGAAGGGTGTAAAAAATAATTTCAAGCAACCAATTGCTTACTACTTCACATCAGGCTTAAAAAAAACGGAACTGGAAGGTTTGATAAAATGTGTAGTCCAGCACGCATTCGAAAATAACCTCATCGTAGTGAACACGGTATGTGACCAAAGTCCTGTCAATGTTGGCGATATAACGGAATTGGTTAATAAGACTAAAGCCGCCTATCTTCGACAAGGCAAAGAGTGACGTTATGAAATGTTCCGAGTAAGTGGTCACAGCATAATCCTTCTTTATGATACTCTTCATTTAATAAAAGGTCTGAAAAATAATTTGCTGACCAAAGACATGACATAATTATGTCACATCAAATCAGAAAAAAAAAACCATTAAATGGGAGTATGATCAAATGGTTTATGCTGCTGACAAATCTTATGGAGAGTTACGTCTCCTTGAAAAAATTACGGAAGAACACGTGAATCCGGATAAGATAAAGATAAATAAAATTTTAGTACAGTTAAATATATTAAAAAAATAAATAAACTGGAAACCGACTGATCGAGACAACTATACCATCTGTGACAAATCTAATTAAAACTATACGAGTGCATGGAATGCCTATGGAAAGTGTTGTCTAGTAAATATGGTTTAGATGCAATGTTGACACGGAACTTCAACCAAGACCCTGTAGAAATTTTTTTCGGGAACATCAGAAGTTATGGCGCTAGGAATAATGCACCAAACACAGTGGCTTTTGAGGGAGCATTAAAGCCCCATTATTAAATAATTTTCTTTCTCCTCATTCAAGGAGGGCAAACTGTGAGGAGGACTCAAATGAGTGCCTCCAGACACTAGATTTTTTTTTTTAAGGGAGAATGTTGAAACTCCTGATGTTCCTGAGGAAAATGAAACAATCCATTTCAATAGTGAAATCTGCTTTGACCAGTCAAATATGATTGATGCTGGTCAAAGCAATTACGTCTGTGGTTGGGTTTTAAAAAAATGTTTAACAAAAGTAGTTAAAAGTTGTCAAACCTGTAAAAACGTATTACTAGAGAACATTATTTAAGGTCAATGCGGCGAAGACCGTCTGTAGGATAAGACCGTACAGTAAACAGTATGACGAATTCTGAATGGCTACAAAAATGACAAACTAAGATACAAAAACGTAAAACTGTTCGAAAAAATGACATTTAAAATTTAGTCGGGTTATCAACTTTTATTACGATCAGGAGCACGCTGCCGAAAAAAATGTTTTAAGTGTGTTTTCTATAGTTTTACCAGGATTTGTGTAGGTAAGTTAATTAATGATTAATATCTTCCTAATTATTATATTAGAATAAAATAAAACTCATTTTTTACGAAGTTACATGAAGTGAAAAAATCTAACCTCAAAGTGCAATAGTGGAGAAGTCCGTCTAGTTCTTGGAGGGAAAGATCGGCATGCGCCGGTCTTCGCCGTTTCCAGATGTCGTAAACCTTTTGCGTCTAAGCACATTTTATTAATTAATTGATATCTGATTCGTATTGCAGTTAGGCTTGCCAGGTGTCCGGCTTTAGCCGGACATGTTAGGCTTTTTGCAGTCGCGTCCGGCCAAATATGTACGTGTTTGGCCTGTCCGGCTTTTGTCAGGCTTTTTGTCAGAGTGACGATTCGTACGACGATGGGCGCGAGCGGAGAGCAAACTATCTTCCGGCCCGCGATTCGCGCCGCGCCGCGCGTGGCGTGCGTGAGCGTGGTTACCCCGCCCCGCTGCCCGCACCGTCCGCAGACAGGTTCGCGCCCGTTAGTCTGCCCTAGGAACGCGTGGCGTTTGCGCGTACTTGGCGTGTGTTCACGTACAATTAAGTATTTCAGTTAGCGGCGACCGTATTTTTGGTGAGTTAGTTTTATATTTTCCTATTTGTAGCATTAATGTTGACAAACCTCAAATACAAGTACAACATCTTTGTTTCAGATCTCTCTATTAGTCATGTCGAAAAGAAAATGTATATTTTCTGACAGTTTAAAAAGTCAATACAAGATGTTCAAATCTGGCAAAGAGCCATGGGACGCAAAATGTGTAATTTGTGATCAAATAATTTCCATTGCTAATAAGGGCAAAGCTGACTTATAAAAGCATTTAAATACCGAAAAACACAAAATGAAGATTCGTAGTACGGCATCTACATCAAGAATTGATATTTTCATGGAATCCAATGCGAACTTAAATCTTCAACGGAGCGTTCGGGCCACAGAAGCTACTCTGGTTTATCATACCGTTAAACATCACGAATCATTTAACTCACTAGATTGCACAGCTCCACTTTGCAAGAGTATATATCCAGATTCGAAAATCGCAAAAGATGTAACCTGTTCCCGCTCAAAAGCTGAAGCTATCCTAAAAAATGTTTTAGGCCCATTTGCCCAAGAAAATATGTTAAAAGAAGTGTCAAAAATCAGATACTTGAGCGTCTCCACAGATAGTAGCAACCATGGTGCTATTAAGCTATTTCCTGTGCTTATACAATATTTCAACCCTGAAAAGGGAGGAATTCAAGTTAAATTACTGGAGCTACAGGCCTTACCGAACGAGACTGCTGAAACAATATCCACTTACATACACACCATTTTGACGGACAAAAACTTATTGGATAAATTAATTGCTTTTTCAGCGGACAACACCAATACTAACTTTGGCGGTAGAGAGAGAAGTGGGACCAACAGCGTCTACAGTAGACTCAAATCAGCTACTCAAAACGATGATATGGTCGGTGTTGGATGTATTGCACATATCTTCAGCAATTCCGTACATCACGCAATCGAATCTTTACCAATCTGTGTAGACAGCATAGTGATGCAAATGCACAACCATTTTGCCAGCTTCACAGTTCGTACTGAAGCTTTAAAAAAAGTTTGTTCAGAATTGGAAATTGATTTTAAACGTATGCTTAGCCATTCAAAAACCCGCTGGCTATCTCTTTATCCCGCCATAGAGAGAATCTTGCAAATGTACGAGCCATTAAAGTCATACTTTCTTTCACTGAGTTATCCGGCCAGAACATTGCAAATGTTTTTCGAAAATGACTTCTCTGAGTGTTATTTATGGCTCTTACATTCTTTCATGTCTATATACCAAAGCCGAATCAAACACAGTGAAACTGCTGATATTTCTGTCAATGAAGTAATTGATCAGTGTTCGCAAGTAGTGGAAAATATAAACGAAAGATTGGAACAAAATTTTTGCCCAATGAAAGTGACCGAAATTTTACGGCGTTTATCGGAGGCTCGTCGGGATGAGGTAGAAGATTTTAAACAAAACATGAGAAGAATGTACAATATTGCCAAAGATTACCTGAATTCCTGGACCAGTGAATTTTGTACTGACTTAAAACACTTTCAGTGGATGACTTTAGCTAATATTCCAAGCTGGCACAAACGATAGACACTTTGTCTAGAAAAAATGTACAGTTAAATGACAATAAATTTTTTGATCAGTGGCAAAACTTCATAAAATTTTTAAAGCAACACGAAGATGACTCTGACTTTAAAAAGCTGTTGGCACATCAGAAGTGGACCTCGTATTTTAAATCATTTAATAATGAAGAATTTTATTCGGAACTGCTTAAGTTGGCAGAATATTATTTTGCAATACCAGGCCACAATGCCAACGTTGAAAGAGTTTTCTCTTTAATAAACGCCCAGTGGACAAAGGAACGCAGTAGACTACAAACAGATACAATTGCTAAGATGATGTTCTTGTTATGCAATTTAAAATTAACATGTAAAGAATTTTACGATATGATTTCTAAGGAAAACGAAATTCTTGACAAAGTAGGTGCAAGTGCCAAATATAACTAGATTTTGATATTTTTTAAAGATTTTAAATTGTTCTATAAATACCTACTATAAAGTAAATTCTTACCTAGCCGTAAAATTAATATTATCTTTTTGTTACTTTCCAGAAGAATGATTATTATTATTTGTTTTATTATATTTTTTAGGTTATAGTATTAAGAATGCCAAAAGAGAGCTATATTCGTTTGTTTTTTTAGTTTTAATAATACTTAATTATCTACAAAAGACTGATGATTCATTTGTAAGTAAAACTGTAATAGTGTAACTTAATAAACATTTCAAATTCGTAAACGAGTTTTTTTATTATAAATATTATGTCCATCTTTTAATAAATATCGAATATCCTCACTTTTCATCACGTATAAATACTATCTTCAACAGCCCGCTGTAAAAACATTATGTTTGGCAATAAAAAAAACATGTCCGGCTTTTAGGGCAAAATGTCCGGCCTTATATAGTGCGCAGTCCGGCCTTTGCATTTTATGGCCTGGCAACCCTAATTGCAGTGAGTGCTGTTATCTACCATATTTGCTTTATGATTGATTGATTGTGATTAAATATATGTTATACTTTTTTGTGTGCTTGCTAGCCAGTACTTGCTCTAGTGATCGAAATGTTTAGGCGGCAGAAAGAGAGAAGGCTACGGGACAATACAAACAAGGGTATCATCGCAGTACCTATCTGGTTCAGTTATTGAGTAGAATTATACGGATAGAATTATTGTAATGGATTTGGTATTATTGACTATTTTGACAGTCAAACATACAAAAACTATAAACCAAAACTTATTTTTGAGCTTTCTGTGTAGTGAGTGAACCATAAGTCTAGGTCTGACTTCACACGAAAAATTGCTTTAGGGTTACCCATTGTAAGTAAATTCTTCAATGTTACGTTTTCTTAAGAATCTATTTATATAGGTATTAATGTTTTTCAGGTAAAATAAATAAACAACTATGGGAAGGTATAATAGAAAATCTAATAGAGGATCCTACTCTAAGGAGAAATTAGGAGAAGCTGTGTACGAGAGGTTGAATGTGGCAGAATGAGTGGTTATAGTGCTTCAAAAACATACCAAATACCTCGTATGACCATCATGGATCATGTAAATAAAAGAAGAATAAAATCTACAACACTTGGGCGAAATACAGCTCTGTCACCCGAAATCGAATATAAGTTGGCTAAGAGTCTCCATGTAATGGAGAAATATGGATTTGGGCTCAGCAGAAAAGAAGTGTTGCAGATGGTTGGTGATTATGTCAACCAAAACGATCTGATTACACCGTTTAAAAATGGTATACCCAGAAAAGACTGGTTCTTGGCTTTTAAAGAACGTCATGGTCTATCCATGAAAAAGCCTCAAGCAGTAGAGTACGCCCGAAAAAAGGCTGTTGACCCATTTATTATCTACCCCTATTTTGATCTCCTAGAAAAGACAATAAATGATTTAAGTTTGAAATATAAACCGTCAGCCATATGGAATCTCGACGAAACGAGCTTTTCCAAAGACCCGGCTAAAACTAAAATCGTTGGTGCTAAAGGTCATGCAGCAACTACTCTTCACCTGGAAGAGATAACACTACAGTGCTACTTGGTGCGAGTGCCTCAGGAGAAAAGACGCCGCCTCTAATTATCTACAAAGGCAAGAATGTATGGGATACATGGACCTCTTCCAAAGCATATCCAGGAACATCTTACGCTGCAACAAAGAATGGTTGGATGGAGACAGAGGTGTTTGAAGCTTTTTTTAGGAAAACTTTTTTGCCTGCTGTCCTAGACCAACGGCCGGTGCTTCTTATCTACGATGGGCACTCCACACACGTAGGGCTGAATATTATTGAAGAGGGGCCTCTTCAATAATATTCAGCCCCAAGAATCCAGTCCAAAGAAGTCCAAAGAAAATATAACAATTTTAAAATTACCTCCGCACACCAGTCACATTTTACAACCTCTGGATATTGCAGTAATGAAGTCGTTTAAAGACCAATGGGATCCTTTATTGGTTCAATGGCAGCGGCTAAACGTCGGGAGTGCTATGCCAAAAAGTGAGTTTGCGAGACTAATTGGACAGATATGGGCTGAGATAGATCCTCAGGTCCTACGTAATGGATTCCGTAAAGCTGGTATATATCCTGTAAACCGCGAAGAAATAAAAGAAAATCAGTTTGATAGTTTAAAGCTAAGACATTGGAGGGAATACGAAAGTTCACGGGATATTGCAAGAAAAGACGAAACCATAAAGAGGAGCCCGAAAAGTTTGATGACGTTAGTACTGAATTTTTTCAATAAAATTAAAATACGTGAGAACTTTGAAGCTGTAGTAGCAAATAATAATAGTAATGAATCGTTGGAAAATCATACACGAGATCAGAAAATTACGTTCGAAGAACTACTTCTAGAAAAGGTTAAACGTAGTGACAACTCACCAAAACCACAGCGCCGAAAGGTAGCACCAGGTGCTGAGATAATTATCAGTGATGTTCTGGAAAGGAAAAGGGAAGAAAAAAGAAAGAAAACCTATACAAATAAGAATCTGACAAAGGCTAAAGACATACAATCACAATCTTCTCCCAAAATCACTGATGATGTTGTTTACCTGACAAATGGCTTCAAAAAATGATTGTCAGATGCGACCATTTTCAGCAAAAGATGTAAGTAATCTACCTCCTTGCTTACAGAACCTAATTCACCAAAAATAAAAATAATTTCTAATGTAGTAATTATTTAACAGCCAATACCAAAGAAGAAGCAAAAGTTTTTAATACTAGAAACCAAAAATATTACAAGACTGCCAAACCAGCAATAGCTGAAAAAGAAAATAAGTTTTTAGATAGTAAGATCCAACTCCCCAAGCTCGTCAAATCGGCAAAAAAGCGTAGACAACTCCAAACCAGGACCATCGGGACTGTGCAAAGCCAGATATAGACGACGTTCTTCTTCTACAACTAGTGTTTCCAGTTCGATCAGCAGCCATAGCGATTCAGACGTTATGGATATAGTATCTGATAATACTATAAACAACGATGAAGATAATAGTTCTTACGATTTACCACAAACTTTTAATATCATTGAAGAAATTGACGCGGCAAACGATTTCAACCCTGATATATAACCCTGATATACCATGCTAATGAAGAACATCAAGTCGCCACATATTATGCTAGCGACGATGTCTTATTAAATAGTTCTAACAGTTTACCACAAACTATTAATATCATTGAAGAAATTGACCCGGCAATAGATTTCGTCCTTGATGTAGACCATACTAACGAAGAACATCAAGTCGCCACATATTGTGCCGGGGATGATGTCTTAGTAAGATACCATGTCAGACAAAAATGGGGCGAATTGAAAATATTAAAACAATAGACGAGGAACTCTTTTACTCAATAACATTTTATAAAACAATTAAGAAACCAAAACTAACATTTAGAATGACAAAAAAATCTGATCGCGATGATGTTCCTGCGGTACTGATAGTAAAAAAAGTTGATTTAACACAAGACTCTACAAAATGTAACTACTTTTTTATGCGTACTGATGAGGATTCGGTTTACTTTTAAGTTCTAGTTTAGAGCGTGGACGCCAAAACACATTTTGTTTTTTTTTATAATTTATATCTGCCAAAACCGTTGCAAATATAATCTTTTTATTCTTATTTTTACTTTATGTATCTGACTGATTTAGGGTTATCTAACAATATACAATTTAACTAGTGCCAAAACAGTTAGGTAAAACCAGGAGAGATGGACCAGCGGGTGAGACGGACCATCGTAATTTCTACCAAACTATTAAATTTATTTAGGCTGACAACACTTACGAGCTCTTGTCAACGTGTTTGCTCCGTGTAGAAAGCGAGACTATTTGATTTTCGTTTGTAAAATTAGTAAAAAACGTATTAAAAGGTTTCGGAATAAGATATTGTATTTTTAGTTTCTGTGTTAGTATGTTCACTAAATGATAAAATAACCTCAAATTTTTCGTTTGTTTATGAGAAAGTGGTCCGTCTCTCCACTCAATTTAGGAGAGATGGACCATGTTATGTACGGGTGAGATGGACCAATAGTCAACCGTTTTGTTTTGCAAATTTGAAGTGGTTTTAAATTATTATTGCTACTTATTTTTTAATCCATACATTCTTAATGTGTTAATCTCTTCTTTTGTAGATAATATGCCTTTAACATATAAGAGGAAAAGTGGAGTATGTAGAGGAGAATGGACAGAAAGAGCCTTAATTGATGCTTTTCAAGCTGTTTCTAATGGAATGGGTATCAATGAAGCAGCAAAAACATTTGGGATACCTAAAACTACATTTAAACGAAGACTTGCAAAAAATTACTTGACTAAAAGTGATGTTCTCGGTCCCAGTGGTATACTGATGCCTGAAAATGAGAAGAAGATCGTCGTACACATTAAAAAATTACAGAAAAGTGGGTTTACGCCATCAAGAGAAACAGTGCGTAAAATGGCTTATAATTTAGCGGAAAGACTTCATATTAAACATAACTTTAATCACGAAAAGAAAATAGCGGGAAATGGGTGGTTACAAAGCTTTCTTAGACGAAACAATGAACTTTCAATCCGGCAGTCAGAAGGTGTCTCTGTGGCCAGGGCTAAGGGGATGAATAAAGAATATGTTGGTAAGTATTTCAACCTTTTAGAAGAAGTTTTGAAAGAAAATCAACTTTTTGAAAACCTGGCTCTATTTTTAATATGGACGAAACAGGCTTGCAGCTAAATAATAAACCGGGGAAAGTAGTTGCCGTGAAGGGATCGAAAAATGTTCCTAACATAACTGCTGGGGAAAAAGGTGAAACCATTTCGATCATCGCTTGCTGCAGTGGAGAAGGTGTTTTTCTTCCACCCTATTGCATATTCAAGGGCAAAAATAAAAAGCCTGAGTTTGAGGATGGCATGCCACCCGGCTCTGTGGTAACAATGTCACAAAAATCAGCATATGTGAATTCAGAAATATTTTTTGATTGGCTGAAGCATCATTTTTTGCCAAGGAAACCACAAGGTAAGTGCGTGTTGATCCTTGATGGACATTCTTCACACTGCAGCAATGTGGAAATGTTGGAGTTTGCTGAAGAAAACGAAATCAGGTGAGATAGTGGTCAAACGCGTGCCTATCAATAGTAAAAAAAAAAAAAAAAACACATTTTGAGTTGCTTACCCACTCACACAACCCATTTCCTTCAGCCGCTCCCATCAAGTAAACTATCACGCTTGCAGTTTGGAAAAATTCAGGCTTCAGCTTGGAATAAATCAGCTTCAGTGAGCAATGCAATATCAGGTTTTTCAGCAACTGGGATCATACCGTTTAATGCAAACGCCATACCAGACTATGCTTTCTTAACTCCAAGTAACCAAAACCATGACAATAACCTACAAACTGCTGCTATAATTCAACATGATCAACCTACTAAAGAATCAGTCCTTTCACAGCCAGCAACCGTTCAAAAACCATCAACTAGTGAAGCTGTTTCTCCAAAGGCAACGCCTGGAAAGATTTTGGATGTGGTTTCTCCAATACCCATCATAGAAAGAACTGCAAACGTCCGTCATAGGTCAAGAAAAATAGCAGAAATTTTGAACTCTACTGAAAATATTCAGAATTTAAAAGAAAATCAATCAAGGAAAGTGAAAAAAGAAAATTCTATTGAAACTAAACAGATTTTAAAAGTAACACGGAAAAAGAAGGGAACTAAAAGACAAATTTCTGCAAAGAAAGAAAATAAAAGACAGAAAAAAACAAAAAATTGAAGACAGTTCTGATGAAGATAGTGAACAAGAGATTAAAACTCTGCGTGATAGTCCTGAATTGACTGAGTGGGATGACAACGAATGTGCAGGCTGTGGTGAAAACTATGAGGAAACCCTGAGTCAAGATGAATGGCTGCTGTGCATTATTTGTGAACGCTGGTCCCATGAAGGCTGCACCAATTTTCCCGATATGTGCGACCGATGCGGAAATACGATGCAAAACTGAAGATTTTACTTTCATTTAATTGCTTGTTACTTGTTGATTTCGTTTTGAATGTTTGTTTTTTTTTTGTTTGGACGTGTTAATGATTATTTTTGTTAGGACCATCTCTCCTTACTGGGTGGTCCGACTCACCCATATAGTATGGGAGAGATGGAACGAGGGTACTTTTTTAAATATTTCAATTATTTCCATAAAGATGCTATAATCGTGCCATATTAAAATAAAAAAATGTTACTATTAATAGTTAGTTAGTTTATCACTAAATTGTTTAATAATTATTAAGCAATAAAAAAGATATTAAAGTTGAACAAAATGTGGTCCATCTCTCCTGGTTTTACCTATTTAATTGGATGATAAAGGTGGAAAGATGGTGAATTTGATTATTTATCACTCAATTAAATATAATGTATCTTATTGCGGCACAATACAACAATTTGTGAATAAAATCTACAATATGATATTTTTTTTTATATTAGTAAGAAACTTTGCCGTTTTTGAAATTATCGCAAACGAAGTTGCGGGGAAAAGCTAGTCATCAATATATCTATATCCTAATAGATTTTAATGCTTATTATTTAGTAAATAACTACGTATATCATTAGTGTTGCGTATTTAATTTTTTCAATATACGACGTAAAACCGCGCTGCAATTTGCATAAAACGTAAGTAATTTTGAATTTTGTAGGCTACGTTGAAGAAATTGCCTTAAGTATAAAAGTATAGGTAACTGGGTACTTCTACCACTACCAAAACAACTGTTACAATTACATTTTCTTTTTTGCTTTTTTGATTATTTTACGTTAGTTATCTATTTGTTAATTATACTAGAGGTTATCTCAATATTTTTTTACAAAATTATTGTTAAATCCTGTTAGTAGATTTACGAGTTGCGTCTCAGTCTTTTCGTAATTTTGTAAACTTCCGTGATTTACGATCTATCTGAAAATATTATATAAATAAAAGCTGATTTACCACAAAAATTGCTTTTTTTTAAGTGATGAAATTGTTTTTTACTCCTGAATGGCGAACTATACCGGACTTACCCGACAAACACTTCTTTTTGCAATTTATGCCGATTGGAGACTTTAAAAAGAAATTGACAGCACACATGAAAATGCTGATGAAATACATACGCATACACACTGACTATATTCGTATAAACCGTCTATTTATATGTTTTTTTCCTATTAGACGGACTTATCCGACGTGGCAGTGAAATCCGTCTATTTCGCAATTTTTTCAAAACTAGTGTTTATTTTATAAATAGATAACCTAAAAGTAAATTTGACAGTTTTTTTAAGTGGCCAACTAAATATTTGATCACCTTAATTTTAAAAAATCGCTTGAAATATTATAGAGATGGCCAAATTTGTCTAATGAATTAAATTTTCAATGAAGTCTTCGCCGAGTTGACCTTAATAAAAATAATGTTTTATTAAAGCAAAAGAATACCACAACAAAAAATGGCTATGCTACCCCAGTAAAGCTATTGAAAATTATTTTAAAGAAATTAAAAATATGGCCACATCGTGCTTAAGAAGAAACGTACCCAAAAACGTGTGAGGGCGTTTTTCAAAAAAGATGTACATTGCGAATTTTGGGTGTCCCCTGACTTTAGCAATTTTTTATAATTTTTGTATGCAACATACTCAAATAAACTGCATATTTATTAAATAGTAACATATTCAAGTTACAAAATTGATTATAATATGCAACCCAACTATCACTGACATTAAAATATCATAAAATTAATATTAAAAAAAGTGCTAAATATGCATGTCCCACCGCCATGTTTGAAACTTTGAAGTCTCAGATAAGATTAGTTAAATTAAATGGAGTCACTGTTTTAGACACCGTAGACGTATGTTGAACTCATAAATACAAATTAGAGCTTTCTATTTCGAATTTGGGCTTTAATAGCTCAAAATACTATATTTATTGTTGTCCCAGGAATATGACACAACCGGAATTCCGGTAAACGTCACGGTAAACTTTTCAATACTTCAACGCAATATTACCCTAAAATATGGTTGTTTTTCATTTCTGGCAACATTTATCTTGTCTGTAGTGTAACCGCCATTTTGAAGCAAACCTCAGTGTCAACAAAATCTGTGACTAAAGTGGGCGCGTTACGGAGGTGCCGAATTGGAGTTCCAAATAGTAACAGGATTTTATGAGGTATGTAGCGATTTTACAAGTTATTTGCCGAAAGACAATTACATTTTTGTTTATAAATTATTATAAAACGAGTCGAAAGTAGTCATAAAATAGATACAACAGTTTGAATTATTGTTAGAAGTTTTGTTGGTATGAAATCGTCACATCGGGTTCGTCACGTATTGTATAGCCGGAATCAGATTGCAACCATTAGATTTGGCTGTAAATAAATCATTCAAGGATCGATGGGACGTAGCCATACTAAAATGGCAGAGGTTGAACATTGGTAAATCATTACCAAAAAAAGAATTTGCCAAAATGCTTGGTCAAATTTGGGGTGAGTTAGATCCGAGTATATGTGCAGCAGGTTTTCGAAAGGCGGGAATTTACCCTTTTAACAAACAAGCTGTTCCAGAAAACAAGTTCAACCAAGTGCATCTGCAAGAATGGAAACAAAAATTACTGTGTGATTCCGTCGAAAAACTAACAAACCAGCTAGATGTTGAGGTGCCATTGTGTGTCAACCAGATCTGTGCAAATGCGAATTCCCAAGAACCTCTAGCTAGAAGTGACTTAGTCGCCAACCGTGTGATCAACCATCAAATAACTCAGGAACCTTGGGCTCTTACATCTCAGCAAAGTGACAACAATGAACAAATATCAAGCGGCTATTTCACTAACACGTCATACCGTACTGACCACCTAACCAAAAGATTGAATCCGGATTCATTGCTCAAAATTTCGTTGAAACAAATAAATTTAGGCATGGTCTCGGTGCCAAACCTCCATACGTTTCATACGCCAGCCAATGCAGATACCGTTGGTTCCCAACTACATAATAATATAGATAAAGTCGAAATGCAAAAACCTAAGATTCAAATACTGGAAGACCGCCTTGTAACGTTTGAGGACTTGCTTTTGATGAAAATTAAACCAGGAACCAGTACAAAAACAAAACGGAAACGAATGGCTACTGGTGCAGAAGTTATAACGAGTGACGACGTCTACAAAAGAACTCTAGAGGCACAACAATCGCAAACCAAAAAACAGGAGAAAAAGAGTAAGATAAATACAAAAATACCTTTAACTAAACAAGATAAACGGACAGTTAAAGAAAGCGAAAAAAGAAAAGAGAAAACTTATATGATTAAACAGAGCTCTAAAAATGGAAACAAAAAAGAAAAAAATAGAAAATATTCCACATCAAGTGATAGCGAGACGGAAATAAAGTATGACGATGATAGTGACAGCAGAAATTTCTGGGAGGAAATATTAAAAGGTGATGACGACGATGAAGAGAGTGAAGAACTAGAGGTGAATATGGCCTCTGGTACAGAAGTTATAACGAGCGACGACGTCTACAAAATGACGCTGGAGGCACAACAATCTGAAACCAAAAAAGGGGAGAAAAAGAGTAAGATGAATACAAATACTTTTTTAACTAAACAGCGAGATAAACAGAAGGAGAAGGAAACTAAAATAAAGAAAGAGAAAACATACATGATTAAAAAGAGCTCTAAAAATGGAAACAAAAAAGAAAAAACTTTAGAAAAAAATAGGAAAAAAAGAAAACATTCCTTATCATCAAGTGACAGTGAGATGGAAATAAAGTATGACGAGGAACTATTAAAAGGTAATGAAGATGGTGGGAGTGAAGATCTAGAGAATGAAAAAGAAAACCACAATACTAATGCACCATTTTGTGAGAATGATTGGCTCTTAGTAAAATTTGAGCAAAAAAAGTACGTAAAACATTATGTAGGTGTAGTGTTACATATAAATGCTAACGGTTCTCCTGTGGTAAAATACGCAAGAAAGAAGTCGAAAGTAGAAGGCGATACCATTTTTTCTTTCCCTGTACTAGACGATATCTCTGACGTACTACACACGGAGGACATTGTCTCAAAACTGCCTACGCCTGCAATTGGTCGAAGAGGGCAGATTATTTTTAAAATGTCATTTCATTCTTTTAATATTCAGTAAGATTGCCTGAAAAAGCATCGATGTTGTAGTTTTTAATGAAAAAAGTCCGAACGCAGATTACTTAATCGGCGGACTGTTCGGGTGCACTACAGTTCAACAAATAATTCTTTGCAGTAAGTTACGAACTTCTCTTTGAAATAAAGGCTACTTTATCATGTTTTTTTTTTGCAATTTATCTGTCAAGAAGATGCCAAGGTATTGCATCGAATTATTTCTTGAACTGTATGCTCAGTGCCTACCCTGTGGTTCCTACGTTCAGCCAACTGAACATTTAAGACTGGTTTGAGGCTGTTGTACTTTATGAATAAGTAAATTTTTATAAGAATATACCAGTTTGATTTTAGTTTAGTACCCCTGACACGAAATGATATGTTCCTCTTGCCCCAAATTTTAATTTTTGTTCAGTATTTATTATTGTAGACGTTATTCTAATGACATTTAGTTCACATTTGATTAACAAAATTTCATAAAATGAGATGGTCCCATATTTAACCACACAGGTTAGGTATTTACTGAGTTATGTCGACTGTTCCTCTTGCCCCAAAAACCGGGGAAAGAGGGACAATAGCACTAACTTAACGATATGCCATTTTTTGGTTAGTAGCATTGAAATTAGCTTAAGAACTCTTTCAACTATGGAAAACTGACACACGTAGGTATATGTTGTGTTTATCAAAGTCACAATAGGACATAACAGTTAGCAGCAAGAACTGATCATAGAATTTGAAAAATAAAGTATGTTTCACTTACCCCACCTAACTAAAAACCTCGAAGAAACTATTAATAAGTCGGTTTGTGACAAAAACTTGCATGCTTGCATGTACGAACTATGTGTAAATTGTAACAACCGAAGCCTTCAATACAAAGAGGAAAAAAATGAAGACGAAATTACATGGTTTAGATGGGATAGAGTTACACATACATACCAAAAATCGGAAAAAAACATTACTACTAAGAAAACTGTGAAGCAAGTGCAGAAAGGAAAGGTTCGAGATCTAGTGACAGAATTTAAAGCTGAGTTTTCAAAATTTAAGAGACACTACTACAACTGGAAAGAGCAGCAGCGGCAATACCAGATTTGCATTAAAAATCTGGCCATTAAAGAAATTGCCATTTTAATCGACTTTTCCGAGAATTACGACTGTAAACTGGGGGCCGAGATCCAATCGATGCATTTTGGAGCATCAAAAAATAGTATAACACTCCATTGTGGGATGATTTATTGGATTGATAAATCGCAATCGTTTGTAACGATATCTGATAACACATGTCACGAACCCAATGCCATCTGGGCACATCTCTTGCCCATATTACAGTTTGTAAAGAAATCAGACCCAACAATTGAAATCATCCATTTTTTTTCTGACGGCCCCACATCCCAATACAGACAGAAAAAGAATTTTTACCTCATTAACTTATTTACAACTAAATTGAAATTGAAATATATTACCTGGTCATTTTCGGAAAGTGGGCATGGTAAGGGAGTCGCAGATGGCATTGGGGGTGCAGTCAAAAGACAGTTAGATAGACGTGTGGCTTATGGGTTTGATGTGACAAATGCAGATGATGCGTATCAACATTTATCAACCAGCATGAAATCTGTTAAACGTTTCAAAGTCTCTGATAGTGATATCGAAAATATGAACAAAATCATTCCAAGAGATCTCAAAGCTGTCCCGCAGACCATGAAACTCCACCAGATCATATCTGTCGATGTCGGTCAAATTATGCATCGGCAATTAAGCTGCTTCTGTGGCGATAAACGTGGACTTTGCACTTGTCTGAATCCCGAAACTCATACATTTGATTCTGACCGGAGTCAAACTGTCTCTGTTGTTGGACTCGATATGGCGCCTTGCAATAAAAGCCGTGGTGTTACAACCAACTTCGTAAACGACAATGTTCTTTGCGATAAAACCGACCAGGGTGGTCATGATGCTCAAATCTTTTTGGATATCAATGAAAACGCAGCTTTTATTGCTGAAAACGATCAGAGTAACCCCGACGTTCAAACAGTCTCCAATAATGATCTCGAAAATGTACCTCGCGATGAAAGTGGTGGAGGAATCGCCACCGTAACTGATATTGCGCCCTGCAGTAAAATCGACCAGAGTGACCTTAATATTGTTGACCTTACTGCTTCGCCCAGCCAGAATGATAATCAGACTGACTGCATTATGGACCTTAACTTGAAAGTGGATAATGTTCTGGATTTAGAGGTTTTTGACAGTGTCATAGAATACCCTCAACCGGGGTTTGATTTAGTTTTAGATACCGTAGACTGCTTGACAAAATACGACGCCGTAGGCTGTTTGACAGAAGAAAAAGAGAATGAAAATAAAAGAAAGAATAATACATTGGCATCAGACAAAGGTCCGTCAAAGAAAAAGCTAAAAGTACTTTTACCAATAAAAGAAGAAAAATACAGGAATACGTCACTAAAAACTATAATCAATAGAAACTTTACATGCCATATGTGTAAACTGCGTAAACTTTATGTGATCACAGACATGACAAAGTGTATTGCTTGTAAAAACTGGGTATGCAGATCATGCTGCAACCAACCAGCTATTGATTATATTTGCGACAGATGTTTCGAAGACTGATTAGAACCTTAAGCGATACGTAACTAACTATATTCCAAATAGCAATGAACAAAACACAATTTCAATAATGAATAGTTTCTTTATTTTTTTTCTTATAATAATAATATAACTCAGGAGTTCATTTAAAAACTGAATATTTTTCTTTGCATCAATTTCATTTTGATTGCTTGGTCGTGATGATAATTGCTATTTGGAAGAAAATAGGTAGGTATTACTTATTTAAAATGAGTAAAAATTACCAAAATTTTAAGTTGTGTTCAAAATATGTAAACTGTGTACCTACCTCAAGATTAAGTTAAAACAGGTTTTAATAATACCTGTTTTTACTTTAGATTATAAATTTAAAGACTGTTAAAATAAAAATGTTCGACCAAATATATGTAAACTTAGCTTAATGTTTTCCAGTTAGTCACATAGAATTCCAGATAGTCACTGTCCCATATTTTTACCGAGACAATAAACTAATCTTATTTAAGAAATATTTAGTTAATTGTAATATTTTTGTAGTTGTAGTTGACCCTGAATTTGCTGTTTATATTATTTGTAATCGCGTTCAATTTCATTTTAAGTAGTAGGTAGAAATGTAATGTTTTAATGGTCAAAAGTTCCGTCTGTGACGATCTCGAATGTAAAATGATTGCTAAGCGATGATTATAGTGATTTATCTATGTTTAGGTATTTTGTTTCAAAGACTTGAAGGTTTATTTAGTAAATAATAATAATAAAAATATCATATTAACTCATGTTTTTCATTTTATTTTCATTTTTCCTTTGTGACGAACCGGAGCACGTTCCTGTGAACACTTCCGTAAAAATAAAGATTATCACGTTGTTTTGCGTAATACTGATGTACTTTTTTGTATTTTTACTTGTTTATAGTATATTTTATCGAATGAGATAAGAATTAACGGTAAAATTTCTATAACATAAAAAATTGTTCCGGTTCGTCACGTGTACATCTTTTTTGAAAAACGCCCGTGAAACAGACAATTATTTCTTTTGTTGAAATGTTAATTGATTGTCCAAATAAATGTCCAGCCCACAATGATACATTTAAAAAGTATTTTTTGAATTTGACATTATCACATCGATCGACACCAACTGTAAATGATTACAATCATTTACAGTTGGTGTCGATCGATCAATCGAATTTTGGTCGGAAAATTAATTTATGATGGTGATGATGAAACCAAAATTGCAGCCCAAAAATATATACATATAATAAAATCGTAGACCAACCGTGTCTGTACATTGAATATTTTTGCATAAAAATTACATAGAAAAGTTAGAAAAAAGATACAAAGCACAAATATGCTATTTTTGACATTTTTGTCTGTTTATCAGTTTGTCTGTGCGTTTGAGGGAGCATCACGCATAAACCACAGATTGGGTTCCAAATCTAGGTACCTACTTAAAAATATTAAGTGATAACCCGAGTAACATTTAGCGTTTATTTCACCAAAATCGACCCACAAAATCAAAAGATATTGAATTTTTAAGTTTAGTAAGAAACTTCCTAATGTATTCTTATTAGTCATAACGCCATCTATTGAAAAAGATAAAATACACGTAAACATGTATAAACAGTAAGTTTTTAAAACTGTGCCGTGTGAAGTAGGTATCAATTGTAGCGGTCTCAAATAGATACAGCATTTTTAAATGTTAAAAAATTTCAAAAATGCCTGACTTTGCATGATAAGAAGAAACTTCATCGAGCGCTAAAATAGGTAGTTTTCATTGAGACTCCAGATACTTGCAATGCCATCTATTGAGAATAATAGTAGTAAAAAATGTGTGTCACACATTTTAAAAATGTGTGACACACATTTGATTACACATCGTATGATTTACCTACCAGAAAAACTGTCTCATCGTCATTACTGCCTGCTTTTTATGAGGAGAGAAGGCAGTACCTTCATGATTACGTAAAAGAAAACGCCGAAACTGTTTGTTTAACCGTAGATTGTTGGAGTTCTAGATCCATGGACCAATACATTGCAGTAACCGCTCATTTTTTTTCAAAAAGTTTGGAGTTAAAGTCCGTTTTGCTGCAGTGTAGTTCATTAGATGGTCACCACACTGGAGCGCGATTGGCTACTGAACTGGAGACTGTAGCACGAAATTGGGATCTATCTGAAAAAATTATTATGTTAGTTTCAGACAATGCTTCGAACATGTTGAGAGCCAGTTCAATTTTAAACTGGAATCATTTTGGCTGCTTTGAGCATAAATTAAACTTAGTAGTGCAAGATGCTCTAAATGCTAGTAAAGACAACATTGACAAAGTTGCGAGGTATGTTACATATTTCAAAAAGAGTAGCATTGCGAAAGAGAAATTGATGAAATATCAAGTGAACAATCAGAATGTCCAGCCGAAAACTCTTATTAAAGCAGTTGCAACGCGATGGAACTCAACGTTCTTATTGTTGGAACGTTTTAAAGATCTCAAAGAAGCTATACAAGCCACTGTAGCGACATTGAATGTAGACCTACCGATTATTTCAATGGAAGAATGGGAGTGCATATCACAAATGTGCATAGTACTTAAGCCCTTTTACGAAGTGAGCAACGTAATGAGCGGGGAAAACTATTTGACAGCAAGTACTGCTTTAGTACTTACGTCAAGTTTATTGTCCATATGTGAGAATTTATCTAACAGAGATTTTTTTGAGCCTGTCATAGATATGGTGGGTAAATTAAAACAAAGCCTAATACGTCGCCTGGGTGACATACATAATAACAAGCATATTGCTGCGTGCACGATTCTAGATCCACGATACAAAGATTTAGCATTTTCCGAATCACAAGAGATATCCAAACAACAGGCAAAGGCTTATATAATAAGTTTAATGGAAACTATATTGGCAAATGATAGTACAGCGGCTGCGGCGGAGGTAGGTGCTGGCAACGAAAATGCAAGCGAAGATAATAACAACATATCGATATGGTCTGAATTTGACTCGATCATTAAGTCGTGCAACGTTCCAAAAACAGTACAAGTTAAAGCTACAGAAGAACTGGACATGTACCTAAAAGAATCGGTCATTTCAAGAAAAGCTTGTCCACTGTCTTGGTGGCGAACTCATAAATTCATCTATCCTACTTTGTTCACAATAATGAAGACGAAATGTAATATTATTGTTACATCCGTCCCTTGCGAACGAGCTTTTTCTAAGGCTGGTTTCATTGTCAATGATCGCCGAACTCGTTTAACAACTTCAAAAGTAGAGCAAATCATGTTCCTAAACATGAACAAAATGTAATTATTAAATCATTGTAAATAATGAAAAAAAAAAAACATAAAAAATAAAAAAATAACTTAAAAAAAAAACAAAAAGGTAAAATAAAAAAAAAAAACATTTTAATCACTGTAAATACCAAAACAATTTGTACATAAAATCAATGAACTTTTAAGTACGCCTAGCAACAGTAATAACTTTTCACATTTATTAATCTTTCAATTTGCGACACTGTGCTAGACAGTCCTAAGCCTGTTAAAGTATGAAGGAAAGTTCATTGAATTTCAACGCGTTCTTAATAATATTCGTTTGCTATATTTAAACTAAAACATAGTTAATTCAATGATTCGATTCAAAATAATAACTAATATTTTCAACAGATAAAATTAACTGATAAAAATATTCATCATTTAATTTTTAACAGATATTTTTTTTAAACGGTTAACCTCACCGCTCTGTGAAACGAACACCAAAACATATTGTTGAGTTATTTGTTAAACTAATAATAATATCGTTTATTTATAAAACGGCACATTTACAATAAAATATTTACAACTTTTTTAACAGAACACAGTTGCTGATTTGCCTGAACTAGGTTAAAACCTGTGTTTCAAACTCTTTATATTATGTAGCAAAAGAAAAGTGAACATGTTATTACGGTAAATTTATACTGTGATTAAGATTAGTAATAATATCATTATTAACTATCGTAACATGTAGGTTTCCAAGTTCAAACTCATTTTTGGCAGTTCAACTACATTGTCGATAGATGGCGATGTATTGATGACGCGGTTTTCTGAATCGCGGTGTGTTAAGATTCTCCACACGAATATGACGTCAGCCGCCTCAATTCAGTGATGGTGATATCATCGGCTATCAGTACTCCGGGGGGGACACACTGCCGTACTTGAAGTAGGCGTCTTTTACGAAATCCTCGTAAACTTGAGAGATTTAGTACGAAAAAAATGACATAGATGATGCTTACGCCAGTGTGCATAGTACGCCTTATTGATAATGAAGTGTGCATAGTACGCCTTATTGATAATGAAAATTTTGACAAAAATAATAAATGTGTATTCTAAACCGGAATAAATATTTATTTATATAGGTATTATAAAAGCATTTTGCAATTGCATTTTTTTTTTTAGCTTCGGCAATATATTATACTATAATACTATACTCTGTGGTTTACAATGTCATTTATATAGTAGTAATCTATGGTTTACAAAATGGTCGCTACTTCTGGCGTGTGTGGGTCTTTTTTAAAAAAAAAATGTTCATACTAAAATTGCGTGTCCTACGACTTCAAGCCTCTATTCTTCAGACAAATGCAGTTCAAACTTAGTGTTTTAATCAGAAAACGATAAAATACGTTCTAAATTTGTTATTCAAATGTTCAGAAGTACGAAAATCTGTGTAATATTGATTAAATTAATAATTATCAGGAAGATGAAAGATGATTTTTGACGTGTCGCACGCAGGTTTTGTATAGTTCCGAACGTAAAATATCACTGTTATCCGACCTTTTGTTCAGTAATTTTATGTAATTTAGCAGGATTATATGACCTAAATTGAATAATAAACTTAATTCATAGGGTACTAGAGTACAAAATTATTTAAAATACAAGTTTTATTGTGTCCCTTAAAATAACGTTGATGGAAAATTCCATAAACACGCTACTGTTTTACTGATTTTGAGTAGAAAATTGAATGAACTTACGAGTATTTTTTTAGTGTTGGCAACATTTTAGAACGTGACATGTCCGCCATATTTGTTAATTGTCTAACAGTGAAAGTGAGCGGTCGGGCGTCACGAAGTCCTGTTCGCATTTTCCACTACGAACTTGATTTTATTAAGTAAATAATGTTTGTTTGACTTATAACTTTTCATAGCTAATTAGAAAAAAGTGTCTTTAATCGGAATTAAGTGGACCATTTCGTTAAATTAGGTACATTATAACTATTGATTTCTTGAGTTTGTTTTTGTGAAGCCATCATACGTCACGTCCATTACGCTACGTGTTGTACTAGCGGAACGCCAAATGTGACGTAGTGGAATTTTAAAGCATGGTTTTTACACATGTCGAAATAGTTTTTACAATCAAAACAATTTGACATAAAAAAATGTTTTTAAATTGTTGAGAGATTGATTGATTATTTTCAGTGAAAAGTAATTGTGTAAAGCATTAAGGTTTAATTTAAATAATTTAATCGATCGAATAGTTACAGATTTTTGTAATAATCACTATTTTCGATAATTAAAACGTAAATTATGGAGCTACTATTTTAACTATTTTTTTTTAGACCAGACTATGGTGTTGACGGCAGCGGAGCAGTCGAAAAGATACCGGGAAAAAATAAAACAGGACCCAGTAAAGCACGAACTTTATAAAAAAAGCATTTTAAGAAGATAAAAGAATTAACTGAAGAAGAAAAAGACGCCAGACGGAAACGATGGAGAACAAAAAAGAAATCAAAAGGAAAAGAAGAAGTCATTAGGACAAGGAGAGGCTGCAGCTAGACAGCAGTTGGCTCCAACGGAACAACAGTCAGCAGGCAATGCAGATCCTCGTTTGCTTAAATTAAAATTGAAAAAAGTAAGTAAAAGTTATACGATCGCTCTGAACAATATACAAAAATATAAAACGGCTCTAAACAACATAAGGAAGAAGCTCTACCGAGCGAAAAAACAGCACGAAAAGGAAATGCATTTACTACAGACTGAAAACGATAAGCTTAAGGCGCGGCAAGAAGTCATGGAAGTGGCAATACGTGAAGCATACACTGACTGCAAGAAAAATCCAGAAAAAAGAGTTATTAAAAGTAGGTGAAAAAATGAACACAAAACCGGAACGAAACTTGTTGGGACTTAAAGGTCGAGTAAGGAAAACCAATTTCAAGAGCAGACCTCTGAACAAAAGTATTGTGGAGCACTTGGAGAAGTTTTACAATCGTGATGATATTAGTAGAAGCACTGCAGGTAAACGTGAAACCAGGACGAAGAATAAAAGAAAAGTGCAGATCAGATATCTAGTCGATACCATGCAAAATCTTTATAAAATTTAGAAAGATGAAGGCGGAAAACATAGCTTTACTACATTCTTCAGGTATAAGCCATATTACGTACTTTCACCAAGTACAACAACCAGAAACACATATGTATGTGTATCAAGCACAGTAACATAGAATTCATGTTTAATGCTCTGAAACTCAAAGGAGTCATACCACACAAAAGCATGACTGAGCTATTAAACGAAATCGCATGTGACACTAAATCTTTTAACTGCATGTAATGTCATCAATGCAAAACTGCTAAAGACAAATTGCACGATGAGGTAGCTTGGTTCAAATGGGGTAGGGTGATTCATACCTATGTAAAATCAGGCCAAGAAATGACGACAAAAAAGACTACTAAACAACAAATAAAAGGTACTGTACTAGATCTTATTGCGGAGATTAAAAAAGAATTGCCTGCATTTAAAACTCATTGCTTTAATTGGATAGAACAGCAACGCCAATATCGAGCTTGTGTCACTAATATGAAAGAGGAAGAAATTCAGTCGATGCACTTAGTCCACATTGTGGTGTGATTTTTGGAAATGAGCGTTCGCAATCGTTTGTCACGGTGTCCGACGATAACTGTCACGGGCCTCATGCCATTTGGGCACATCTTATGCCTGTTTTAAAACTGGCCAAAGAGGAGTTTCCAAACGCACAAATAATCCATTTTTTTTCCGATGGTCCCAGCACGCAATATAGACAGAAAAAAAAATTCTATTTGCTTAATTTGTCCACACAGAAATTAAATCTAGCCTACTCAACCTGGTCATTCTCTGAAGCCGGACATGGAAAAAGTATGGCAGATGGCATCGGAGGCTCTGTAAAAAGACAGCTTGACAAAAGAATATCGTATGGTCATGATATTACCAATGCGACTGAAGCGTGTCATGTTTTGCAAAATATTATGAAGTCTGTAAAGTGTCTTTACATATCGGACAGTGACATACACAATTTTAAAAAACTAATCCCTGATGGTTTGCGCGCCGTACCTGGAACAATGCAATTGAATCAAATAATAGTTCAATCCTATGAGATCCGATACCGTGAATTGAGTTGTTTCTGTGGTGAAATGCGAGGTTTGTGCAGCTGTTATAATCCCAAAACACATTTATTGAGAGATCAGATGAAATCAATTACTGTAGCACCTGTAAGTGATGATACGATTAATGACCTATCAAACCTTTCGTTTCTTGATTGTACAGATCCAGGACCATCCTTAATTTCAAGCCCAGAACCATCTATATCACTGCTTCAAACCGATTTCCTAATTGATGAATGTCCCTTTTTGGAAGGTACAGAAGCCGTACCACTAGTTGTTTCTCCAAAATATTCGTCACTTGAAACTCATTTTCCACCGACCGTTAAAGGAATTCACAAAAATTTAGATTGCGATGCTATCCAACTTACGTCACCCATTAAAAAAGTAAAGGTGCTCAAACCCCTTCAAGTACCCTTTGAACAATACACCAATAAACCCCAATCAAACCCAAGTAAGATTTTACAAGAAAACGTTGAGAACCAGAACATACCCTTTGAAGAATACGCCAATAAACCCCAATCAAACCCAAGTATCTAAGATATTACAAGTAAAAGTTGAGAATCAGAACATAATAATAGGGAAACGTAATGCGTCATCGAGAACATTTCCTTGTCATGTTTGTAAAACTCGCCAAAGTTTCATTCTGCAAGAAATGGCAAAGTGTATGGTGTGCAGCAAATGGGTTTGCATATCATGTAGTGGTACTACATCATTTGATTATATTTGTTCAGTGTGCTTATGTGATGATGAGTAAATGTCGTAATTTTTTTCTTAAATGGTTCTCATAATCGACTTCTCGGTATGCTATAATTTTCATAGTGTAGATTCGTTCGTACAAATAAATAATTTAATTATTTTACGAACGAATCACCACTGAGAAAAAAAAATAACTTTTTTATATTTTTTTACGATTTCAAAGACATCGTTATTAAGAATACGTATTTTACGTTACATATGTGTTCAAAATTCCTCAAAATGTTATTTTAGAGTGTTTTAAATGACTTTACTTGATTGTTGTTAAGTAAGTAAGTTATAATGTTGATTAATTCTAAGTAATGTAAACTGTGCCTTATAATTCCTAAACGTGACGATTTGTTCTATTAACGTCACTTGTCCTACTTTCTTGGTGATGTTTAGATTGAATTTAAAAATATTCTCTTATGATTACTACTCTGACTTAAATTGTTTACAATAATATTATTTAAAAGTTTTATTAAAACATATTTTTTTATATCATATTTTATAGAAAAGTGCCTAAGTAGAGGCTTGACTGTGCAATGAAACGTGCCATAAAGCAACGTAGAGGAATAGTTATCGTAGAAAAAAAACGTTGATGTTATTTATATTACTAATTATAGGTTTGTGATTTTGAAGACTGTTCTTGTTAAAATATATTATAATAAAAAAAAAATCTTATTTGATTTACCAGTGAGTTTTAATACTAATCTAAACTTTGTGACGTAACAGAACTTTTTAGTTACCATCCCTCCTTAAAATATGTATTTCTCGTTAAATTAGAAACATTTATATTAAATTTCATTATTTTTTAAAACATGATATAACTCGTTAACTTACAACTTGTTTAATTTATATATTGTTTTTTTCTTTCTGGGTGGAATTCCATTACGCAACGAACATTTTGTTTTGAAAACCACCCGTGTGCGTGTTTGTAGATCTTTTCCGACTTTTTGTAGTTTTTTTTTAGACGTTGTGGTTTGGGATGTACACCCACGAGTAAGTACATAACTTGATTTAATACAAATTTATTTATATTTATAAAATTTCTATAGAAATTAACCTGCACTTAGAATTGTAAAGTATATCCCTCATTCACCCAATCAAACTTTCACAGCTTAACGAATGAATAGGAATAGTACCTACATTCAGGACATACTGTATCCCAGACAGTCTCAATCAGAACATTAACACTGCTTTAGGTATCGGTGACACTGTTGGGTTTAATTGTAAGGGTGCGCCAAAGTTCACCTAAATTTTCAGGAAATCCGAAAATGTCCTTCCTAACAATCACAACTCCTAACCACTCTGTCTCTAAGGTTCTTAATTCCGAAGAATTCAACTTCATAATGTCAGTAGCAATAAACATCTATTATACTTTTATTTCTTTTCCTATTTTTTATTCACCTAACCATCTTTTACACTATTATTCAAAGTCATATCTTTTTTGTTTAGATTCCTTTTTATTCTTTATAATCAGTATTATATGTAGGTATACATTAATTTTGCGTAAATTTATTTTCGCATAACATATAACAATTTCGGGTAAAGAACTTTAGGTGAGCCAATATGGACCCTTTATCTATAGAGGTGTGTACCTGCAAAGATATCAATAGGTTAGGTTAGAACTGTGACTAACTACATCCGAGCGAAGCGAGCGGTGTAGCGGTAGCGGCCAGTGAGCGCTACCTCGAAATTGATAGCAAAATTTTTCAAAGTATTTTTTCATAGTGCCCCCAAGACGACACTCTGACCTGAATTTCATTCATTTAATCAAAAATCAGTGAAACAACCTTTAATCATTCTAAACAATTTTAGGAAGAGTGATCATTCGGATTACAAATCATTAGGAAGAACAATTTCGGGCAAAGAACTTTAGGTGAGCCAATATGGTCCCAAATTGTAAACAAGAGGGGTTTTTTATTTATTTATGTTATAAAGTTACCTTAAACCAAATAAAAAAAAAATACTATTGATAAATGTATAGGGTGAGGTGTCCAACAGTAAACCAGTGGTACACATTGAGCCACCCTTCTTACTTTGTAAACGCGACGTTGCCAAACTTGCCAAACCGTGTCGTGGACACGAAAGTACTCAGTTGTAACCGCGCCGCCCGCTCCCCAGTCGCGAGCGAGCTAGCGCCAAAGACGCCCGTGTGGCGGACCACATTATACTTTTCGGCGACAAAACAAAATAAAACGTAAGTACTATCTTTTCTTATTACTTCTGTTATGTATAGTTTTTCTGTGTGACATTTATTATACTTATTATAGTGTTTATTGGGGTATCGTATAAAACTGAAATTACTACGGTAACTCTTTTTGTACGAACGTAGATTGAACAGTGAACCGGTTCAATGTGTACCACCTCTATATTGCTACTTTATGTGGGTAGGTTTTGAATTTTATACACATTTATATTGAGTTGAAACATTACATTGTATTATAATGTTATTGTTTCAGCATGGGGCGAATTAAAAAAGCGCAAAGGAAAATTGGAGGTCATACAAAAGAAGAAATGTTGCAGGCTATCATGCTTGTAAAAAATGGACAATCAATTCGTAAAGCAGCAAAAGAATGCGGATTACCCTACCCAACTGTACGGAGATACGTAGAAAAATTTAAGTCCGACGAAACCACAAATTTAGTACCCAATTATGAAGTAAATGCTGTTTTTACACGTAACCAGGAAATAGAATTAAAAGAATACCTTATAGATTGTTCGCTAAAATTTTATGGGCTTACTGCTAAAGATACACGAAGACTAGCTTACCAAATGGCATTTATTAATAACCCTTTACACCCGCGCTGAAACGAGCGTGAGTTTTCACTTTTAAAAAATTCTGGCGCCAAACCGTTTACTTTTTGCAAACGCAACCTGCATCGATCGACCGTGAGGATATCTCGCCTACGCTAACAAAATCGGGAGGCCGGTGCGGGCGACCAGTGTCCTGTGAGCCTTGGTGGGAGATGGCGGCGTTTTTTGACCCCCGCAGCGTCACGGGTAAGTACTTGTTGCGCGTACTATTTGTTTAGTAAATTATTATGTTTTTATGTAAATCGAAAGTTAAATAAACACTTTTTTAATTGAGTTATTTTAGTTCGATGAATTGCATTGTAATTTTAATATAATTTCGTCGTAAAGTTTGACTGCTACGATCGTGTGGCTTCGGTTGTGCGTGCGAGAAATAAATTCAAAACATGGTAACCGTTATTTATTGATTTTTGCCTGGATTTAATTAAAAAATAATATATATTTTTTTATTTTTAGGACGGGACTTAAATGACGATCAAGTTTTGGAAATCTTGGGTGATGGAAACCTTTCCGAAATTGAGGATTTTGATGAAGATGATGATAATTTTCAACCAAATGTCCTGGAAGACTTCAATTTCGAGGATTTATTGTCTGGCATAGAAACCGAAGAAGAACCTGAGGTGAATCCTGAGCCAAACCCGCGCCCAGTCACTCTCGCACCGTCAACAGCTGAGAGCCGCCGACGAACTACGCAACCGGCACCTCGGAAGCGGGTCTGGAAACAGGTACCTTTCCAAGATTTATCCCATGACTATCCTTCGCTGCCAGTACCTACTGTGAGGACCCCCATGGAATATTTTTCTGATTACTTTGATAAAGATTTTTTTGAAGAAATATCTAGGTGTACAAACTTGTACCATCTTAGAAAAACGGGCCGCGAACTTAAAACTACTGCAGTCCATATAGCCAAAGTGCTATCGATCCACATCATCATTGGATGTATTCATTACCCTCGAATCCCAATGTACTGGAGAGCAGGATTAAGATTAGATGTTATTAGCAAGCAAATGGCTCGTGACCAATTTTTAACTATCCGCAATGCATTGCGGAGCTTCGTCTGAATCTACAACATGTAGTGCACTACATGTTGTAGATTCAGACGAAGCTCCGCCAAGTGAAAGAACCAATCCATTGTGGAAGGTACAGCCGATGATAAATAAAGTAAAAGCTACTTGCAACAAACTTGAAAGAGTGCCCGGGTTTTATTCGATTGATGAACAAATGGTGCCATTCACTGGTAGGTGCAGTCTTCGTCAAGTAGTTAGAAATAAGCCACGCCCCGTTGGACTTAAAAACTTTGTACTGACCACAAGTGAAGGCTTGATGCTTGACTTCGACATTTATCAGGGGGCTAAAACCATGTTTGGAGACTCACCACTCGGGCTGGGGCCTTCTGTGGTTCTCCATTTGAGCAAGTGTCCCACCTGGAAGCTGTATCTACCATGACAGATATTTTACTACCGTCGCATTGATCGAAGAGATGCACAAGAGAAATCTTCACAGCACTGGAACGATAATGATCAATAGAATCCCTGATCGTGCTGCAATTAAATTTAAAACTGACGCTAGGATGACTCGAGATGAAAGTCAACAGTATGTCTGCAAACCGACAGTTATTGTAAAATGGAAAGACAACAAGTCTGTTTTAATGGCGTCAAACTGCACCGGATCGTCCACTACATCTGTAGTAAAACGTTGGGATAAACGCACGAAAACTTACGTGGATGTTTCCGCTCCTAAAGTAATTGAGCGTTACAACCAGTACATGGGCGGAGTGGACGTACTCGACCAGCAGTTGGAGTACTATAGAACATTTATAAAAACTAAAAAATGGACGCTCAAGGTACTCATTCACTTTCTCGATTTGGCCATCGTAAACTCGTGGCGACTGTATCGCAATGATTGCCAAGCAAATAATTTAAGCAGGAAAGACATTTTGCCCTTGTTAGATTTTCGTCTGAACATAGCTGACGGATTATCAAGTATTCCATCCAAAGAACGCCGAATGTCGAGTGATATCGAAAATGATCCGACAGTGGAAAATGAATTTCCAATTAGAAGACACTACAGACCGGCAAATAAGCCCTCTGAGGCAAAAAGATATGATGGTTATGATCATTTTCCGGTGTTTGACGAAATAAAAGCCCCAAGAATGTGTCGGCGTGAAACTTGTGGCAGCCGCACGAAGATACGATGCGAAAAATGTGATACATATTTATGCATCTCACGTGGAAAAGACTGTTTTAAATCTTATCATCAAAAAGCATAATTTTGATAGTTCCTTATTGTTTTAAAATAATATAAATTATCTAAGTTTTCTTGTTTTGTTGCAAATTATTGAGAAATATTACGACTTTTGTTACCAATGTTGTTTTTTTAAGAATTAAGGATTAGATAGTAAGTTTCATAATGTGGACTGATACTAAAATGACTGATTAAAGAACTAAGCCCTTATACAAATAAACATTAGTTTCATTTTATATCCAACTATCAAAATAAACGTTCGATTTAACGTACCCTCACGATCGTGACTAGTCAAGTTGTACCTAAAGCTCACGACCGTGAGGGTTAACTCCTTGGTTAGCTATAAACCTGAGATTTTTTTCAGTATTTTTGCTTAGCTCCTAAGGTTGTATAAAATGCTATAAAAACCATGACATAGAAGATTTCGAAATAAAAATCTGTCGGGTGTAAAGGGATAAAATAAAAGTTCCTTCTTCATGGGAAGAGAAACATATTGCTGGAAAGGAGTGGTTAAGGTCATTCACCAAAAACACACGGATTTAAGTCTCAAGAAACCTGAACCGTGCAGCTTGGCACGAGCCTCGGCATTCAACAAATATAATGTTCAAACATTTTTTAAAAACTTAAAAGAAGCCATGCAACGGTCTTCTAACTTTGGTAACGGAACACGTGTCTATAATTTGGATGAAACCTCAACCACGACAGTACAACGCCCACAAAAAGTCCTAGCTCTTAAGGGGAGTAACGTATCCAAAGTTAAGAGTGGAGAAAGAGGTGTTTTAGTGACAACTTGCTGCATTGTTTCCGCCACCGGTCATGCTTTGCCCCCAGCAATGGTCTTTCCAAGAAAGAAGTTTCAATCTCATATTAGTACAAAGTCGACTGAGCAATTGATCTCTGTGAGCCTAAGATATTTGTTAATTTTTTTATAACAACAAATATTTTAAACACATTGTTAAAAATATTTAGGTTTAATAAAGTTGATTTTTTGGTAATATATACAAGACGTTTTATTGCTTTACCTACCTTTAGTTTTGTAGCATTAATATGATGGTTCACTGTGTATATGTTAGGATGGTTCACTGTGTACATGTTGGTTCACTGTTGACCTAGCCCCCCGGTTCAGTGTCCCACGAGGTGGACACAGTGAGCCATTTCCCATCTTTAAAAAAAAATTAAATATATCCTATCCTGTTACGTTTGGGTCTAAAATTAATATGCTAAATTGAAGTCAGATACATGAGAAGTATTTCAGTAAAAAAAAAATCTTTATTATGTTTAGAAACACTTCAGTTTTGAATGTGCAACTTTTTCATGGTTCACTGTTGGACACCTCACCCTACTCACTAAATAGATTGTAATAATAAAAAAATTGTTTACAGGAGGTGTACTTCATGTATTTCCAAATCCCTGTTTCCTGAGCAGTTCAAAGCTTGGGTTTGTGTCGTTTGTGGCCAAGATTAATGTAATTTTAATTACCAAAATATGAGAATTTGTGAATTTGTGTCAGACATTTTACTGAAAAGGATCGGAATCGCTATAACCGCTTCAATGCTCTAGCAGTTCCATCTCTGTTTTTGCGTGGTATGTATATTTTCATGTTGAATGGTATTTAAATAATGAAGTGAGTGTTTTAAAATCTAATAATAATGATTTGTTTTTTCAGAACAACAAAGTAATGCTTGTTGCGTATCAAACTCCACATCAGAACAGACGTTCAATCAACCTGAAGTAACCGAAAATCATCATCAGGTATGTTTGGTAATTTTTGCTTTTTAAATTAGAGTATAATTATAAGTAAACACTAGAAAAGTTGAATAAACTGAGAAAAAGCACCCCTTCATTTATGATAGCAGCAATAATTTACAGAAAATATTAGATAGTAAAAAATATTAATAGATGGTTTCATTAATAATACTTTTGTATTATCCTACTTATCTCTAACTTAGGTACTTATGATTTATTAGGATTTCAAAATAAAGTACCACTATAGCGATGTACAAGTAGGTACTAAATTAAAGGAAGTAACTTTACCATTATGTATTCCAGGTAAAATTTATGAAAAAGCAATGGAGAACAGTTCTTTGGATATTCCTGAAGTATCAGACATCCAACAGTCTACATCTGGTAGTCATAAACAAAACTCGCATTTTAATTTATGATAGCAGCAATAATTTACAGAAAATATTATTCTCATATTATGTTAAATAGATAGTTTCCTTAATAATACTTTTGGATTACCAAAGAAAGAAAGAAAGAAAAACAACTTAGGTACTTATGATTTATTAGTATTTCAAAATAAAGTACCACTATAGCGATGTACAAGTACTAAATTAAAGGAAGTAACTTTACCATTATGTATTCCAGGTAAAATTGATGATATTCCTGAAGTATCAGACATCCAACAGTCTACATCTGGTAGTCATAAACAAAACTCGCATTTTAATTTATGATAGCAGCAATAATTTACAGAAAATATTATTCTCATATTATGTTAAATAGATAGTTTCCTTAATAATACTTTTGGATTACCAAAGAAAGAAAGAAAGAAAAACAACTTAGGTACTTATGATTTATTAGGATTTCAAAATAAAGTACCACTATGGCGATGTACAAGTACTAAATTAAAAAGGAAGTAACTTTACCGTTATGTATTCCAGGTAAAATTGATGAAAAAGCAATGGAGAACAGTTCTTTGGATATTCCTGAAGTATCAGACATCCAACAGTCTACATCTGGTAAGTCACAAACAAAACTCACATTTTTATTTTCCATTAAAAATTACCATCTAAGAGACACAACACACACATGTGACATCCACGAACCTGAAGTGGGCCCGCATGGCCCTGATGGATTACAGCCCAATCCCTCTTATAGGGAGGAGGCCTGTTTCCTAACAAAACATTGGCTGATTATATTGTGTATAAAAATGTACACAAAGGAAATATTAATGATTAAACCTAAAATATACAAAATTTAAATCATCACAAAATTAAGTTTTTGGGAAAAACAACATTCAGCTATGTAGTTGTAATACTCATACAAAATATAAAGGAGTTGAATAAAACACCAGTTTTTTTGTAACCTCTCTTCACATAATTATATACCCTCTTGCAGTATGAATTTTCTGCTTGTCGTATATTCGATTCTCATGCGGAACAAATGTTCATATGACCTACAGATAGTTGTTTCGGGTTTGTGATTAATGTTTGTAAAGGCACCCATACCATACGGTAGAAATTTCTAGTGGGGCAAAGCTCTTGTAAAATAAAAATCACACCTAATTTTTACCTAATTTTTCAGGTCCATCTCAAGAAGTACCTCACAATCCACTGCTGGAGTATAATTATTACAAACCATTGGGGACAACTTATAATGCAAGAATTATGTATTCATTATGTTAATCTGGAATACTTTAATAACTTTTTAAAGAACCAAGCTTATCTAATCCTATTGTAGGCATTTAAGAATTAAAGTTCATGGGATTGTTCTTATTTGCTTTTTATAATTAACTAGCTTCTGCCAGCGACTTCGCCCGCGTGGTCCTTAGAGGACACATCGCACGCTGAGAACGAAAGTGACCGAATTCAAAATTTTGGTGAAATGAGTTAAGTATACAGAATTACTTAAAATATACTCTATCATAAATAAATTAGAGAACTGGCCAATAAAGGTAAGAAAAGGTTAGAGGTATATTTCGCTCTTTGTCCCTCAACCGTTCCCTCCCCCCGCGCCCGAATCATAGTGACGAAATCAGTGTTGCACCGTGAGATGTCGTGACAAGACGTGACAAGTTTAGTACCGTAGTGACCGATTACGCTTTGTGTCTGTTTGTTTGTCAATTTCGGAGGTAAGTTTAGTTACAATTTATAGTCATAAACTGACCGATTTAGATTTAGGTTCCTTTTACATTGTATGTATTAGCGTATTAGGTGACATATAACAAATTCGGTCACTTATTTATTAAGAAGCGAGTCTAAATAATGGACCAATTTTGAATCAGGTCTGTATAATTTTAAATGTACTCATCTGTATTTTGTACTATTCATAAGAAAGTCTGTTTAACATTTTTATGTTTGGTTTTCAATAGACTTATTGATTAATGGTACAATTTATTACTTTTTTTCAGTGTTTAATGTTGATACTGAGTCGGCAATCCCAAAACTAAAAATGAAAAGAAGTGCTTTAATTCTTCAATTGGTGGAAGAGAGACAGCAGAATAAGGTAATTATGGAAACTGTTTATTTATTATTCGTTTTTCATTAGTACCTAAGTACTATAATTATTTGTAAAAATGTTTATATTTGTTTTCTATATTCTCTATTGTACTTGTTTGCAGAGTCCTGACGAGGCTTTGGCCTCATGGCCTCAAACATGCCATCTAGCCCTTCAATAATCGAAAATACACCTCCACGTCTGGACCAGGAATATTACAATGTTCAAATCCCAAGCAAAAAAACAAAACCTTTAAATGTAAGTTATTAATTTTTATTTAAGTCATGGGTAGACATTTCTATGTAAGTTTTATCTTATGATGAAATGTTAAATTATTCATGTTTCAGGACCCTGAAAAGGCTTGTCAAGAAATAAATACGGAATCAAAAGTTACTGAAAAAACCTCGGAAAGTACATCTGCTGTCCGACCACGTTCAAGAAGTTCCAGTACGAGCAGTTCATCTTCATCCTCAAGTAGTAGCAGTACTTCATCATCTTCAAGTACTTCTGTTACAAATGAATGTCAAAATACAGCTACTCCGGGCCCTAGTACAAGCAATTTAAGATCTCAAACAGGTAACCAACGTTCATATGTTCAATCACCAATACATCCGAATGAAAGTGATGTGGATCTCAGTGACTCAGATCCAACATACCATGCTGTAAATTTCAATCAAAGAAGTAGACGTGTTTCCAGTACTAGCTCTTCCTCTTCTGATTCTTCGGGTCAACCGGAACCTTCAAAAAGTAGGAAGCGTAAAAGGAACCCTGCTAACTGGAAACAAAATCAAGCAAAAATGTCACGAAACTCCGGAAAAAGTTACAGGTCCATGTCCAAATAAAAAAAAAAAACATTCCAGCTAGGCATGTGAAAGAAACATGTACGAGCAAGTGTCGACTTAAATGTTTTGACAATATAAAAGAGGATGAGAGGTATAATCTGTTCAAAGCCTATTGGGGATTATCAAATTTGGAACTGCAGCGTGCTTTTATTAGATCTTGCATGATGGAAGTGCAACCTAGGTACAGGTACTCAAATGCTCGAAACCCTCGCCTACCAAACAACGCCTTTTATTTCACACTAGATGGCATAAAGATCCGTGTTTGCAAATTGTTTTTCATAAACACTTTGGACATTACGGACAGACAGCTAAGAACTGTTAAAAGTAAAACCAACAGCCATGGTATCGTAGAGCCTGAGCGTAGAGGAAACGATGACAACAAAAAAAAGGTAGACCCTGAACTGCTCCAGAGCATCAGGAACCACATAGAGTCGGTACCGAGGGTAGAACCCCATTATTTAAGAGCGACTACAAATACAGAGTACATTTCTGACAGTAAAACTATAAGGGACCTCTGCACTGATTTTAACAATGATCAAAAAGAAAAAAGTCTGCCACAGTGCGACTATTGGTTATACTTGAATACTTTTAACCCTCCGTGCACCAGGTGGGGTTTAACAAACCCCAGTCTTTCAAATTTCGCAATAATTTTAAAACTGTGTACGCGCTGATGCTCGAATTCTCAGTAGCTAAAATTGCGACGTTGCCGTTCCGATTAGTGCCGCTAAATCAGTCCGGCGGCAACCGTCAAGCGAGCTACACGCGCTTAAAGTGCGCGTGGGCGTCACACACTCCACCTCGTACGGCGTGTTGACAAAAAGGTAAGAGTTTAATTCGATATTATTTATGTATTTTTTTTATTTTTGTGTGTTTATGTTATGTATGTTTAGCATTTTAAACATATTTGTATTTGTTACAGATAACAGTTTATATGAAAAATGTCGCACATTAAAAGAAGCTGATATATTAAAAGCACTTTTAGACGAAGGAGACGACTTTGACGTAGAATCCAGAGGTTCAGAACCAGACTCTGATGTTAAATCTGAACATTTGAGTGTTCGAAGTGACACGAACAGCGAAATTGATGCGGAAATACTTTCTTCCGATTTTGAGAGTGAAGACAATGTTCCGCTAAAAATGTTACGTGCCAATATGTATGGAGCACCTAGTTTTTTTTTGTCAAGACTGTGGTCAATTGACCAACGATGATCTTAATTAAAATGTGTATCTGTTGTTTTAAATTTATGTTTAATTTAAGTGCCATTAAAAATTAGTCCATAAGAAAAGGATTGTTATGTTTTGTTAATTACAAAAGGTGTGATTTTTTGTTCTTTTATAAAAATAAATATTATAATACATACTTTTAGTTCCGAGTTTTACTTAAACCTGATTATTATAGTGTACTTATAACACCTTATATTTAAATCCACCAAAAAACAAAAAAATATGTTAATTTTATCACTTTTTGATTTGGGGTTTGTTACACCCCACCTGGTATGGGACGAGACTTTTAGTCACCTGGTACACGGAGGGTTAATAAAGAATTCAATATAAGTTTTTTTCAGCCGAAAAAAGACAGGTGTGAAACGTGTGTTGCGTATGAACTTGCTCCTGAAAGTACTAAAACACTGCTCAAATCGAACTATGATAAACACCTTAAAGAAAAAGAACTATGTCGCCAAGAAAAACAGACGGACCGTCGAAACATTGACGAGACCCACATTTGCGCTATTTATGATTTACAGTCTGTCATGTTATGTCCCAGTCCAAGTTATTTTTACTATTCTTCAAAAATAAACTGCCTTGATTTCACAATTACAGAATTAAAAAATGGCGAAGATGATAAAAAGTCTTACGTAGACGTTTACTGTTATTTTTGGGACGAGACCTAGGGACAAAGGGGAGCCAATGAAATAGGTTCATGTATTTTCGATTACTTACGAACCCTAAGCGCAAACAACGCAGATAAAATATTACATGTAACATTTTACTCTGACAATTGCACCGGGCAGAACAAAAATAAAGTTATTGCTAGCCTATATTCATATGCTGTCGCTTATTTTGATAACATCGAAAGTATAACCCATAAGTATCTTATAAAAGGGCACACCCAAAATGAAGCTGATAATGTGCACAGCTTAATAGAAAAGGAAATTAAAAAGAACGAAAAAGCAGGGCCTATATACATACCTATTCAATTTGCTACCTTGATTAAAAGCGCTCGGAAGTCTGGACAACCTTTCATAGTCAAAGAAGTTAACTATGAATTCTTCTTAAATCTCAAACTACCGTCGTGATCCGTTACTTCGCCTGTGCCACATATCTTCGCCTAATTTCAAATAAGTTGAAGTTGCCATTTCTATTTTAGGCTTGGCTTCGCGTAAAGTTACTAAATGATAACTATTTTTCATCTATGGCAAGATTTTGAGGAATACTTGTGGCTAACTTCACGTTATTGGCGACCAAGAGAAAAGACGTGTTTTATTTTGTCTGCGATTTAACTTCAGTTTTAGGCAGTGATACAGAACAGGTAAGGTTAAATTTATTATTAAATTATAATCTACTACTAATATTCTTTCATATGACACTAGAATTTTTTATCTAATTTACGTTTAAACGTGGTAATTCAATAAAATGTTATTATGGTGATAGCGGCAGCCATCTTGTTGCCAAACTTCGCCTGCCCCTAGGGTTGTCAATTTCAACATTGTAATAATATTTATTTATAATATTCTTTTTTTATTGCCATTTGCATTTTATTATTACCTACAAGCTTTTATTTAGTTTCACCTGTCCCGCTGTGTGTCTGTCTGTAATCTTGCAAGTTAAATTTGACCCACTTTATGTTGTCCGATTGAGCTGAAATTGTGCATGCATGTGCAAGACAGATAACAATGCAATATTATTATAACACGGAGCTGATGGCTACGTATACAATTTCCGAAATTTCATAATAACTATGACTGAATTACCAACGTTCGAAACAACGAAATTCAAAATATTTGATTCGTCTTAGTGTTGCCCAAAATCGGTCTTGGTCTTGTTCTTGCATTTTGGCAAGGCCAAGACTAAGATGGACCCTGTAAGATTTGAGCAAGAATAAGACCGAATTTGCAGTCATGGAAATTACGTCAAAGTCAAACATGGGTTTAATTGAATATTTATGGTAACGGTTAGGTTAGGTTAGTCAGGTAACTGTAGCACAAGACTTGCAAAATTTTTGCAGGAAGACCAAAAGACCGGAAGACCGATTTTGGGCAACATTAATTCGTCTTGACAGTTATTTTGATCCTACATATCGTCTGCTTACTGGTAAAACAAGATAAATGCATTTTTTTTACTAAATTGAGTTAAAAATGCAGTTAATTGTAATTTTTTACGCGCTATCTACTGGTAAAACCGAATAAATGCAATGTTCAATGGCTGCAGAGATAATGAGTTTGTAAAAGTAATATTTCTCACATTTTGAAAAAACTATACTAGTATAACATAATAAATAATCTTATGACTTAAATTCGTTTCAATGTATACAGTTAAACAACAATAAATACGGTTAAAGCTTTTTACATTATATAATTTACATAGTAAAATGGTAAGAATTATTCTGAGAAAAGGTCATAAACGCATTTATTATTAAGAACCTTTTTTATTTGAACACCATAAATATATTAAAGTTATTTATTCCATTTTAGTAGCTCAATACTTCTACTTGGTTTGCTATTAACTCTACAGCAAAAATGAAATAAATGTCATTTATGCTTTTTTACTAGTAAGAACGAGAGCGATCGATCGCAGTTGTCACTTTGTGTGCATGCGTGCTCCACGTGCTCCGCGTAGAAAAAAATTGTAATCGTTCAATTTAGTGTAGCAAGCAGTTGTGTTTTGTGATAACTATGGAATCCAGAGGAAAAAGATTAGTGGCCATGATAAATAAACCTATAATACTTGAAGGTAAGTAATTTTATTCCATTAATTTTGTAAATTTTAAGGTTATGTTAGTAGTTTTTGTGTTTTTAACGATTAACCTATGGAATGTTTGCTTGTATGGTGATTTTAGTATGTAAATAGCTTTTTCACAATGTATGTGGGTACCTACATACAGTTTCTGTGATACTTAACTTTATTTTTAATGTACCAATATTGCTAGACTTTGGTTTGTTTCAAAAATTTACGTAAATAATTTTAATGTTTTAAATGATCATTTGGGTGTGTAGGTATATGGCTCTCTAACAATTATGTCAATTCCTACAGTTTCTATGTTACTCACTTTCTTTCGATTGCTAACAGTGAATGATGAGTTATTGTCAAGGTCAAGTGCACCATTCATTGTTTGTTAACTTTACAATTTATCTACTAACTATTGTTTGTCTTTTGATTTTTTTACAGATGATTTGGATGAAGAGCCTGGCCCTTCGCATCAAAGGTTTCGGAGTTCGGCTTCGAACTGCACTTCGGCTTTGAGCGAATCTAGGGAGAAAATAGTGGCGGAAATGGAACGCATGTTTGACAGTGATGATTCTGATAAAGATCCCACTTACAACCCAGATCCAGGTTCTTTAACACAACCAGAGGATTTATTTGGAGAACAAGGGGCAAATGAGAACTTAGAAAATGTTGTGCGATTCTATGGGGACGATATTTTTGAAGAAGTTGTTCATCCTAACGACGGCGACGTTATGATTGCACAAGTGTTGCCAACAACTGATGCATATCTCTGTGGGGCCTCTTATTAGAAGGTGTATTCGATGCTACACGGAAAAGAAAACGTTGGATGAAACCAGAACCTGAAAATTGGAAAGTAAATATTGCGAAGAAAAGACGATCTGCCGGTTTACCTTATTCTACGAGAAAAAAAGAAAGGAGTGCTAAAACACCAAAAGAGATTGACTGTGAGAAATGTTTCTATAAATGTAGTGCTATCTCTCTAGAAGAAAGGAATTATTTATGTCGTCACTACTGGAGTTTGAGGTATACAGAACAAAAGAATTTCATTCTCGCGAATGTGGAAGTAGATACACCGAAGAGAGTTCTTGCTATTCGTGGACCAAAGAAACAGCGTCAATTCACCAAAAAATGTTTCTTTTTTCATAACGGAGAGAAGAAGCAGGTATGTCAGAAGTTTTTTTGTTACACGCTAGCTATTTCTCCGACTGTTGTGAATGATGCTATTCGAAAGCGGAATGATATGGGGCTGTACAAGGATAGTGACAAGAGAGGTAAACATGAACCCCCCAATAAGACTAATGAAGCTGATGTAAACTTTGTGAAAAAACACATAGAGTCCTTTCCTGTCATGGAGCCACACTACATAAGGCAAACTTCGAAGCGTCTATATCTGGATGCTTCGTTATCAATCACGAAAATGCATCAGCTTTATAAAGAAAAGTGCACTGATAATAATATGATACCGGTATCCGAAATAACGTACAGGAGAATATTTTGTAACCATTACAATTTTAGTTTTTTTGTTCCAAAAAAAGACCAATGTTTGACATGCTCTAATTTTAACAAAGCTTGTAATGACGAAAAAATATTATTAAAAGAAGAATACGAGGATCATTTAGCAAGGAAAGAGTCCTGTAACTCCGAAAAAGCGAAGGACAAAGAAAGAGCAGAGAAAGATAAAGAGTTTCGCTGTGTAACATTCGACTTACAAGCTGTGCTACAGATACCTTCTGGACTTGTGGGACAACTTTATTATTGTCGAAAACTATGTGTTTACAATCTCTGCATTTACGAAGCAGCGCTGCCAAACGACGCATATTGCTTTGCTTGGTCCGAAGTTAATGGTAAAAGAGGCAGTTCCGAAATAGGAAGTATCCTGCATCACTTTCTTTCTACGTGCGTTCCTTCTCACGTGACCGAGGTTTGTTTGTATTCTGATACGTGTGGTGGCCAAAACCGGAATCAATATGTTGCTGCATTGCTTTTATTTGCTGTCCAAAACATTTCCCACTTACAAAAAATTGAACACAAGTTCCTTGAATCAGGACACAGCTACATGGAGGTAGACAGCATGCATAGCAGTATTGAGTCAGCAAAAAAAAATTCTGAGGTTTATTGCATGCCTGATTATTTATCAATTTTCAAACGAGCAAGAGCGAAAAAAACATTAGTTGAAGGTAATTCTTTCACGAAAATGCCCTACAAAACTCGAGAATTTAAATTCAACGAATTTTATGATTTAAAAAAGTTAGCGGATGAAACAGTGTTCAATCGATCAAAAGATAGTAATGGAAATCAAGTGAAATGGCTGAAAATAAAGAGAATGCGATATCTTAAGGAAGAAAGTTCAAAAATTTATTTCAATTATGACATGTCTGAAACGTTTTTATGCATCGATGTCTCAAAAAATACAGAACCTTCTCAACGTCTCAGTACTAGAGCAAAGAAACGCATAGAAAACATAACACGTCAAACTAATTCTATTGTATTAAAACAACTTTACCTGAAACTTTTACCCATCAGTGAAGCTAAAAAGAGAGATCTTCTCAGTTTATGTACTAAAAAAATAATTCCTGAAGAATATCATGGTTGGTACTCTTCTTTACCAAGTGCAACTAATGAAGCAGATCGTTTACCTGAACCTTCGGTTGACGAAGAGTCATCGGAAGATTAAGATAGGTACTTAAATAAAATAAAATAAAAGGATAAGTAATAAAATTGATTTATTATCAAGAAATCGTTTCATTTAGTATCGTTTCATAGATTAGCGACGTAAAAAATAATAATTATCTTTTATTTTTAATTGATCACTTTTGTTCGAAGTTTATAAAACCTATGTGACATACTTACGCAAAACCTCTACAGGTAAAACAGGTTAAATGTTTCAAAATTATCATTATTTTGTCCAACGCTGTCAAAAACAATCTGTCTAATGAAGTAATTGGTGTAAAATATAATAAGCTATAGTACAAAACTAAAATGAACTTTAGAAATCATTGAATTCATAAGATATATCACGTTTATTAAGTACAGGTAAAACATAATAAATGCAATTCCATTTCGATCTAAATTTAATTTTATACAATTTTTACTAATACCAAATAATCATAAGAGTAAATCTTAAAAGAAGGGTAGTTAGTGCAAAATTTTGCGTTAATAGTTTTTATATAATGAGTTTGAAATAGATGAAATTAAAACTTAAACTTTAAAAAGTTATTAACTCGAATTGACACCAACTGCACTTATTACTTTTTACCCGTAAGCAGACGATATTATACCCAGGTTATTTAACATCATAAACATACTAAAATATCAGTTAATACAGGCTTGTTCAGTTGTTTAGATAGGTAGTGTGAGAGCTTATCTAGATCATAAAACTGGTTACAGAACTATCGATGGACAATGCCAAAAATCAAGGGACCAGCGACGAAACCCAAAAAAAGGGAATATACTGTGAAACATTCAAAAAATATGATAGAATTGGCAGTAGAAGCATTAAGAAAGAAAACGATGTCTTCATACGAAGCAGAAAGAACTTTTGGGATAACTCGTCGAACTTTATTGGACAAGCTACATAATAAACACCCTAAAAGTCCAGGATGCCCAACTCGGCTAACTGATGAGGAGGAAGATAATATAAAAAGAGTGTTAATTGCAGATGGCAGTCCTTTGACCCTTCTGGATTTGCGAATTGTTGTACATAGGTGATGTTCAAAATAATATTGTATCTAGAAATATACTTGAGTTGAGTATGCATAAACGTTTGTAAAGCCTAGGAATAAAAAAATCACTTGATAATTTTAGTTTTACACATTTTATTCTCAATTTCCCCTACTACTATTTACTCCTACTAATTTAACTGTTTTATTTTTAGATTTTTGGAGGTCTATGGAAGACTTTCCATTTTTAATAACAAGTTACCCGGAAAGAAGTGGGCATACACTTTTTTAAAACGAAATAAATCAGACTTAACCATTTTTTTTTTTTTTTTTAAGGATGGGAAATCATCAAATGACTCCTCCCGCTCTGGGTGAAGCAAGAGGGAGTGTCAGACTCTTACTGACTAAAACCCATCCGTGTTCCTCCTGGTGCCCTTTGTGTTCCAAGGCTACGGCACCTCTTTCGAACAGATTCCGCAGCCCCAGCAGGCACCTGCCCTAGCGGGCCCCGTCTTCCACGCTGACATCTCTTTGAGGCGCGCTGGGATCGCAGCGCGCCGCCGACCCGGGCCGGCGGCCGGGAATCGTCCTGCGACTCCCGACGCCTGGGGCGTCTTCTTCTGTTGCGGCGACTGGGACGTGAGGTTTCCCTCTCTCTCACACGTTCGGCCTCCTCCTTTGCTAGCATTACTGCTTCGCAGAAGGAGGTGATCGCTTCCCATGCCTCCTCGCTCCGGACCAAAGATTGAACCAAGGCCGGTCGCGAGAGGTCGCCGCCGCCGATCGCCTCGACGAGGACCCGGCGGTGCTCCGCCCAAGCAGGGCAGACCTCCATCGTATGCTCCACCGTGTCCTCCGGGCGATCCTCGCAGTGATGACACCCGGGCGCGTCCTCCCGCCGAATCCGAAACAGGTATCTCCCGAAACTACCGTGTCCGGTGAGTACCTGTGTCAGGCGGAAGGTGAGGACGCCGTGGCGCCGCTCCAGCCACTCCTCAAAGAGGGGACTTATCGCCTGGATTGTTGCGTGCCCAGCGCTGGGTTGCGACAGTCGCTGTCTCCATACCGCCATGAGGTCCTGCCGGAGCTCCGTCCGCCTTGCTGCGATTTGCCGCGGCAGAGGTGTCTCGCCCCGGCGTTGCGCCTCCACGCGCCACTCGTAAATGTGCGCGAGGGCTCTCGCCTCCAGATCCCATGGCGGCAGTCCGGCAAGGAGGCTCGCCGCCTCGCCAGAGACCGTGCGGTATCCCCGGGCCAGCCGGATGGCCATGACCCTCTGAGACGCGTTGAGGTAACGGGCAGGTCGCTTCCTCAAAGTAGGCGCCCATACTGGCGCCCCATAAAGGGCCATGGACCGCACGACCCCCGCGTAAAGCTTCCGGCAGGAGGCATTTGGACCCCCTAGATTGGGCAGAAGCCGCTTGAAGGCAGCCCCGGCTCGTCCCAGTCTGGGAGCCAAACGTCGGAAGTGTTCGACGAAGTTCCATCGGCTGTCAAGGACGAGACCTAGATACGTCATCGTCGACCCGACGCCAATGTGAACCCCTCCCACCGTTATTTGACATCCCGATGGTGGCCTGTTCCGAGAACCATGGAAGCACATGGCTTCGGACTTGTGCAAGGCCACCTCGAGACCCAACTGCCGGATCCTCTCAACGACAAGTCAGACTTAACCTAGAGAGTGATCCAAAGTATAAAAAGAAGCCGTGCAGAAAAATCCCCTGTAGAAATGGAGGAATATTTCAAAAATCTAAAGCTATCACTGGAAGGAATCTCTTATGAGAACATTTTAAATTACGACGAGACAAATTTAACCGATAATCCTGGGGCTCAAAAATGTTTGTTCAGAAGAGGAGTCAAGTACCCCGAAAGGGTGTTAAATTATACGAAGGGGGCTATATCTATAATGTTCGCAATAACTGCAGGAGGAGAATGTCTTGCACCATACGTTGTGTATAAAGCTGAGCACTTATACACACAATGGACACTGAACGGACCTAAAGGATCCAGATTCAACCGTTCTAAATCGGGATGGTTCGATAGTGTTCTGTTCGAAGATTGGTTTGAAAGTATTATTTTACCCTGGGCTAAAACAAAAACTGGATCGAAGGTTTTAATTGGAGATAACCTGGCCTCCCACAAAAATCACAAAATTGTGAAGAAAATGATATACGTTTCGTATTTTTACCCCCAAATTCATCCCATTTGACTCAACCCTTGGATGTGTGCTATTTTGGCCCATTAAAAAAACTATGGAGAGAAATTTTATTACGTTACAAGATAAAAAACCCAAGGGAAGCAACAATTCACAAGGGCCATTTCCCAGATCTACTCAAAAAATTAATGGACCAACTTAACGAAAAAACACACAACATAATCAGTGCATTCAAAAGTACTGGCATTGCACCATTTAACCCGGATAAAGTAATAAGTAAACTACCAGGCTCAAATCACAAGGTGATGCCATATACTATTGACAATGCACTATTAGACTGGCTGAAGGAGACACGCAGTCCAGATCCAAATAAAAAAATACGAAACAAGAAACTAAATGTCCCACCGGGAAAATCGGTCTCTTCAAGCGATTTTAAGGATGTATCAACTCAACCAAAGAAAGGAAAAGCAATAAAAAATATTAATAGACTAGAAGAAAATGATCCAGAAATTCAGCCAAATTCTGCCTTATTACTGCAGTTGAAGTCATCGCTGATGCCAAAGGCTCCCGATAGCTTGAATAACTTGTGTATCAGGAGTATCAATGCTTACATGCAAAATACTGAGGAATCCTCCTCACAACTATCAACTGTTCATTACTTGAGTAAAATTTCAAGGAACGACCAAGCAAATATGACATTTATTAACAAAATACCAGAATGCCTACAAACCAAAAAAACGAAAATTGTAATTACCTCTGATGTCACTATCAAAGCAGGATCGTCTCAAAAAAACCTGCAAAGTAAGCAAGGAAATACAAATCTTAAAATGAAAGGGGTCAGAATATCACGGTCTGCCTTGCACATGGAATTACTCCCAATAAAAAAAGAAATGGTAGCTAATAAAAGAAAAGCCCTAGAAGAAATTACACAAGAAATAAAAGAAGACGTGGCATGTATGAAGAGAAAAATAATAAGTAAGGAAACTAGAAAAAAGAAGTTGCAGAAGACGTACAAACCTATCAAACAAAGAAAGAAGAGATCCGATAGTGAATCCAGCATTGAAATGTCTGTAGCTGAAACGGACGATTCAGAATATGAAACTATGGACGAATTCATCAGACACTACCAACAAGAAGAACAAGAAGACGTAGAACCATCAATAAGTTACGGAATGTCTGACATTGAATATTTCACAGAGAATGGTAATAAATTTAAAACAGATTCCTGGATTTTGGCTAAATTTGCTACAAAAAAGAGCGTAAAGCATTTCGTAGGCAAAGTAATATCGATGAAAGATGACGTGCCTGAGGTCAAATTTGTGAGGAAAGTGAAGGAATCAAAATTTAAAAGAGGATCAGTGTTTACTTATCCTACAATAGATGATATTTGGACTATGAAGCATTTAGATGATATTGTTAGGGTATTGCCTGAGCCAAACATTTCTCGAAGGAGTCATATCATATTTAATATTGATTTAAGTAATTACAACATCCAATAATAATTAAGTCTATTTTAAATAAAGTGTTTTTTGTTTTTGTATTTTTGACTGACGTGTTTTGAGACTGATTTAATGTCTAAGTATTAATGTAAGTTAAATGTTGTTGCTGTTTACTTTTTTGATAAAATTTTATTTTCTTATTAAGCTAGAAACTTGAAGTCTATGATTGGCCTAGTCTAGTCTGATTTTATATCTAAAATTTAGTATTGATGTACCTACCTATATGTGAACTTAAGGATTATGAGCCAAATATTGTTATCTAGTTCCTATGTTTCCGAATTAATTAAACATTTATATGTTTAATCCGACTATTTAGTTATAAGGTAATTATTACCTGAAACTAGTTGCATTTATGTCTGCATTGATCTCTAAAAAAGCATTGACGTAACTAAGTAGATTAAAGGATACAAATAATTTAAGCAAATGTTTTCGCTGAGTTTTTATCATTAATATTTTTGGCACTCTAATAAATAATTATCAAGCTCTATTTTTCTTTTTTTGTAGAAACTGTTACCCTTTTATTTTGCAGTAATATAAATTAACAAAAAAAATTGGCAGCCCTATCAGCAATACATCAAATGTATGGAACTAACTTCAGACTGTAGCCTAACTTCGCCTACAAAAGATTATTTTTTTAAAATCGACTTTATGGTGCTTTATTTAAAATTTATAGTCGTCTGTCACTTCCTAAAATACTTACACTAGATGTAGTAAGTAGACTTTGAAATGAAATTTAATATTTGACGCTATAACATGATGTAGGCGAAGTTAGAGAAACGTACCAATACTTCGCCTATCACATTTAAGACCAATTTTTAGGCAGATAACCAGTGAATTTGGAAGAATAATTACATAATATCGATAGATGGAGGTATAAAAAATCGTTTTTTAGACATCGCGATTTGAAATACTTTTAAATCTGGAGGAGATGTTAAAAAAACTGTCAAAACCCAGGCGAAGTAACGGGTCATGACGGTACTTCAAGAGCAGTGGGGATATAACTTCAAGGAAACTTCCATAAAGAAACAGTACTGTGGAATGATCTTAAAGTACTGAAATTTGACAAAGCGGAGATGTTCCACTTTTATTATAAAACATCATACTCCGATGAGACGTTTTCTCAAAAAAAAAAATGATGGGGTTCAATGAAATTGTAATTAAACAGCTGTATGAGCATGCACTTGAGTTAAAAGAAAAAAAAAGGGATCTCAAAGATTTAGTCAGAAATATTTAATACCTAGTAATTACGCCAGTTTTTACAACAGTTTGTGAGGAAGTTTAATTAAAATAATAATAGAACATGGACACATACGACAATTACCTATAAAGAGATGTTAAAATAACAAACTTTAAAGAAGTATGCTGTCCCAAAAAGCTAAGTCTGAATTAGTGTAATAAGCAGAGTTTAATTAAAATTAATAGGGTAAGTCAGGGAGAGACGCCTATACGGTATAGATGCCCACTTTAAAAAATAAAATTAAAAAATTACGAGAACCGGAACGCATCCATAATATGTCAATTTGACAGCTAATGTCAGTGTAAAAGTTTTGATAGGGATAATAATTATTTTAAAAAAGTATTTTGTTGTTTATTCCTAAAATAAGGTAAGTGTAGCTGGTTAAATCGGTATAATATATTTTTTGAGATAGTTTGCAGTATTTTTTTCCCCTAATTCTTCACGTAAATAGTATTTTTTTGTTTCATAACCTAACATTGTGATCTTGTTTTGTTGTTAATCCACCTTTTTGTACCTATTGTAAGTGCTTTCGGGTACGTTCAGAGTCGATAGGCATCTCTCCCTAATGATTGGGAGAGATGCCCAATGAAGTTTCAGGGTTAGATGCCCAGTAAATATTAATGATCTTTTATCTTTTCAGATGCCAAATGAATACAAAAGAAAACCTTCTGGCTCTAATAGAGCTACGTGGAGTGAAGAAGACTTGGAAATAGCCATTACTCTAGTAAAAGATAAATCTTTAAATTTTTTTCAAGCATGTAAAGAATACAATATTCCTTACAGAACTCTTCGTCGTCGATTTCTCATAGGCAATACTAAAAAAGGACGACTTGGACCTGACTCTGTTTGGAAACAAAGAAAAAAAGATTGTTAATCATATTAAGAAGTTGCAAATCCGTGGATTTGCACCTACTGTTAATGATTTACGCCAGTTGGCTTTTAAATTTGCTGAAAATTTGAACCTTCAACATAATTTTAACAAGGAAACAGGGAAAGCAGATTATGATTGGGTTAAGTCTTTTTTACGTAGAAATCCTGAAGTTTCATTAAGGAAGTCGGAAGGAGTGTCTCTACAAAGAGCTAAAGGAATGACACCAGAGGAAGTTTATCGTTTTTTTTTTTATTTATTGGAGTCACTATTTCAGGAACATAATTTTAATAGTAATCCAAATAAAGTTTTCAATATGGATGAAACAGGTTTACAATTAAACAACAAACCATCTCATGTTCTTGCAATGAAAGGATCTAAATCAGTTCCACAATTAACTTCTGCAGAAAAAGGAGAAAATATTTCTTTGATTTGTTGTTGCTCCGCTGAAGGTAATTTTTTACCACCTGTTGCTATTTTCAAAGGAAAAAATAAAAAGCAAGAGTTCGCTGATGGTATGCCTTCAGGAAGTGAAGTATATATGAATGAAAAATCAAGTTATATCAACTCTGATCTTTTTTTTAAATGGCTGAAAGAACATTTTTATCCTAGAAAACCTCCTGGAGCAGTGATTCTCTTATTGGATGGACACACTTCACATTGCAACTCAATAGAGATGCTAGAATTTTGTGAGAGTAATGATATCATTTTACTTTGTTTTTCGAGTCATACAACTCATTACTTACAATCTTTGGACAGAGCATTTTTTAAATCTCTAAAATCTAATTTTAACAATGAAACCAATGCCTGGATTCGTAACAACCCCGACAGAAAGATAGGACGTCTTCAGTTTGGAGATTTATTAGGCAAAGCATGGGGCAAATCAGCCAACCAAAATAATGGTGCATCTAGATTTCGTGCTTGTGGAATTTTTCCACCTGACAGAAATGCAATTCCTGAATACGCTTTTATATCTGATGTTGCCCATACAACTGTCCTCTCAACTGATGGTGTTTCTGCAGAAATGTGACTCACACGCTCACCAACATTGTCAATACTATTGAAAACCCAGTCCCTTCCACAAGTGGCGTCAATATCTATTTAAATCCAGTTCCTTCATCCAGCGGGGTAAATAAGGAAAATGATAATCAGTCTACTCCTAAAAAAATTGAGAGGATAATCTCCTCCTCCGAAACGGAAACTCCTTCAAAGATCTTGGATAAAGTTCCTTCGTATGAAGTTAAGAAGCCAGCTGTGTCGTCTTAGGAAGCGGGGAAAAAGTCTAGTCGCGACTGGAAATGGCCGAAAAGCAATTTAAGAAATCGTTTTTTCTAAAAGTTGTCAAGGATAATGACACCTGCTACAAAAATTTACACCAACATGCAGTATTTCCAAGTAGGAAAAAAACCAACTGGTCGGCGTTTTTCTATTGAAGAGAAGGTTCTTTCACTCTCATTATATAAAAAGAGTCCGAAATGTTACGGCTTAATGTCGAAATATTTTGTTTTACCTTCTACTAAATCCTTAAAGCGGTGGTTAGCTCAAATTAAATTAAGCCCTGGAATCAATAAGATCATTTTTGATAAGCTCAAACAGACAGTGTCTAACTTGGATACTGAAGACAGACTGTGTACTCTTATATTCGATGAGATGTCAATAATGCCACAAGTACATTATGACTCATCAAGTGATGAATTAAAGGGATTTACCAGTAATGGAAAAAACCAGATTGCTAACCATGCTCTAGTTTTTATGGTTAAGGGCATAAAAAAACATTACAAACAACCAGTTGCTTATTTCTTCACCAATGCCTTAAACCAAATTGATTTGAAATCAATTACAAAGGATGTTATTAAAAATGTTCAAAAAACTGGTCTAATCGTACTATGTACAGTATGCGACCAAAGTACGGTTAATGTAAGCGCCATAGAAGGCTTAATAAAAGAAACAAAAGTAAAATATTTGAGAAAAGGAAAGGAAATGCCTCTGGATATATTTGAAATAAATGGAAAGAAAATTATTCGTTTATATGATGTTCCTCATTTATTGAAAGGTTTGCGAAACAATCTTCTTAATAAAACCATGACCTATGTGGATTATGAAGATGGAAATATAACTAAATCAATAAAATGGGAATATTTCCAGCAGTTATATGCTGCAGATAAATCTTGTGGAGAACTGAGCTGCCTTCAAAAGTTGACAGAAGAACACGTCGTTCCCGATAAAATAAAGAAAGTGCGAATGAAGACTGCAGCGCAGATTTTTAGCCATAGTGTGGCGGTTACCACAGACCATTTAACGTCTAGAGGAAAGTTACCCGAAGAGTGTCGCTCTCTTATTCCTATTGTTTTGTTAGTGGACAATTTATTTGAGTCTTAATTGTAATACCTTCGAAATTCCAAATGGTAAAATTTATAAAGGGCCTGTAAGAAGGAATTCACCTCACCATCAATTGTGGCTAAAAGTAAAAAAATACCTTAAAAGTATAAAATTCCAATCAAGCAAAAAGGTAGGGAATAAAATCAGAAAATTTGAAACTGTTGTTGCATCTGTAAAAAAAATTGTAAAAACTATTGAAGGCATTCAAGAATTGTGGAAACTTTTATCACAAAAATATTCTTTTGACTCAATGTTGACGAGAAATTTCAATCAAGATCCTGTTGAGAATTTCTTCGGAAGTATAAGAAATTGTGGGGCAAGAAACATTGCACCCAATGTAATGGCATTTGAAGGCGCGTTCAAAACAATTTAATTAAATAATTTAACACTTTGACAGCCTTTCACGTAGTGAATACGTGATGCTGCTCTTCCCTCAGGACGCCGATCACGTAGTCACTACGTTATCAACTTTCATACCACTTGTTAAAAAATCACGCATTCAGTACGTTATCGGCGTGCAACTCTATTCAAGCGGGTTTCTTTAGCTATCCATACGTGCATCAATCATCAACCTGTGGTGCGGGGTGTAGGTGTGGGGAGGGGTTTTGTCAACTGGAGCGCGCCAGTACTCGCATCGCCGCCGACTCGCAAGTGCGTTCACGTATTTTGGCGCGAAATGGCTTCTGCGCGACGCAGTTACCGACTCGATTCGACTGAAATTGTTGAATATTTGATAGATGATGACGACTCAGACGTTGGGGAAGCTCCAAATAATGAAATTGAAGGTAAATTACTATTTCAATTGATGTATTCTCAGCATAAACTTATTTTCGTCGAGCATGATTTTATATTGTTTTTTTGTCTCTTCAGAATTACTTCTTGACTTACAAGAAGTCGCATCGGTCGAAGATCGATTTGAGACCGATTCGCCAGACGTCATTGAACCGGAAGAGGAGCCCGAGCGGGGTCGTAATAATTTACGAATCAGAAGTTCGAGATCGCGTCGTGGACGCGGTCGGCCGGCAACGCGCTCATCTACGCGAGGTCGGGCCGCCAACCGCACTTCACGATCTGTCAGGGATATGGATGAAGATAATGGGTGGTCATACCAACCAATGCAAGAACCGCGTGAAAATCCAGTTTTTCAAGAACTATGTCAAGTATTGGCTCAGGTAACTGAAGATTCAACACAATTTGACTGTTTTTCTATTTTCTTCCCGCATTCTTTTTGGGTACTGCTCAAGACAGAAACAAATCGCTACGCATCAGTAATGAAAGCGAAACAGTTGAGACAAGGCATATTGAAACCAGGTACTATGCTGTACAATTGGAAACCTGTGACAATCCAAGAATTGAAGTTGTTTTTTGGCATCATAATTCATATGTCGCTTGTCCACAAAGAAAGTTTTGATTCGTATTGGTCGACGCGGGAAATAATTGAAACTTCATTCGCCAGCAAGCATATGAACCGCAATCGATTCAGAGCCATTTACAGCTGCTTACATTTGAACGACAATGCACGTTATAAACCTCGTGGTCATCCTGAATACGACGCTTTTTTCAAAATCCGGCCGTACTTTGACCAACTTTGTCAGTTATGCGAAAACAGTTTCTATCCCAACGAAAACCTGACAGTAGACGAAGGAACTTGTGGGTTTAGGGGACGTATACACTTCCGAGTGTATAATAAAGATAAGCCAGACAAATATGGTATGAAAATCTACATGCTCTGCGACGCAGCAACTGGGTACATACTGAAAATGGTCCCTTATACAGGTGATGCAAAATCTGTGGACACTATTGTCAGAGAATTGTGCGAACCATTTTTTGGAAAATGGCACACCATTTACATGGACCGCTTTTTTACGAGCCCAGTAATCGCCGACATTCTCTGGCTGAATGATACTCGCCTTGTTGGCACAGTCATGGCGAATCGTCGTGGTCTGCCTCAGGATTGGCGTCACCAATCGTAAGACAGAGATGAAATGACTTTTTGTCACCGGGGAAATCTTACCGCCTGCAAGTGGAGAGACAAGCGTGATGTGCTCATGTTGACAACGAAACACGCTGCTACCTGGTCAGAGGTGGAATCTAAAGTAAAAGGTGTTGGTATAACCAAGAGAATAAAACCAGATTGTATACTAGATTACAACCATAATAAAATCGGAGTAGACTTGAATGACCAATATGTCTCCTATTACTCATTGAACCGGAAGACCATGAAGTGGTGGAAAAAGATGTTTTTCAACTTAGTAGCGAGGGCAATGGTCAATTCATATGTAATATATAATAAGTTTCGTAACCAAAGGCGCCGTCCGAAATTCTCGCAATTTTTGATGAATTGTGGTGATAAGCTGGTGGAAACTGCATCAGCTGATGAGCCAGGACCCTCACACGGCCCACATTTTGTGGGTAAGAGCACAAGATTGACTGGCAGGCACTTCCTGGAGAGGATTCCGAGCACCGATAAAAAAACAAATGTGGCAAGAGTGTGCAAAGTTTGTGCCGACGTGAGAAAGAAGGAAACTGGCAAACGAGGAAGGAAGGAAACGATCTATTACTGTCCAGACTGTAATATACCTCTTTGTTACTACCCATGTTTCAAAAAATACCATACAATGACCAATTACGCAGGTTAAAATAAGTAAAATGTTGTTGTAAGAGTTTTTTTTTTTTTTCATTTTTGTATCATATTCAGCGTTTATTTTGAAATATAAGAAAAAATAATAATAACATGTTTTTTATTTAAATCATTAAAATAGATAACACATTAACGAAATAAAAAAAAATTATGCATATCGTCCGTGAACTTCTGATACCTCCTAACTAACATTTTTATCAAAAATTTATTATTACGCCATCTTTTGACGACGCGTATAACCAATAGAATGTAATAACCTCCTAAGTTAAATAGTCACTGGTATGGACGATATTCTTTCCGAGAAATATCTCTTAAATTTGGTCGCCCTATATTTGGTGGCAATTTCTCCTAACTGACAGTTTGCTCGAAGCATCCGTGCATGGCGTCGTACTTGAAAGGCGTTTGGTGATAAAAAGTAAGTTTTTAGAGATTTTTATACTCAAATTTGTCATTTAAACTAATTTTGTTACTATCTAAAACGATTTAGTTAGTTTTGTTTCCTAGAATGCTAAAAAATAGATGTAGCTGAGACATTAAAAGTTAATTTAACAGATAGGAGTAATTTCTTTGAACACTTTTTATGTAAATATGGTACCTTTTTTGTTAGATTCTGATCAGATAGGATAAATTTCTATTGGGGTTAACTTATTTTAACTCAACTATTTACATAATTGTAATAAATATATTTACGGTAGGTAGGTTAATAGTTATAACGTTTGAGTTTTAACCATTTTTTTATTGTTTTTTTTTTTATTTGACAGCTTCAGCAATAATGGCTTCGAGGAACAGGGCTCGTGCACTAATCAACATAGCGTGTAGCTCAAGTGAAACACAGAATCTTGCACCCTCAACTTTAACTCCTACTGCTATTTTGGAACAGATTGATCTAGCCACATTTATAGAACCACATTCGATTGCAAGGCACGAACCTCCGGAAGAAGAAAGTTTGATCTTGAGGTCATTTAATACTGACAACAATCCAGATTTAATTCAATTAGAAGACTTGATAGTGACAGAATCACTGCCTTCTTTATTAGGTGCAACATCGACATCATCGCCAGTATTCCCTCCACCTAGACCAGATTCTACCACTACATTTTGTGATGACTTTTCACCAGATGACGACAGCGATTACGAACCACCTAACCATGACGCAATAAGCTCTGATTCTGAAAATATCCAACCAAATACTCAAATAACGGAAACTATTGAGGATCCAGTTCACTATGGAGATATGACAGAAGGCCGACGTCGACTAAAGGAAGCTCAACCAGAAAGATGGAAAAAGAATGTTACCAAGCGATTGCGAATGGAGGGTAAAGAGTATGTAGGGTACAAACGGCCAAGGGGTGAAAAAATGCAGTCCCAATTTCGAAAGTCAAGGGTCCTAGGTCCTAGGTGTAATTCGAATTTCTGCAGAAAAAGTAAGATCAGGTGTTGTGATGAAGTAGGAGATGACGACAGGGATAAGATATTCCAACAATTCTGGAGTGACATGGATTGGCATCAACGAAAAGTGTACGTTGCTAATAACGTTACTTTTCAGGGAAAACGCAGAATTACAGTATCTGAAAGTTCGAGAAGATCAGGTACTTTAATTTATTTTCTTCCTGTTAGCAATCCTAATGATGGCACCACAACCAAAAAACGAGTATGTCGAGAAATGTTTCTTCAGACTCTATGTCTCGGATCATTTTCAGTTCAGAGTTGGGCCAAGAAAGGACAATGTGGCATGCATCTATCTAAAGAAAATATGAATCGTAACCGCCGTCCCAGAGCATTACCCTGTCAGGGACGTGCGGATGCCCTTAACAGCTTTTTGGATGGGTTGCCTAAAATGCCGTCTCATTATAATCGTCTTAATACCAACAAGGTTTATCTAGAACCAATTTATCGCAATATTAATCACTTATACAGTACGTATAAACAGTTTTGTACAGAAAAGGATCCCTATGCTAGAAATAGATTTACACAAACACTAAAATCTAAGAATATAGCTATCCATACAATAAAGAAGGACATGTGTGATACTTGTGTGGGTCATCAGACTGGTAATGTGTCCGAGAATGACTTCCAAATACATCTACGAAAGAAAAATCGAGCTCGTGAAGAAAAAAATAAAGACAAAAGTGAAGCTGTTAATGGAAAATACATAGTTTTGACGATGGATTTACAATCTGTTAAGGTGTGTCCATTTATTACTGCAAGCGCTGTTTATTACAAGACCAAATTGTGTGTGCACAATTTTTCCATCTATGATTTGGCCTCACATGAGTGTACCTGTTACTGGTTTACAGAAACGGAAGGTGATTTATCAGCATCTACCTACGCAACATTCATTATAGATTATTTGACTCGCCATTGCCTGCCCAAACAACTACCAATTATAATATACTCAGATGGTTGCACAAGCCAAAACAGAAATAATATTCTATCCAATGCCCTACTGAATTTTTCCATGCAATATGAAGTATCCATTGTTCAAAAGTACCTTGAGGTCGGACATACTCAGATGGAAGGAGATTGTGTGCATAGTGCTATAGAGAGAAAATTGAAAAATAGATTAATCCATCTTCCAAGCGACTTTCTATCGGTTACCAAAGAAGCCCGCAGAAAGCCCTACGAAGCCATTATGGTCGACTACACCTTTTTTAAAAACTTTTCGTCTCCTGAAACATTGCGCTATACCTCAATACGGCCAGGTCGCAAGACTGGAGATCCAAAAGTAACCGATATAAGGGCTATCAGTTACGATAAAAACGGTATCATTAAATACAAACTAGATTTTGATTCTGATTGGGATATTCTCCCTCAACGTGTTAACAAAATTTCAATTATAAAAGAGTATCCTCCCTTGCATAGAAATAGAATTCCAATAACAAACCAGAAGTATAAACACTTACAGGAACTTAAGTCAGTAATTCCATTGGACTGCCATTCCTTTTATGACTCATTACCACATAATGATTAATAATTAAGGACCCGTTTGCACACAAGATGATTATTTTAATAAAACATTATTTTTGTTAGTATGTTGTCCTTAGTTCCTACCGTCTAGACTGATGTGTAATTTTTAAGTTTAAATTTATTTTAATTCCGAAATGTTTAATTTTTGTTTTTGTTTCACTATTGTTTAAATAGAAAATAAATAATTTTGTTTATACTATTTTTCTGGCCTTTTCTAATAAATTCTATCTTCAGATGCTAACACCTCGTGTATAGTTTTGGGGGGCAATTCCTCCTAAATAACTAATTGAAATATCTCCTATCTGCATTTTCTTTAGAATTTGAAAAGTTAAATCTCCTAACTTTCATATAATAAAGTAAAGCTCAAAATAATAGCTATTTTGAACAGTAATAGTAAACGGACTCATAAACAAACAAAGTGTTTTTTTATTTCGTCAATATACCTCACGGAGACTAAATAAATCAGTTTATTGTTCCTCCTGTATAATTTGTGTATAGTCAGATAGGAGATCTCAGAAGTTCACGGACGATATAGCACTTATAGTTATGTTTTTAAAAATCCTACAATATCTTAAAAAATGGCCGGCGTTCCAGAGAGTGCGCGCAAAAAAACGGTCGGCTGTCAAAGTGTTAAACGCTCATTCAGCTCAGGCAAATTGCGAAGAAGATAATAATAGTTTTTTACAATCGCTACATTTTTTTACGAAAAATTCAGATACTGATACTACTCCCATAATCGACGTTTCTGAAGAAAGAGAAATAACTCTTAGAGAGGAAGTCCTAAAGGATGCTAAACTTCCAAACGATTTAGGCCAGAGAAATTATGTGTGTGGGTGGATCTTGAGAAAATGTCTCAAAAATATAGTAAAAAACTGCAAAACATGCAGAAAAACTGTAGTATGTAGTAAAAATGATAGAAATTCCTACATTGCAGCAAAAGAATATTTTCCTGACAAAATGTTGTTATGTTATCCCTCCAAACAATTGGAAGAATGTTTTCTTAGTATACAAAGTATACTATGTGTTTCACATTTGAATGCTGAAAACTGGATTAAAAAAAAGAAATAAAAACAGTAACGGAAATATTTGTTTGTCTTTGTGTTTCCATTCAAATGTGAAACACAAAGAAAAGTTGAAAGAATACTTTACAGATGTAACAATAAATATCTTAATTTATAGTTGGTGCAAGTCAATAAACCGGATTTTAGCAGGGAAACTTACATACGATGGTGAGGATGAAACAAAAATGTACGCTCAAGACTATTTTAATAAACATCGCCATTATAAGACCAATAAATGACTTAAATATGAACACGTTCATAATTTTTAATTTGTGTTGGCTTTGTAAAACATTCAATTTTGTAAACATTAACTGTATTTGTTTTTATTTTGTAAATTCTTATTAATTTCATAAGTTAATCAAGAACTAAGCACGAATTGCTATGGAACAAATACAAAATGTTTATGAAAGTGATTTTATATGGCTTACATTTCAAATTACCCGCCTACCCATAGAAAACCTATTCAGAGTATAGTAAAGATATCGATATGTACCTATGAACGTACCAATAGTTTTTGAGATTAGTTCAGAGGATATAGTACCAGATGGCGACACCGTCTAAAATAGGTGTCAAAAATTCTCGAGAGAGGGTTCTCTATACCATCTACCTATATTACTATACTCTTTGCAGTACTCCTAAACGTTAAGTAATCCAACGGGGACGACCAAAGTTAAATTACGCTTGCCGGGATGGTCGTGGTCCATAGAGGAGAGTAATATGAATGGGTGACCAATAAACCATCCCGAGAGTCCGAGATTCCTGGTGTACTTTGGAGTATACCAATCACAGTCCGGTCTGATCTTCAAGGTTAAGTAACACTTGCCGAGGTCGGTTTGAGGATGGGTGACCATTTTAACATACATACTGGTCGATCGAGACTCGAATATAAAAGTGGATGGATGGAAAGGGAGAGGAAAGCCGAAGAAAAGATGAATGGATTGTGTGAGGAACGATATGAAAGAGATTTTTTTTTGTCGATGGCCACTCGCAGTTTCAACCTTAGAGGGTTGTCAACTACAAAACCGGACTTGCAAGAAATCGGTAAAACTATAATCCTAATACATAAAATACGCTGTAAGAAGCACTAAGAGAGGATTCCTCCGTTACTGAGCCAGAAAACGCACCGCCGAAACAACTGGTCGTAGAAAGCTGAAATTTGGCATGTAGGTACCTTAGGGAGTGAAGGCGAGCATTAAGAGAGAAATTTCCGAAATTCCTACAGGAACGGGAAAAAACGGTATATGCGCGTACGAAGTCGCGGGCAGAAGCTAGTATTATAATAAGCACAAAAATTACAAAAATAGAAAATAAAAGCGACGAACGTTTTGTTATAACTTGTGACAATGACAATAAAATATAAAAAATATTTTTGTTTAATTTCTTAAAGTAATGAGCTATTTTTCTTTAGTAATTATTATTGTAATTTGGAACAATTGCGTTAATTTTCAAAATAGTTTTCTCAATTTTCTGAGAAAAAAAGGTAGATAAGGTTTCCTAGTTATTGTTTTTGTTTATACCAATTACAATAAATTGCTAGAGCAAAATACTTTCTCTGTGAAACTGCCAATACTACTCAAATATAAAAACAAAACAAAGATGGTGATTCTCTATATGACAATTATCTTGATTTTTATAAATAGCAGCTGTTTATTTCGTATTGATAACAATGCTATTCGTGAATACCTATATTGCTGATGACTCGTTTACTAAATCACGATAATTAAAACATCAATCATGATAGCCCCCTGTTTTATGTTTGTTTTAGTTCTTGTAATTTTGTAAAGCAAGAGACAAACCATAAACAGAGAGACAAAACGTACGCAACGTATGCAACGCATAATTATATTTGGACCATTGATTTTATATAAAAACTATGCAATAGAAACATGTATGCAATGCAAAGTACGATAAGTGTGTTTCTATTGGATAGATTATAATTATAATCAAGAGTCCAGATAACATAATCGATCCGATATGATGCAACGCGTTATTATGATATCCGGACGTTAAGTTGCGTACGTAGGACCAGTTTTTCTCTCGCTTAAATGTATCATCATTACATTCGCGATACATTTGCAATCGCATTTTGATCAACAATCAAGTATGACGTAAAATAAAACTAGTTTGCAAAAAACAAGGAAAAATAAAGTTCAATTTTTAATCAGAGACTAATTTGAAGTCATTGATGTTTGCTTTTTCAGTTTTGAATTTGGAAAATGCAATTTTCAGATTAGTCTATAAGATCAGAAAATGAATTTCGCGGGCTACATTGAAGGATCACCTATACTACCTATAGATAAGTATACATACATTCCTACCTACCTATAGCTACATATAGAGCCTTAGTTCCCGTTAAGAAATGCAGATGGTGTTTCGAATCTGTATGCTTCGAAATGGCGCAAGAGGGCTCTCTTCTCCCATATTATTATTATACTCTTTGGCAATATCGTTTTTATAATATTTTATTTTATAATATAGCACCGCGCATGTGGCGACGCCGTGTAATGGTGCCGTTAGAAATTACGTTATTTCATATTTTAACTGTTTCTATCTTGCTCAAACTTCACAGAGCCGTGAGACGGCATTTTTTTTTGTTAGTCGATTTGACTTAACTCCCATGGTAACAATTAAATAATACCCCAACATCCTTCATTTGGAGTAGGTTTCATTAGCGTTGAGCATTGGTCCAGTCTCCATACAAATCTGCATTTACCCATTGTCCTTTGAAATATAAGTTACCTTACTACCCATCACTAGCTGTCGCGTCTTGCCGACTGTGGCGTGGGGAAGGACCCTTTTATACGGATCTCGATTAGCAATTATTGAGGATTGTTTATTCTAGTTAAATGTTGTTAATGGATAAATCTTTGTGCCATTTTACATTAAAATAATACGAAAAAGAAATCGAAAACTTGATTTAGTATATTTATTTTGTATTTAAACAATGTCGTTTTCTTGTCGGCTATACCCACAGAACAGAAAACACAGTAGAAGTGCAAAGTAGGCGTGGCATGCGAGCCGGTATTGCGCGAAGTTACGCGTACCTGAACCCAGTCGTGTTCTAACATCACGACGAACCGATCGTCACACTCACTCTCGATATAAATTTATAATTTCTGAACCATGCCGTATTGTTCCATTTTGGAGTGCAAAAATGATAGTAGGATGGCTTTAGCCATAGACACGGGAAAAAATGCCGTCTCATGACTCTGTGCAAGTTTGAGCAAGGTAGAAATAGTTAAATATTAAAATAAAGTCCGAACTGACGGCACCATTACGTGGCGTTGCCACAGACGCGGGGTACTGACGCAACGCCGTCTAGCGGCGTCGCAACAGTAGACCGGACGTGCTCCATATGACGCGCTAATCGTTTTCCAGTTTTTTTAATGATTAATTCTGGGTTTGCTCTTGACTCCAGTCTAATTCAGAGATAACAGAGACAAAGTCTACGATGGAGCGAGCTTACCCAGGAGCCTGTTCACTCTAACTTTGAAGAGGTTAGGTTTGAAAGCGTTTGGTAACACAGACGCAGGCAGAGAGTTCCACTCCTTTTTGCTGTGCGCATTATAAAAGACGTTTGGAAACGCTTAGTGCGGTTGAATGTCCGACGGTAGAAGGGGCCGGTGGGATGAGGTCAGTTGCACAAATATCTAAAATGCGCAAACCCTACATGTTGCAAAGACTAGGATTGTTACAATTATGGCTTTCAGTTATACGTGCGTAACCACCGGATGAGCCGGTTAGTGCGCGACAAATGGGCGCCTAAGACTTGGTGCGCTGCCGGCGCCGCATGTCGTCGTGCACCCTGCGCAGCTCCTTGACGCTGACGTGCACCAGCAGCTGCAGCTGCTTCACATCCGCGTCCTTGTGCTTCTCCGTGTCCAGCAGCTGCAGCGTGTGCTCCAGGCACAGCACGGAGTTCCGCGCGGGCAGCCCCTTCACCTGCGCACGGGACGATCACTGTACTACACGCTCCCCACATGACTGAGCGCTGCCATTTGTGCTAGCTGACACTTTTCCTGTGTTCATTTCTTTGTTAAGTTGTGCACCATTAGACAGATAATAAGGTTTTCTTACATAATAGACGGATGAGTTGCTGGGGGGTCTGTTGCCCTACTTTCTCTTCTCACCAGGAATTGGTGAAAAGAGAAAGTATTGCGGATGTTTTGGATGGAGCATGGGAGGTGAGTGCCCTTACCTTGGAGAGGAACAGTGAAGCCCTGCAGAAATCGCACTCTTCTAGAAGGCGCGCGCTGTCAGTGCGCGACTGTTGCTCAGCCTGATCGCGCAGCTATGTTTACAAACAAAGTGTGATTAGAAAGTTAGGTAGTGCGGGTAATTGTAATTGATTGTGTGAGAGATGGACTACTCAAAAAGCTATGACTCGTTTCGAACGGTTTCGAGAAGGTACTGGCTGTGGTTGTGGGAGTAGTATTTACAGCATACCTGGTGCTCGCAAGGAAGTCCTCTCTCCTGCAGCATCTGCCGGTTGGTGACCTCTTCGCGCAACATCTTGTCGTACAGCGGCAGCACGCGCGCCAACAAGTCCTGCTCGGCCTCCTTGTCGCGGCATATATTGTAGAGAAGTTGCTCTATTGAGAACATCGTCGGCTCGCAGCTGTCACGTGCTGTCTGTAAGTCATTTATCCACACTGCACGACAAGATTTAGACATCTAGCTGTCGCCCGCATACCTCACTGGGCATTATCGTTTTCTAAAAATTCGTTTCAGGCCGAAACCAAATAAATGAATAGATAGTTTTTGTTGCGTAGTAAATGTTTGCAAATGTCAGAATTTGAGTGTGTTAGTCAAACGTTACTCCAGCAAAATCTGTTTTTCTCAAATAACTTTAAAACAAAAATTACAAAAAGAAATGCTTTTAGTGAACAAATTGCCTCTCATATTGTAAGAATTATTTGTTATAGTCTAACCTCTCTCAACCACAACAGTTTGCTAGGGTAATGCACACAAAAACTGTGAAGGGTTTTATTTTTACGAAAAACCAATAATTTGATATTACAGTGAAAGTTCCGACCAAAGTTTTGTGCTGAATCACCATTCCGTTCTTATTTACCCCGTTTCACGGTAATCAAGTGATGAGCAAACCACTAAACCTATAGTGGAGTTTTCGTGTCCGAAATCCACAATTTAACCGTTTTTTAGACACCACTGTACTGTTTTTTATACGCTTGGATTTGAATTATAAAAATTAGTAATCTTGCGGGTTAAATCCGATAGATTTATAGGGGTAACATATTGTGTCTTTTTGTCTGTTTTCATTAACGCCCATACATAAGATTACGATTATTGAAGCATTTTTATCAATAACAACATTATTAATTAGGATGTCGCATGTCATAACTCTTGGTATCTAATCTAAAGGTACTAGTGCCAAGCCGGCGGAGGTTCAACTATCTAGTACTTTAGGTAATCAAACCGAACTATACGTTTATACAAATAGGTACAAAATTTTGAGTAGAAGGCCACATAGGTTCACGCAGACGACTCACCTTGAAGGCGTTCCACATGAGGTCTAACCATGCCGACGACGCGAAGTACACGCTCTCGGACTCTGTGTAGCCGGTGCTGATGCAGCTGGTGTAGGCGTTGGGGAAGGAGAAGATGAACTCGCCCTCGTTCTGCGTCACGCGCGTCAGACGCACGTTGTGTTCGCCCAGGACCTTCGGCGGAATCATAGCGATCTCCGACGACAGCCACAGGGCCTTGTTCTGGCACGATGTAGGACACAGAGTTTCTACAGCCTTCCTGAAGTTGTCCGTCTGGTCCGCGGGGACGCCGTACCTAAACATATTATAATGAAAATAACATGAAATAAAAACGAAATTCAGTCGTATCTTGCAAACCTATTTGTGGGAGCCGACAAGATTCCCAGTTCTATTCCCGTCATTTGCCACGCAATGCTGCAATGTTGGCGACGCCAATTTGATGCTTGTGTGTATCATCGGGTAACTGCAAATCGTCGGTACGCTTACCACATCTGATATGTGTTTTTCATCAAGTTGACAATGGAGAAAATAATGTTTTATTTAACGACTAACCCGCGCAACTTCGTCTGCGTCACAATTTTTATTACTGCTCCGCTCCTATTGGTCTTAGCGTGATAATATATAGCCTTCTTCGATAAATGGACTATTTAACACTGAAATATTTTTTCAGTTCCAGATTAGCGCGTTCAAACAAACAAACAAACTCTTTAGCTTTATATATTATTAGTATTAGTATAGATTAATTGAGGAGCTCGTGGCTAAATAATAACAGCCGCACGGGTCGGTCGATGGGAGACCGTCTTAACATAACGAGTTTCTTCCGTGCCTCGGAAAGCACGTTAAGCCGTTGGTCCCGGCTGTCATTTGTAGATCTTTGGCAGTCGTTACGGATTGTCAGAAGCCAAGATGTACCGTGTTACCCAGTTAATGGGTTGTGGAGGTCTGGTAGGCAGCCGCTCCACGTAAAACACTGGTATTCAGCTGAATCCGGTTTGACTGGAAGCCGACCCCAATGTAGTTGGGAAAAGGCTAGACAGATGATGAGTATAGATTAATTGACTAATCCATAATTTCAAAAGGCTTGTGTTTAAACACCGCCCAAAAAAGTACCTATTTTACTACCAAAAAAGTTCTAAACGGTTACCAAAACAGATAAATGGTCACCAAATAATATTCGAGAAGTAGCGCTCGCCGGCCGCTGCCGCGGCACCGCTCGCTTCGCTCGCTCGGCTCGCGCGCGGTTGGTCACAATTCTAACCTAAACTAACCTATTTTATCCAGTTAGTAACCCCAAGCCTACATTTTATGGCAATCACAGTTGAGTTGGATAGAATTTGGTGACCGTTGATCCATTTTGGTGCCTAGGCTTAGAGTCTTAAAAATATTATTTTTGGTGACCGTCTAAATTATACCCATTTCAAAATGCCGTATGAACTGAGATACAAGAAAATGATAAAATGTACTTGATTTTTAAGGATTTTTAGTAACAAGAAAACATCATAGAAATGTAAAATATATCAGATTTGGCAAGCGCAACGACGAAATTCACTAGTCAACAAAGATTTTGCCACAAGGAATGTCCTTACTTATTTTGATTTACCTACCCTTATTACAAAACCATATTAGAAATTTAAAAAAATGAATAATATTTTTTTTTTTTTTCAATTTCAGTGTTCATAAATGTATGAAATGGTATTTTTCAATAAAAACATTAATTATGTATAAATAAGATTAGAACTAAACAATAATAAAAGTATTTCCCTAACTTAAATACACGAGCAGGTAAGTGTTATTAAATGATTAGATACTGAATTATTACTCAATAGCCTGATTTTTCTAATTTCTCAATTTTGCTATTTAATATGTTTAAATCAATTTTATTGTTAAAGTGGCCGAAGCGGGCGTGGCGTACGAAAGCCAGAGAACCCATTTTCGGTGGTACATTCACCCTTCTGGGGAAAGGTACAAATATTGCTCCTACAGCCTACATACAGTTCCGGAAGTACGTTTTTTTCGGATTTTTCCTCCACTTTTTGAATCTTTTGAAGATTTCAAAATTTCCTCTTCCTTTTTTAAAATTAATTATTTATAACTTTTGAAATTTAAAACGGAACTTTATTTTTACAAAAATCATATACATGCTCTTCGGAATCGAATGATACGTCATTCATATTTTTCCGAGACTGCTGAAAAAAGTTGACCAAAAAAAGCACTTGTTGACTAGACTAAGACTCGTGTATCCTAATAATATTTTGCAGAATAATATCTGCGCGAAGGCCTCCTCGTATGCTAGTCGTATTCGCAAACTAACATTTTCCTAAAATAACAAGTAAAAACTGTCTTACCAAATTCTGGTGGGTCCCAAACTCTGGAACTCAAACCACGCTACTGCATGTGGATCTTTGTGCCAGCACGAGGTGGAGAACAACATGCCCAGAAGCAGAGTGGGCAACGTAACGCCCACCACGGGCCCCAAATACCGAAGTACGTTGCGTGGATTCTTGATGACTTGCTGAAATAATAATTATTATTATTTAATTAAATAAACTTACAAACTACGTTAGTTACACATTCGCATCATTGAAATGAGTTTGATGGTTATCGTATAAGCTCCTATTACGGCTACCTTGGGGTTCCACGGATGGCTGGCATACGGCTCCTCCCTGGTCGTGAAGCCGTGGCCCTCCTCGCCGGTGTCGATGGCCGCGGTGTGTACGCACACGTGCTCCGTGCCCGACGTGACGATGCGCCAGTACTGCTCCTCGATGTTGGACAGCGCCGGCGAGGCCGCCTCCGATCCCGGCCCGAACGTGTTCTCGTACGCCATGGACGCCACCTGCGCGACACCAACGCTATCAGCGCACTCCCACTACATCAATGCTCTTAGCAGCTCACAAAAAAATCTATTTTTTTTTTTTTGTCACGGTAGATTCTATTTATGATTTCCTCCTTTTTAGATTATTTCTCGCTCCGCCGCGAGCAGAACTCATTTGGTGATTAACCATCCAAAAAGAAAATATAAATAAATTTCAAGCACTGCAACACATAATAAATCTGCCATACCTTTTTGAATCGACTGTGTCTCATGACGTGACCTTTGACGATGCAGTCTTCTGCCTGTTTGAGAGCAGCCTTAGTATTCTCGTCTTCTGTCTCTTCGTCGGAAGAATCCAACAAGCCGAGCATTCGCTGCTGTCGGTATAAAGGGTTCATGGAGCGGTCCAAAAGCTTTTGATTTTTTTTGTTCCACGACAACTCTACTTTCCGCATTATCTCCTGGCGTTCCTCTTCAGACAAAGAAATGAAATACTGATTAATAACATAATATCACCTAAGTTGAGAGAACATAGTTAATAAAAGAGAAATACAATGTTATTTACATTACGTTAACTTGAAGTGAGCAAACAAGACGGAATGAAAGTTCACTCCATGCTCACTCCGCATAAGTTTATGGTGTAACGTTGAGACAACAGATTGGCAGGAATACTTACGATGTGAAAGCGTGTCGTATGGTAGCAAAAACTTCACGTAAATGTTGTCTAATCTTTTCTCATAAATCCCAGTCTTGGCAATTTTCAGATCATCTGCGACCTTGCCCCATCGGTTTTTATTGATAACTGATTCCAGACCGCCGAGCCGTTGTACAAGGTGGTACAGTTTCGGTAAATTTATTTCAACACCATCCAACTGAAAAAAGATATTTATTTTTATTAACAACATCGGCGCCACCAATGAGTGCCCAAAGTGCGGCCAAAGACCTGGGTAATCTTAATAGGAAGCGATACTTCAGGCCTGTAGTGCTATTCTGTAATAACATTTTCGTATCTCGACTCTTAATCCGAGGTGAGTATAAACATATGACCTTTATGTTGTGTGCAATAAAGTTCACTTTGTGAGTGTTGTCACTCGGGTGAAGCTCGATATCGAAATGGTTACTTACAGAATAGACTAGCTGTACAGCTTTTAACCCTGTACAAAGCACAAGTCCGATCCTGCATGGAGTATTGCAGCCACCTTAGGGATGGCTCAGCTAAGTACCAGCTTGCCGTGCTTGTCTCACTGTAACGCAGAGGCAAGATTCTCATTGGCGACATAAACTGCTACACAGCTTGGCTTATCGCCGCAAGATTGTCTGTATGTCGGTCTTCTACAGATTATACTTCGGAGTGTGCCCAAGAACTCCACGACCTCATCCCACAGGTCTCCTTCTACCATCGGACATCCAGACACACTGCAACTTACCATCCCTACCTTGTTGCTATTCCACCAATTCGCCCTAAGCGTTTCCAAACGTCTTTTATTATGCGCAAAGCTAAGAGAGTTCAGTGGAACTCTCTGAACTCTCTTAGCTGTGCGGGAATGGTCTTTTTTCGCCTAATTTCTTGAATAACTTCAAAAACATTATTTTATTTTAGAAATTATGAAAAATATATTGTAAAAGCCCTCACAGTAAGCCCTTCCATTTGATATGTCACACAATATTGTTCAAAAAACGTTCCTTTAATTGACTAGTTTAACCCCAGTTCTAAAAATTTAAGAATTTACGTAACACGTCCGTGTTTGGGTCACTAAAAATCTTGTTACTGCTGTTGTAATACCAAAATAACTTCTAATGGTTTTATAATGGCATAGTTTAAAGTAAAATAGGACTTCGTGCGCTCTTACGGCTGCTCTTATAAGTGTAATTACCCTTATATTGCTCTCTGGATGTCTGGAAGCTCAATTAAGGAGTATTTATCAGGTCGAAAGAGTGTGCGCGAGATTAAAAAAAAGTTTAATTGTCCACTCATGTAAGTATTATTTTTATTTCCTGTAATCATTTAGTTAATTTGCTTGATAGTTGTGTCTATGAACTTAAATAACTTACGGTGTATATTTCTTCGAATGTTTTGTGGAATAAAGTGAAATATTTTCACAGGTCCAACTCATTACGTATTTAGAATAAAAAAATATTAATTTATTTTAAAAATAAAAACTGACACCATTAGAGATTGATAAGACCAATTTATCTTTTCTAAGATAAGCTTAATACTTACTAAAAGGTCTTATTGAGCACTTACACAAGGTATCTACTTGCAGCCATTTAATAAAATCAAAATAATTATTCTGAAAAAAAAAAAATGAAATTGACTCCTCAAGCAGTTTACTTTTTTTTATATCAACATGATTATGTCATTACGTTCTCCATTGCCCTTTGGGTGACTTTAAGCCTTTTAATGAGGCAAATTGTGAACGACCTAGTTTCGGTACCATAAGACTTATGGTACCAGTGATGGATCACTGGTAACACGCACTGGTCATAGACTTTCGTCTTGAGACACAGTGGTAGGTGGGACGAAAATATACCAACCAACTTCCCCAACGCCTCCAAGCCGAATCAGAATCGACGGTTGACCTCTTTGTCGAAATTAGCCCAACCTAACTGGACTGTTTGTCCCAGGTAAAAGTTCTCGTCTACAACTTCGAGTGTATCTGACCTTGATATGAGTGGGTAGTCGTTATACATCTTAAACCGTCATTCAAAATGATAAAAAAAAAACAAATACCTGGGCATTTTCAGGTTTAAAAGTGTACCCACCATTTTGAGCCTGTTCCTCATGTTCAAAATTTTATAGTGGGATAAATAATGTCCGTCTAATTTTTTCAATAAAAAGGTAAACTATTCATTGTATTAACGAATTCATCTGCAATCAAATTATTAATTTATGAGTATTTTAAATATTCAGTCGCTGTTTTTGGAATTTCCGACCCCATAACGACATTGAATTGGCCTAAATGACTAAAATGGTACACTACGAATATATTAAAGGTTTTGGTGCAACCATAGCGTTGTTTTTGTCGTAACATAAATTAAATTTGTACAACTCGCGGAACAAAACAGGCTAAAAAAGCATTATATAATAATTTTTCTAAACTTGAACCGGTCGGCGGACCCTGGCAATAGCCGGGATTAACGACAGGTGGAAGAAGAAGAAGATTAATATTATCATTTCATAATTGTTATCACTGTATTGTAAATGCTGATATTTTGTCAATAAATCACATAAAAACATTTTTTTAAATTAAGTTGTTTAAAACAGCAAGAGTTATTAAGCATCTCAATTATAAAGACTTACTAAACGTATTAATCATACTATCGCATGCTCACTTACATTGTTCGGGTTATGCGCGTTGATTCGTTTCCATTTGTTGGAGACGCTATTAATTTTTAATATTAATTAAATAATTATGTTTTTTTTAATAAGAGAGTTCGTTGCTGTTTCCATCAATATTATAGAAACATTTTACAGATTTAATTTTGACTTTTGACTAAGTGCATGTAATAAAATTCAAGATTTAAGTTTGTAAGTCTAATAATTGGATCAGAATATATGTAACAAAAAAAAAAGAATACATAAATGTGGTGCATAGGGCTACCACACCAAAAACATTTACATTCAGGTAAATTATAATCATTACTTACACATCCTATACACCATATAATAGAATAAAATATGGTTATTACATACACAATTTTTTAGATACCGACATAGCATTAACGAAATTTTAAAAGAAATCTTTTATTTTATTATTACAGTTTAAATTGGATAGTTCGACTCCACTCATTCCTTGTCCTAGGGGCGATCCTGGATCGTCAAACATAATTGCTTTTTTTTGGCGCTTTGTAATTCGAACTTTAAGACATCGTGTAAGGTTGAATTTACATTAATGTATGTTTATTTCAACACAATTTTACCTAAACACAATTTGGTGACAGTTTTAAAATAAATTTTACTTGGGATTGTGTATCTACTTCTTTATTAGTGATCATAGGTAAGTATTTTTTTACCGAACTACATTTCGCCGATTTACATAATAACTTTTTGCTATTGGCCGAAGACTCTTTTGAACTTTTTCTTTTGCCAACTGATTTATTTGCATGCTTGATTGCACGCTACCACATGACTGTTTGCATGCTGCAAGCCTGCTTGCACGCTGCATGCTTCTGGGACCACTTTAAGCCTTAAACTATCTTGGTATAATGAATGTTTGGAAACATAATATGTACTTCGAAATGTTATTTTGGCTAAGTATAACATCGGAATTTTTTTTTTCGACCAATGAAACGTCGGAGTGACGACAAAAATCGAATTGATAATGAGTCAATTGATACAATAGCATAAGTGAATTCAATGAAGTAAAAAAAACGAAATGATAATAGTTGACAAGTTTTAGGTGAAAAGAAATTCGGTCAAATGTTTTTCGAACTTATGATAGGTAACCCTTTCTGTCGTCAAAAAGTCGAAGTCGAAAAGTCGCCATGACTTATTGGGTGTAATACACTCAATAAGTCATGGCGACTTTTAACTGCTATATGTTATTTACAATTTCATACTAGCCCGCGTGACTTTAAACTTAACATATTTTCTATGGCACTCGGTAAGTCGGCAGTACGAGTTTTTGCTTCATAATAACATCGGTTTAGGCTAGTCGAAATACGCCTTCGCCGCCGCTTTGTGGTCTAGTGCGTCTGAGAATTTTTGGGTGAAATAAAACGAACGACAAGAAATGAAAAACACAAAAATGCAAACAGCACTGCTGGGCAGTATCAATACTTACTTGTGGTAGTCGCGTCAAATTAATATTCGTATGTAGTTGAAGACATAATTTGATAGCAGCGAGCTCCCTCGCGGCCGCTCCCCATCGGCTGAACAGTCGCGAGATGTACTGATTCATATAATCGAATCTAATGTCGCCGTGGATCTCCGAAGGAGGGCTCCAACCCGCTGGGGGCACCACTTTACATATTCCAAACTTCACCGTTTCCGCATAGATTTTCTCGAAGAAGGAGACTGGGTCCTGAAAATTTAACAAATTTTATATACACATGTTCATTGAATTGCATTACATCATATTATGTTGAAACAGGTCATTTCTTGATGTTGCTATCGAAAATTGATAAAAAGGTGAGATGCCGTGTTTTCTAGGTAGTGACGTCAGAAAACACCCATCTCACTTCCTGAAAAGAAAAACAAAAGCAAACTCACAGCGACTTGCCAGATATATTTGAGTGTTCTAAATGGTAACAGACAAATAAGGTCAGTGCATAATAATTATCAGCCAGTTGACATTCAGCTCAACTGAGAACTCTCGCGAGCTCAATGATCCGATGACGTAACCTTTTTCAATTTGGGTAAGATTAGATTATGCTAGGTTAGCAAACACTTACTTCGAATTCTTCGCGAGTGGGGAAGAATACCGGCGCGTCAACCAGAGAGCCGCCTTCCGTCGCTGATTCGCTGGTGCCAGGCTCATCTAGATGTCTCGAGTTCATATTCTTAGCGTCTTTTTCATTTTCGAGGGTCTTCGCCATTGTGTCCACTTCATCGCACATACGGCGATCAGCCTCCATTTTTGCGCGCACTTCAACTGTGATGTTCTCCTTGAGGCGAGCAATTTCTTTTGCTTTCTCCTTCTGCAACTCTTCAAAACGCTCATTTAAGCGAGATATTTGCACCTCCACTAGTGACGGTTCATCTTTCTTTTTCTTTTCAATGCGCCGGATATCTCTTTCTTTTTCTTGTCTGATGCGGTCCTGTTTCCCCTTCGCTTCCGCTAACCGTCTCCTAGTAGCAACGACTTTCTGGTACTTCAAGTTCTTCCTTTCAGACCTAACGCGGCGCGTCTTTTCTTGCTCAGTATCGCTATCACTGCTCGTCTCAGTGCTGTCGGATGATATGCTTCTCCTTCGACAAACTGGATTATCGCTTCGAATTATCGATTTAACGTTTGGACCCTCCGACTTTACGTTTTGACTAATATTCAGGGTATCTATTAGTTTGTCAAGCACATGTTCTTTACCTTGAAGCTGAATCTGCTTATTTTTCGAAGATTCGCCACTATTCTCGCAATTCACCCCCAAGATTGTTTTTCCGTATATAACGGGAGCTCGGACTTTCATGGTTACATTACAATGTCCAGATGGTACGTCAAAGCGAAGATAGCCATCGTCTTTTTCACCAGCAGCCGTCCGATTATCGATGCCCATTTCGCCATTTTCTGTTTCACCTTCCCTCTCTAGTCCGTTCTCTGGAGACTCGCTTGTGTTATACTGGCTGCTGCTGCCGCCCCTTACTATTTTTGTTTTAACTAATGTCGATGCATTTATCAGTTTTTCAATTCTGTGGCAGGGCTTACAAAGCTTGCAGCGCGAGTCTAGTTGTTCTGTAGAGGCGTTGATGACGTCCTGCTCGGTACGCCACCCTGCTGCCACGCAAGTTCTCGGCAATGTCTGAACCTTTCGCCCAGCCCCAAAATTGACAGTTGATGAGATGAGATGTTTTTTAATTAGATACTTTAATTTGTTCGTATTGTCGTCATCATTGTCTTGATCAATGTCCGAATTGTTTTCTCTCAATTGTAACTGCATGCCACTTGGCCCAGGTGCTAAAAAATAACGTAAATCAAATTAACAACAGGCGACATGCTATGGTTGAAGATAATGTCCGTCACAGTTTATACTAGCACGGACATCATCGTTTACTCTATCTTTTTAAAGTCAAACATTTTTATACTGTTTTTGAATTGGATAGATGATTTTGTACCTACCTCTTTGATAATAAACTATTATTATTGTTATGGAAAATTTGAAGCACCAACTCCCAATGGGCAGACATCGATTATTTGAAGAATAACTGCAGTAGTTCGATGGATGGGAAATTATCAAATTAATTTTTCCGCTTTGGGCGGAGCGTAAGAGTGATTGTCTCGTACTGACTAAAACCCACCAGTGTTCCTCCAAATTCCCTTTGCGTTGCAGGGTGGCTCTTTCGAACTATTCCGCTACAGTAGTTCGATAGATTTTTTAAAAACTTATAAATGGCCTGACGATCGAAGTCGGCACCTATATTCATAACGGTACAAACACACAACGCCGCCTATTTTGGAGGATAGCCGGAACAAACAAGAAAGACAGAAAGAATATTTAAAATTGATTTATTTTTCAATGCACTTCAAAAAACTTATCACCCGTAATATTCACATCACTTAAATATTTTTTACATCAAAATAATTAAGTAATGTAAACAAACCAAAGTAACAAACCTAGTACTCAAAATAATCCGAAAATATGCATGAATACTTATATAATTATCTTCTATAATGCGCGACAAAAAGTAGTCTTACGAACAAAAATATTATTTTTATATCAAATTAACCCGACGCAAATATCGTTTAATGACTTGCCTTACCCTAGTCAAGTCAACATTATCAACCAATCTCTATTCTTAATAATACTATACCTAAAGCAAACTAAAAAAAAACTAGTTATGCAAAATAGTAATTGCAAAATGAATGCTGAAGTTATTACTAACCGGGAGAGTCGTTGGTACGTCGAGGTAATTGCACTGCCGCGTCACCTCTCACCATTGGCTCATCATCAGAGGAATCCCAACGGTATACCAGAGACGAACCTGAAACAGCCAGTGCGTTACTAAATTATTATTCTTTTAGACAATTCGTTCACTGCGAGAACAACCATATTGATGGGTAATTCTCCCTCTACTTTATATAATGAAACAATTCGTAGTGCCGCTGATTAGGCATCCGAAGAAAAAGTGCAATTGTGATATTAGGCAAAATAAATGCAAGGGATATTACTAACTTGGAGAACTAGTACGTCGATTTTGGTCAGCTATGTCTTTCGGGTTCAATGAGACTTCGTCGTGTACTTCTTCCCGCACTTTCGGTTCATCCCGCACCATTGGTTCATCATCGACATCCGAAACTTTGTCCAGATCGGTTAAGTCCTCTAAGACAGCTAGAGCTCCATCTAATCTAACTGAATATTCCGTGTTTTCCTCAGCCGACTCGAAATCACCTGATTTATACGGGGCAACTGGGGCTCTTAAGGCGACCGGATGATCTGGGATTACTACCAGAGCATCTATGCCTAATTCCGGATCATCTGGGACAACTATCGGAGACTTTAGGACTTCAGCCGGAGCAACGGGAACTATTACCGGATCATCCGGGACTACCACCGGACCAATTGAGACTACCGCCTGATTATCTGGAATTATTACCGGGTTTACCGCCACTATCGAATCATTTCGGGTGACTAGATTATCAAGGGAAGCTCCATTAACACGTTCGTCACGTGCACTCGTGAGGTCTTTTTTACGGACGGCGGAGGCGGTGGCGAGGGGCTTCTTGGGAGAGCACTCTTTAGAAATCCTCTTCAGAGCGCTCTTCTTCTTTTTGGCACTATTCTCTTTGATATACTTTGAGGATACTTGATTTGTTTTAATCTCTTTTGCTGTGATTTTGTGAAGTACATCAATGTCTTTGGAAGATTTCACTTTGAGTGCTTTTTCCCATGAGCTCATACTGGCAGCAGCAACAGGGCTTTTTATGCGAGTTTTTTGGAAAATTAGTGGTTCATCTTCGTCAGAAGAGATTTTTTTACGCTTCGAGGCAGTTTTTCTTAATGGCGCACAACTTTGTGCTAAGAGCTTGTTCATTTCCAGTCTGCTCACGCGTCGCGACCTTAACGACATTGCATGAACACGATTGCAATCTTGCTTTTTCCGGACAACGTGCAATTTGGGTGGCTCAGCCGTATTCTTAATAGTAGATTTCTGTAACATTAAAACATTTAAGAACAGATATCTTCATTTAAAATTATGCATTATCTACAGGGTGAATTATTGCTTCCTTGTCATACATTAAAGGTAATTCGTATTCGGGACGTTCCGGACAAAAATCGTATGGTGACTTTACCTTCAAATAACTCGGAAACGTGACACTTCAGGGCACCATGTTGGAAGGAAAGAAAAGAAAGTGGATGAAGCGCTGGTTAAAACAACGATGAATTCTCAGCCATTCAATTTATATTAATTATTTTTTTATTATATTTAATCGTATACCGATAATAACATTAAATTAAATATTGGCCGTGAATATCACTTTTCACCCGCGTCCTTGGTTGGAAGTAATCCGCCGTCAACACGGAGGTAATCCACGCGCTCCAACTGTGGATGGAAGCGCGCGCCCGAACTCCAAGGACGTTGAAGGGCAATCAAAATTAATTTGGTTTGCATCTGCCGTCTACACGGATGGCAACAAGCAAGGTCACTTTGGATGCGACGCTGGATTACATCCATGTGGAGCATGCTTCATACACCTATTTAAGACAGCGGGCCAAAACCTAGCAGAAATAGGCTTACGTAATAAATGAATGGCGCCTGAGGAATAGCAAAAATCATGTGCGTGTGCCATCAGTTCGCACATGATTTTGTGCGAACATCGTTTCCACCTGAATGTTTAAGCCTTTCTGCTTGAGCCTGCATGTAGAGCACATGTGTATAGTGCGGAGACAGCACGTGAAGTGTGGGTGAGTCTCAACGAGGCACGAAGACAATGCCTGAGGCAGACACATCAGATTACAAAGAGAGTTATAAAATAAATTAAAAACAATTCCGTTTTTTTTTATATTTTACAAGGTATTATTGAACTTGCAATGTTTCTATTTTAATTTCAGCCGCTGTGCCCTCCTTAAAAAACAAAAAGTTGCTCGGAAAAAAGTCTACGAGCAATAAAATCATGTCATAAAAAACTTCAACATAATTATGTCAATGAAATTTTATTTACTTTTTCAAGGAATTGTGTTGAAAACCGTCGTTTAATTCACACGGCCTAAATAAATAAAATGTACCCAGGTACTATTTTTTTGCTGCATGTTTCCTTTTATTGTTACCAAGCCTAGTTAGGTCAAATTATAATTACGTCTATAAATTAATGTTACAACAAAAATTCAAATTCACTGAAAACTGTGTACTTACGGAGCGTTGTGGTGGGCTTGTCTCTGTCTGAGGTGGCGGCGGCACGTCTCGCACCGGGTTCCGGCCGCGCAGCCTCTCAATGAGCACTACAGGTTGTGAGGTCAAATGGGAGTGCAAACCTAAATATGTATAAGTAACTAATATATTAAAAATCGCTAACTAACGGCCCAGCTACACGCTTAAAGCCAGCCGCATAAATACAATATTTTTCAAATAGATCTGTTTAATCGAGTTGTGAGCTTGTGACGATTTCATGACGACTACGTATTTATCTAAAGATTTTTAGATAAATACGCGTTACGGTCGCAGATCGCATTTGGTCCACATACAGCTTCACCCTGACCGGCAAATTGCAAAAAAACATAAAAATATTTGACTTCGCGGGCTACCCTGGAGCATCCACCTTAAGGGCCCCTTATCCGAAATTTACGTTTCTAGATCGAGTTGTTTTCAGAGAAATCACCATATATAAATTCGTAAAAAAATGTATAGTATAGATACATGTGAGATCTAGTGACTTTTTTGGTTAAAAACACGATATTTAACATTTTAATCGATAAAAAAAAATCTGGAAGTAAAGTCGATTTTGAAAGTATTTTAAGTTGTATGAGACTTGTGGGAACGCAATTTTTATGAAAATTTAACATTTCATTTACTAATCGGGTTTGACAGGGATGTTATTGGATAGATTTCTAATATGGCACTTATTTTTTTTTATATTAAATAAATACGTGAAAAACGGCTCGCGCGCACCGCGCTAGTGTCCTGCCGGGAAAAGGGAAAAGGTGCTGTCGGGAAAAGGGGCCCTTAACAGATTAGTCGACGAGTCTTCTCAGTGTTACTAAATCAACGTAACTTTCTATACAACACTGAGGCGTCGTCCTACTTGGCTAATGATCGTAAGAGTTAACGACGCGATTTCGTCGCGCGACGAGATTAAAAACACACATTTGTTTAGTGTCCTTATAGTCTAGTCAACAAGTGCTTTTTTGGTCAACTTTTTTTAGCAGTCTCGGAAAAATGCGAATGAGGTGTCATTCGATTCGGGAGAGCATGTAGATGTTTGAAAAAAAAAAAAAAAAAAAAGTACCGCGTGAAAAAACTGCAAAAGTTATAACTAGTTGGCCCGCGCAACTTCGTCTGCGTCACAATTTTCATTACTGCTCCGCTCCTATTGGTCTTAGCGTGATGATATATAGCCTTTCTCGATAAATGGGCTATCAAACACTGAAATAATTTTTCAAATCGGACCAGTAGTTCCTGAGATTAGCGCGTTCAAGTAAACAAACAAACTCTTCAGCTTTATATATTTGTATAGAGTATAGATAACTAGTTGACCCGCGCAACTTCGTCTGTGTCACAATTTTCATTACTGCTCTGCTCCTATTTGTCTTAGCGTGATGATATATATAGCCTTCCTCGATAAATGGGCTATCTAACACATAGAATTTTTCAAATCCGACCAGTAGTTCCTGAGATTAGCGCGTTCATGCAAACAAACTCTTCAGCTTTATATATTAGTATAGATTTACTGAAAAAATAAAGAAGGGTTCGGTCTTTTGCAAATATCTCAAAATCTAATCAATATTTTTGAAATCTAAAGTCTATTCGAACAAACATTTATCAGTCTCAGTTACAAATATCTAAATTGCGTTAGAAAGCTTATGAAAAACATTGTATGTGCCTATAAAATTTGAGGGTTTCCCTCGATTTTTATGGGATTCCATCATCAGATTCTGACCTAGTGACAATGGGACCAATCAGTTTCCTTTCAGATTAAACTAGAATTTTTCAAATCGGTTCATAATGTCGGAGTTATGAGGTAAAAAACATAAAAAAAAATAAAAAAATACAACCGAATTGAGAACCTCCTCCTTTTTTGAAGTCGGTTAAAAAGGAAGAAATTTTCTAAGAATGCCTGCGCAGAAGACGGATTTTTACCCGCGGATTTTTTATCCGTGGATTTTTTGTCCGCTGAAATAGAGGGCTTACAACTGTATCGAGTAACGCAAATGAGGGATTAAAAGTACCGCGTACAAAAAGTAACCTTACGTAACCTCTGAATATTTGTTTCCATAGCGTGCACTTCTCTACATTCCCGGGCAATAAATTTAATATCGCACACCGTGTGCGTTGAGTTCGCGGTAAATCCGCGGCGGACTTTTTATTCGCGGAGCGTACTTTTTGCTCCGCCGCGGAGTAAAGTCCGTCGTCTGCGCAGGCTTTAAGTCGGTAAGTCTCGGAACCGTAGGACTGATATTTATAACTTTCTCAGAGGGGTGAAAATACCGTTTATTCCCGATGTCCCAGTACACTGCGTCCCCGTCCTACCGGGACAGCGGTACTTCAATTAAATATTTAAAAATACTTCCCGTTGTCCCCGTACTTTGTCCTCGTTAATATAGAACTGATGAATAAAATAAGTAAAAATTATTGCCCACAGTCCCCGTTTTTTCTCTTTTGTGTGTAATATGATCATTATTTTTAGGCTTGATTGTGACATAAATAAAATAAAAATAAATTAAAAGTTTTGTAATTACTTACATAATTATGTAGCTATTTACTATGATTATTATTTTTAGGCAAGTGATTGTGATATTTATTGTTGATTTTATACTACTACTACCATATTTATAATGCTCAAGTTGTGTTATTTGTGTAAATTTAATTATTATTTGATTTATTTTTTACCTCAAATTAAAATTCGAATACAAATAAATAAATTTTGTTTTATTCCCCTTTTCTTTTTCCCATGCCAAAAACTAAGCTTATAACTGAATGTAGATTTAAGAGGACAACGACTCGTGAAAAGTTTACTTCCCGTTATCCCCGTTAGCCGAATGTACGTTATGGGGACAACGGAAAATAAATTTAATCACGTCCCGCTGTCCCAGTGACGGGGATATGGCATACGGGGACAACGGGAATAAACTAAATTGGTCATACCTCCAGTGGAACAAGTCCTCTTTTCTGATATGTGTAAAATTATGTTGTATGGTAACGACGGAAGGAACAAGGTCTACAGAAGTGATGAAGAACGCTTTGCACTATGCTGCATTGAAGAAAAGGTCAGCTTTGGTGACAGTTTGTGGAGGAATCAGCGCCGACGGTAAGACAAAGCTTGTCTTTGAATCTGGGCCACGTCTGCCTGCACTAGTCATCAGTACATCGAACAGTCTTCAGCCTCACGTGACGCCCTATGCACATTTTATTGGCAAAGGTTTCATATTCATGCACGACAGTGCTAGGGCTCACACCGCGAGCGATGAACGAGATTATGTCACCGAAGTCGGTATCTCCATTATGGAATGGCCAGCAAGAAGCTCGGACATGAATCCGATTGAACATCTATGGGATGAATTGAAGAGACGAGTTCGTGCAAGAGATCCTGCCCCAGAATCACTTAACCAGCTGCAAAATGAAATCCAAGACGAATGCAATGGAATGCCACAACATTTGATCGTGACTCTCATCCGACCGATGAAGAACCGTATGGAAGTAGTAAGTCTTAGCGTTTTTTTTTTTTTTTCGTTTATGTGTTGTTTTATCAATTTCTTTCATACTCCATACAGGATAAAAATGACTTGTTAAACAAAATAAGAAACCGATGCAAAATTAATTTGAATTTAGAACATTTTGACATATTATATTCCTAAATATAGGTACACATTTTTCTGATAATCCTTACTAAAACATAAACTTGCAAGGTGTTTCGATTTTTTTAATGAGAAGTGTACTATTGTTAAGAGTGAACAGGTTACTTCTAGGCAAGCGTGCTCCATCTTCGACTACATCATCGCTTACCATCAGGTGAGATAGTGGTCAAACGCGTGCCTACAAATAGTAAAAAAAAAGTGTCCGAAGCGGGCTGGGCTTGCGAAAGCCAGAGTATCCGTTTTCGGTGGTATTTTCACCCCTTTGCGAAAGTTATAAATATTAGTCCTACAGTTCCGAGAGTCAAGAAGTTTTGTTAGGAAATTACCTCTTATTTTCGAATCTTTTTTTACATTTCTAAAATGTTGATAAGATTTTGAAATATTTCAAAAGACCAAAGTCTTCTTTCTTTTTTCAGCAAATTGTTTATAACGTTTGCAATTTTTAGAGCGGTACTTTATTTTTTCAAAAATTATCTACATGCTCTTCCGAATCGAATGACATGACACCTCATTCATATTTTTCCGAGACTGCAGCAGCATTGAGTAGTCGGTCGATGATAGTTGTTCGACTGATTGACCAAAAGGCGACAGAAGTGGTTTTTGTTGTTTATGTCGAGCAACTATCTAGTTAATTGTATGCGGATCTTCATTGTTTCCCCTATACTTTTGATAAATAATTAAACAGTTTTTCGATTTAACATTGTATATATTCGGCTGACCTTAGTCTACTTTGCTAACTTGCACGTTGCAATTGGCACAAGCACGTAATTATGACGGCATAAGTTTGTTGTTCTGTCGTGTATCGAAGAAGCGACACATTTTGTTTGTGCTAATTTTTGTCACAACTCGTTGCATGTAGCCGGGCCTTACTGGGATACAATTTGCTATACAGGATGAAAAATTCGAACCGATTTTGAGATGACAGCAACCTTACTGAGTAAGTTTTGCACAAAATAAAAAAAAAACTATTTAATTTTCACACTGTATACCACAAAAGGATAGCGGCAATAGTCCGGTCAATTAAGACATCCAAGGTAACATTAATCTAAAAGCTTTTTTCCACGTATCGATGGGAAACTCTTAGATTTCACTTATGATAGTGTTTTGAACAATCCTACCAATTTTGAGCTTGTTGAGAATTAATGTAACTTCACCCATATTTTTTGGTCTAATTTCACCGGACTACAAGCGGTTTTTCCCATTTGTTCTATGGAACATGACGTCATTAGACAAAATCTCAAAATTCTGGCTTATTTTTACAGATGACGTCATGTTCATGGAACAAATGGGATGTACCCGGGCCAAGGTAGCCTTATTGTGGGCTACCCTGGCGCAGCTTTTTTAATTAAGCTCAGAACGTGGTCCGTCCTCAGCTCAAAACAATATGGGTGCGTGAGGCATAGCTGAGGATCAGCCTTTCAAAGTAACATAACAGCACCGCTCCATCAATGCGACTATGTCATCATTGTGTTCTATTTGAAGCTTTAAGACGACTTAACTCGCGAGACTTAACGCCTAACGTTATATTTAAGATTATCAAAATATAGATGATTTGACAGTCGTGGACGACGCGCGATTCTAATTCCTATATTTTTGTGCTCTAGAGTGGTGCGATTATGAAACCAGCATAGTCTTGAGAACTGATAAACACTCTCCATTGAAAAATACAAAATACTCAATACTATCCCATTTTTATTATTCTAGGCTCTAGACTCGCGTTTGGCCATCAGTGGAACGCCTAGGGTTTTGACGTCGGACTTTAGTTAGGTACAGTTCGCGTCAGCGTAGTTTGCCCCTCGGAAGTTAGGTTTGAGTGAAGTCCGCGCAGGTGCAATCGCGTAAAAAAGCGTTCCCAAAATATTTTTTTGTTTATACGTATTATACTATAAACAAGTAACAAAGACTACCAGTAACAATAAAAATATCAAAAGTAACACAAAAAACACATACACCACAAGAACACAAATCAAACTGTAAGAAATAACCAAATAAATAATTAAAAACAATAACAACGTGTAACACTTTTCGCATCCACAGTCGTATTACATTGAGCAAGCGAGACACACTTATGCATCGAACGTATACGAGCGAGTGAGATGCCATTACACCCGCGCGCTTGCGCTAATCCGCGCATGCGGGAGCTACCCGCGCATGCGCGGTTGTCTGTTTGTTGTCGAATTGACATCCTGCGCAGCCGATTGCGGCGTACTTTGCGGAGGCAAACTTGCGTGATGGGAACTGTACAGTAATTGAAATTTAAAATGGAATGCGCGAGCGATAAATCGATCTAGCTAGGTTGCATTATTAGAAAACGTCATAAAAAAAATTAAGAGCAAAGCACGGCCATCCGGTTATTCAGGCGACGTGTAACAGAATAAACGCAATATCTCTAGTATTTTTAATTCCCCAACTGCAAATGTAAGTTTTTAATCCTTAAAACCATATTATATTTATGTCAAAATATGTTTTACTACAAACTAATGATTTTCTGACTTTTCCTTTACTCATGCTGTGATGCACCTTGCTTCTTTAATGGTTCCAGGTTCAATGGTAACACGGTGCCTTAATTTTGATGGACAGATATTCCTCAGCCTAATACGTATTTACAATTTGTGCATATTACACATTTTAAATTTTATTCACTGCTAACTGTAACCAAAATCCCGAGGTTTTCACCCCTTTTGACACCCAAGGCGCTCCTTTACGTGAATAATATTTTTACGTGAAAATGTCGGTTCTAAAGTAACTACATTTTGCCATTACATTTTTTACAAATAATATGATTGGCGAGTTGTAGGCTAAAAATAGATAGTGTAAAGCTGTAAATAGATTTTATGTTACTTTATTGACATAATGTATTCACATTTTGATTTTTTTTTTAATCAATCCCTATTTATCTTTGAGTATTTATCCTCCGCCCATCACTTATCCTGCATGTTCAGAGTCATACAGATTTATTCACGCAGTCGAGGTTGACCTTCTTTATTGTAACGAGACAGTATTATATTTTAATAAAAGATGTTCGATGGTTACATTTTCGAAAAACACAATATTGGCCTGCATGTGTGAATAAATTTAGCATGACCTAAAACGACACACGTCTTTAAGGGCTATCCACACTTCTACCCCGTCAGGGTCACGGTAAGTGTTCCGTCAGGACGTCAAAAAAAGCTTGCATACTTATTGTATGTTAATGGAGCATTCGGACCATCCGTGTCTCGGAGCGCGCTCTGACGAACGTACATACACATTCGCTCCGTATAAATTCCTGCCCGATTTCTGATACTGCAATATGAACACAAGTAACGGATGCCACGTCCCTGACAGGACACTGAATTGTGTGGAAAGCGCTTTAGTCGCCATTTATAACACACAAGGATTATTGCCGGAAACTACACGGCTAATGTACTCGAATTTAATCAATCATTCATAGAACTTTAGTAATAAAAGATTATAGGTACCTAATCGCTCTGATGTACTAGCTGCACCTATAAATAAAACAAAAAATCTTTAAGTATTGTTTTACTGTGTCATTCTCCGCAGCAGAACCACTTTGAATATATTATGTAAAAATAACAGGATGAAATGTAGATTATGTCTGTTTTTCTAGCTTAAGGTGAATGTTACGGGTTACTCATTGCCATTTTCCCGCGAGATGGCGCTGAAGTCAACATTTTCAGTTTTATTTTGTTTCGAGTGTAATTGGAACAATATTAAGTCGCAGAAATAATGGTGCGACAATCGGATATTCCACTTTATCGAAATTAGTCAAAATAAACCATAAAAAACCTTCTGATTCGCCATACTTCACGAAAATAATTTCAATCATGTCTATCTGCGTGTAAACGGTACTATAAGGGAGTTAGATATTATTTTCGTGAAGTATGGCGAATCAGAAGGGTTTTTATGCCGTATTTTGACTAATTTCGATAAAGTGGAATATCCCATTGTCGCACCATTATTTCTGCGACTTAATATTGTTCCAATTACACTCGAAAAAAAATAAAACTGAAAATGTTGACTTCAGCGCCATCTCGCGGGAAAATGGCAATGAGAAACCTGTAACATTCACCTTAATATAAAAAAATGTTTATTGTTAGTTTCTTGGAAAATGACAATTTAAAGTGGTCATGTTACAGAGCATACACTCCAGCAGAACCATTTTTAAATAACAGTTATTTCACGCTGATTATGCTCTGGTAATATTAACACATGTATTTGTATTGTATATCAAGAATCTACGAACTTACTGATTTTTAGTAACATGTAGATGTTTTATCGGAATGCGCCTGCCATGTTCTTAGCAAATAACAAAGGTTAAGGGACGACTCAAACTTATTCAGCTTGTCCCCATAGAAAACAACGATTTTGAATGGAGACGAGTACGCATCCGTTCAACTTTCAGAGTCTATTCAGTTTTCACGGCAGACAAGCATAAAATGACGACAAATGTGTTATAATCATGAGAGTGCTACGGATAGAGTTCAGCGCTGTTCTGCCACGTTCAGTGCTGTTCCGCTGCATTCAGCGTTGAACGCGGCCGAAGAGCACTGGAATCGGATTGTTCTCGACTCCTTGTGTAACTGACACTGACATGGCCACCATCAGGGATTTTAATTTTGATAACATAAAGAAATCGTAGCCAATTAGTCGAATCTAGTCGTCAAATACCAGAATTAATAGGTTACTCGTTCAAAAGTTATAAGGGATTATAGGAGGCCGATTTGCGGTTTTAATTTGAATTTCAAAGACCTGGGGGGCTAAAAAGACCACTTTAGGAAAATTAAAAAGAAGAGAACGAAGAGATTACAACAAATTGGCAAGAAAAATATTTCTATTAATATGTGTATTACACTCCTAGTTTTATCGGTCTAAACTCTTAGGGTGTGTGGGGTCGTTACTCGTTAGTCCTTACTGCCCACACGATAAGAAGATCGGTCTAGTCCTTAGAAATGTCAGAGAGATATAAATTGACAATTCTTCGATCTAGCTCTTACACAGTAAATAGTTCTCGAGATATATTTTAGTACTGACTAGTTTTATTTTCTTTTTCCTACAATGTCCATTTTTAGAATCATGTAAAGTAGACCAAAGGGTCGTGTCAAAAACAGCTATAAACTTTTCCTCTTGGATATGGTTGCTCTCGGCTCGTCTATACAAATTTAATAACTTGCAAAAATGAACTTACTCTGCAGGGAAACGACGTCCAATAAGCTCGTAGCCGTCATGTTGTTTATCGTAACGTTTCTGGCGTCTTGAGGGGCATCGCGTCGATTTTCGGTGGCGACGACGGCGACCGCGTTGGGTGGCACGTAGGCGCCCTGCGCGAACTTGCGCTGCGCCTGAACGCGACGAGAACGAGCCCTGAAACCGCACGCATCGTCAATTTCCACAGTTCAAACCCATACGGGTGTATGGCTTTTAGTTTTAACTATAAAATGTAAAATATTCATCATGCATACCCTTGCGGACATAACCGACAGGCAAAACAGAGTTTCATAAAAAGGAAAAATGTAGTTTATATATACATATATACATATCACATATCATGTGAACACTGGCGTATGCGGCCAGTGTACGTTACTCCAGCAAGAAAGTATCTCCTAGAGTTATATGAGTAGAACGTATAGTTGGTGCCTTATCTGCTGTAAATGTGCCCCCACATAAAAAATGTGTGCCACTTGTCGTTTTGAAAAAAAAAAAACGGAAAAACGATTCTTGCTGGGGTAACGTTTTTCTAGCAGGAAAATTCTAAACGGGTGATCGGAGAGAGAAAAATTGTGCATGGCCAGAGAGCTTATATGTGTGCCAAAATGTGCCCCCAAAAATAAAATCTGTGCCCCTTCAGATTTTCGAGATATTGCGTTTCTTGCTGGAGTAACGTTTTAATGAATCGTATATCTCTAAAACCATTGCATGTTTATTCTACAGGGCTACTCGTGTATGTTTATTCTACAGGGGCCTGTAGAATAAACATACACGAGTAGCTCTATTAAGAGCTACTTTATTTAAGAAAATATTTTACAATTAGATTTAAGAAAATATTTATAGTTTTCAAGTTATCGCGGTTTACGTCCAATAAAGAAGGTCTTTGATATGTATGAATCCGTCGCTTTTCAGTAGTCATTGGAATTTGGTCGGATAACCAGCCGTTGTTTACATATTTTGGTTTTTTGTTTATATTTACTTAATGCGAAACATTCCAAGCTCAATATTTTCACCATATATTTTTGACTAAAGGCACATGATTTTGGTTTACACCTACACATCTGAGATTGAGCCAGTTCCTTGTATTTTGCCGTCAAAGTTATGACACCATCGTTTTGACTTTTAGCAAGATTATTCAAAAACGCATGCATGAACAGTTTTGAAACTTTGTATGGTTATTATTAGCGTCAAGAAGGACCGAATACAGTTTTCAGCAAACTTATGCCTTGTCTCATTTAGGCACTGCGATGTTTTTTCGGGTTTTCATAAAACCGCGATAACTTGAAAACTATAAATATTTTCTTAAATCTAATTGGGGCACACATTAAGAGCTACTCGTGTATGTTTATTCTACAGAGGGGCACATGCAATGGTTTTAGAGATATACTATTCATCATAAAAACGGATAAACGATTCTTGCTGGAGTAACGTTTACTCCAGCAAGAATCGTTTATCCGTTTTTAGGGGGCACACATTTTTTATGTGGGGGCACATTTACAGCAGATAAGGTACCAAATGTACGTTTTACTCATATAACTCTAGGAGATACTTTCTTGCTGGAGTAACGTACACGTGCGGCCACCATAACATGACTTAAAGATGCACGAGCAAAACAAAAACAATCGCAGCGACAGAATGTTTTAGTTGCAACAATATTTTGAGGTCAAATAAATTTCGCATACGCTTTTTGAAACGGACATTTAAAAAAGTAGCAGTCATTAAGCTTAGCCTTCAAATTTATCGATGCCGCGCGGCAGCAGCGCGATAGTACTTTGTTAATCAATACAAATAATAAACGCGACAAATTTGAAGGCTTTCTCCTGGGGGATCACGTCCGTAGGGTCGCTAATGGCCAAAAATTCGCCACACAATTGCCTTGCGGATTTTATCTCTCTTTGGCAAAGTTGCATAAACAAAATATTCGCAGTTGAAATTGTATAAACCATTCGCAAAGCATTACAAAGTACATGTCGCAGTTTATTAATTCTTCTCTATTTCGTAGCAATTAACTGACGTGGGAAGTCAGGAATGCCACTCAGAATAGTTAGAAAAATTACTAGTAAAGATTTAAAACATCTTACAAGACTAATTTTAACTTTGTAATACTATGTTTGTTTCTACACCACTAAGATGCTGACCCGGGCGACCAGCATCTTTCTCCGCAAGAATATCCTAGATATATGAGAGAAAAATAAAAAAAAACAGGCCAAGTGCGAGTAGGACTCGCCCACCGAGGGTTCCGTACAAATTTGTAGGTACTTTAAATATTAAGTTAAATCTATACTTACTATAAAGCTGAAAAGTTTGTGTTTGTTTACTTGAACGCGCTAATCTCAGGAACTACTTGGTCCGATTTCTTTGGTTCCCTATGAATTTTGACTCCCCTGAGAGTGTTGAAGTATACGTTTTTTGCGGCATAAACGGCCGTATCTTTTTTTACTTTAACTTAGAAGTTTGATTTTTCACAGCTTCACTTATAGTGACCGTAAACCTGAGTATATATTTTCAACTCGATAGCTCAACGCGTTCTCAAGATAAAGGGTCTGCTACTTAGCAATCTGTTTCCAAGGAACAATAATCTAATATGGTGTCAGATTTTCATCGGGATTATTATCTTCAGCTGAGCTGAGCACCCATTGATGCCATACTCATCTTTTGTCCGCAAATCTCATAGCTAAATCTGGTATACTATTTCTCTTCAGTCGAGAGAATCTCACACTGCCCTCTCCCCTCAATTCAGCAGCCAGTTGATTAACATGTTGGTCTAGTCTATTTTGATAATTATTGCTGTATGACTCTATTTCCTCTTTCACTGTTCGCAGATTCAAATCTAGGTTTACATATCGATTGCTTATGTACGGTGTTTTACTTTGAAACCTTTCCAGTATTTCAACGTTACTATGAGTTGCTGTTCCCCATAACTGTATGCCATAAGTCCATACAGGCTTCAGTATAGCCTTATAGATAGCCATTTTACTGTCTTCTGTCAGTTGTGACTTACGACCAGTGAGCCAATACATGCTTCGAAGTTTGCAGTCTAACTGTTTCCTTTTGGTCCATATGTGTTTGCGCCAGGTTAGGCGTCGATCAAGGTGCATACCTAAGTACTTGGCGTCATCTGAATGTGGGATTTCAGTATTGCCAAGTTTTACAGGTGGACAGGTTTTCCTTCTGAGTGTGAAGGTTACTTGAACTGACTTATCTGTATTGGCTTTAATACGCCACTGCTGCAGCCATGTTTCGATCAGAGTCAGGTGTTGTTGGAGCATTTCGGATGCAGCCTCGTGATTCTCATGTGTTGATAGGATTGCGGTGTCATCTGCATATGTCGCGGTAGTGGTCGAAGCATGAGTGGGTAAATCTGCTGTGAATATAAGATAGAGAACTGGTCCCAGTATGCTACCCTGTGGTACTCCAGACTTAATTTCATACATTTGAGATGCATCGGAATTATATTTTACTTCGTAGCATCTATTTTCGAGGTAAGATTTTAATAATGGGAAGAAGGAATGTGGAAGCGTTCTTTTGATTTTGAAGAGTAGCCCATTATGCCAAACTTTGTCGAATGCTTGGCTAATGTCTAGGAAGACTGCGCTACAATATTGTTTGTCTTCCAGCGCTCTACCAATAACATCAACTAGCCGATGCACTTGCTCGATTGTACCGTGGCCCTCCCTAAAGCCAAACTGGTGAGTTGGTATTATCTCTGCTAGATGTTCTCTCATTCTATTCAATATGACCTTTTCCAGAAGTTTTCCAATTACCGGAAGGAGACTAATGGATCTGTATGATGCTACCTCTTGAGGTGCTTTGCCTGGTTTCAGTATCATTATTACTTGGGCAATCTTCCACTGGCTTGGGTAGAAGGACAATCTCAGACACGCGTTGAAGATAATTAGCATAAGCAGTAGCCCCTTTTTTGGAAGTTGCTTCAACAAAGTAGCGTCAATAAGATCGTAACCGGGGCACTTGCCTTCCTTGAGTTTTAGGATTTCGCGCCTTAGTTCTTGTGGTGTAACATGCTTCAAAGGCAATGACATTTGATTAGGAGAAGTGAGGTATTTGTGTATTTCATTGTCCAGCTGTTGATTGCTGCTAGGAAGTGGTTCAAAAACTTTATGTAGATGATTGGCATACGTGTTAGCTTTTTCACTGTCAGTGCGGGCCCAGGTCCCCGATTGTGTTCTTAATGGTGTTACTTGTTGTTGAGGGCGCTTTAGGTTTTTTGTAGCCTTCCACAAAGAATAGTTTGTGGCACTAGTATGTGTCAGTTTTGCCAGATATGATTGCAGGTTCTCATTTTTCCATTCCTTTATTTGTGCCTTTAGTAGCTGTGAGGTTTTATTAAAGGCAGCCTTGTCTCTAGGATAATGGGTGTTTTGCCATACAGAGCGAAGTCTACGTCTTTCCGTTATACAGTCTTTGATTGATGCTGGGTACACATGTTCTTTTGCGCTTCCCACTCTGTTTTGAGGTGTGGACGTGTTTGCCGCGTCATGAATCAATTTATTTAATCCTTCTATAGCCTGTTCTACCTCTTCTGTGGTTTTCAGAGAGATTGTAAGCTGACTCTCCGCTGTGATGATATCCTGATACTTTCTCCAGTTGGTTTTCTTATTGTGGATTTTGGGTAGTTTTTCTGTAAGTATTATCTTATTATTCAAATTAAGAATAACTGCAGAGTGGTCTGAGGTTAGATCTAAGTCCGATTCCATATTGATGTTATTAATTGATACGTTTTTTGATATGAAGAATTCTAATAGGTCAGGAGTTTTTTGTGGGTCAGCCGGCCAGTATGTAGGTTCACCAGTGGATAAACAATCAAGATTAAGATCTCTCACAGTTTGATAAAGCTGTCTGCCTATAGTAGTTATATAGAACCCCAGAAAGAGTGCTTTGCATTCCAATCGCCTCCACTTATAAAGCAACGAACTATCTAACCACTTATAACGAACGAAAATTTTCAACTCGATAGCTCAACGCGTTCTCAAGATAAAGGGTCTGATTATTTTTTCTGAATTTTTGAGAATTATCTACCTGAACAACTTGAAAAATATCTAAAAATAAAAGTAGATATAGCAGAGTTTTTTTTTTGCTGTACCTTCATGAGTTGTACTTTTATGTATAAAATTATCAGCTTCGAAACTGTGTTGAAAATTGTGAAATGTTGGTCTAAATCTAAAGTGAAAAATTTGCGTTTCGTAAATTATGGCCAAATGTTTCAACTCAGAATTAAAAATTAAAACAGATCGACTTCATGGTTGAAGTCAGTTTCAAGAATGCGCCAGACTTTCATTCAGCCTTCATAAAAAAGAGTACCTAGTTTAATACAGCAAAAGTAGCCCTTTTTGCTGTAATAGGGAATATGCATGCGATTTTTTTTATTTGCAAAATGAAATACTTATTAGCTCTAGTAAACAATCATGGAATTACTTTTTAAATACCTTCATCAGCGATGAAGTTATAAAGCTTCAAAGATTACAATTAGAAAGAAAAGTCCGATGTAAACTTTGACGTCATCGTCTATACAGCTGCCATAGAAAACAGCGTTTCCGCGAGAGGGAAAGATATATTTTTTTTAAATAATTATATCCCTTTCGTTTCTCGAGTAATTTTGATTCTATTTTCACCGTTAGTATTATATTTTTATATATTTTCAGATAAACTGTATAGATGATAAATATGTTTTTCATGCATATTCCCTAATAGAGAATATCATATACGGCGAGGTGGAAATTACTTGCCATTTGAATAAAAATATGTTTTGGCCATTTTACCATGATTACCACATGTGGGCGATTGAAAATCCACATGAAGTGACAGCTTCAACGTTTCGGCATCGTTCGAGCTTTAACTTGTGGTCTGGTATCCTCAATATGAACTAAACGGTCCGTTTGAACTAATTGCCGTCCAGACTTAAGGTCGTGTCTCTGAAATAAATGATAACTCGAAAGCACCGATTTCACGTCCCGGCACCGCGCAGTCCCCGCATCCTTCCACTTGCAATGTTAGATATATCGATCGTAGCGCCACAACATCAAATTAATTCAAACCGCCAAATGCATTTGTATTGCCTGTACGCAAACTTCATAAACTCCTGCTGTCAAAATATTAACACAAATCAGCACTCTTATAAACAGTGATTTTAGACGTAGATAGAATAAAATAAAATATTGAGCAACGAAAATTGATGATTTGTTTTAATACTCATTTTTTAGTTTTTGGTAAATTATATCATAATTTGTGTGGCCCCAAATTATGACTATTTAAGAACATGGCCATAATTGTGCGATAGAGATAGCACTACAGACTTAAGCATACGGACGGTGTGGGAGTAGACATATAAAATCATATTTTAATCATAATTGGAATATGTACACAAGTTATGAAAACGAATGAAAAGAAAAGATAAGTAGTCAATTTGATTTTTTTTTTGCGTGGCTTTACTCACGTAGCCTTTTCCACGGAAACCGTGCATTTTCCGGAGATAATTTTGTATCAGTAAAAAATAAATCGAATGTCCTGTTAACATTTATTTTTAACTCTTAATCATATTAATGTAGTTCAATACCTAGTTAACCAATATTAGAACCAAAATGTGATGCAATGACCCTTTCAGTAGTTTCATCGGAGGCAGATATACATGAGTGCCGCTGGTATTAAATGCGGCATTCCAAATCCGGGGCTGTAGGATAACCCCGGTTCCATCCTCAGGCCCATATTGCTAAGTAATAATTTCATCCTGGTTGTTGTTTGATTCACGAAACATCTTCAAGACTATACCAAATCATGGAAAAATACTTAGAATTTAGAAAATATTTGTATTTGTCTTCGTAAACTATACCTACCAAAACTTTTGACAGGTTGGAAAGGGGGAAAAATGTTAACCTTAATCAGAATGAAAAGGCCCGAGCAGTGATTCGACCTTAAAATGTCACTGGAAGTCACAGGTTATGCCCCGGGGCTCCTGAGCGCCACCTACGCTCACAGGGAGGCTCGACACTGGGTTCGATTTCTTGGTTTTTTTCCAGAAACCACTAAATTTCTTCTTTGCATGATGCTCAGCTATATTATTCATTTTGACTGTGCTTCATTATCTTGACAGTATTTTAATTAGCAGCAACTAAATCTTAACAGTACTTTAGTCAATATTTAACCCCGAAATAGGCCGCATCTGAGCAGCAATATCCAATACAGGTAGGGTAGGCACCACAGAATTCCTATTGGTTTCTGGAAGTCATGTTGTTTGGAATGTATGTACCTACATTTTGGCTATTAGGATTTGAATTTTGATTTGGTTTTACCTTCTATTTAATAGAAGATGCGTATTAACAATCCTTGTATTGTAATACCCGCTTCTTGAACAAAGATATTTTACGCAAATATGCTAACTTAATCAAATAGAAGTAAGTAGGTACGTACTAAGTTATTATCGATGAGATATTGTATTTATGTAATTGAGCCTTTGGAAACACAATAGGTAAATAATGTTATTTACGAAAACTTTGTTATGATGCATAACAAGAGACGATGACAATCGTTGGATTACCAGAAAAACATAATGCTAGCACAAAAATAATAACGAATATCGCTATTTAGTTTACACATATCATAATTGTGTCGTCATTAGCATAACATTCAATAAAAACAAAATAAAATTAAATACAAAATGGCGAAAGCGTCAAAAAAAAGGCGCGAGCAAATCAGTAAGCATCCTGTTAATGATTGATTTTAATTATTAACGACTGATTAGGAACCTTAATATTATACTTACGGACGCATCTTTTCTGCTATTTCTTCTTTTTATTATGATTCAGTCAAATGCAACAGGAAACTCCGGAATATATATACCACCAAGGCGCCGACCGCTGCAAGTTGATGTGAGATACAATCAGTGTTGCCATCTCATCTTATTCGAGTCTCTGGACAAGAGTATAATGGTACGTTTACATGCTTGCTATGGTTTGGCAAGCGTCTACAAGCTCCCAGTCTTTACAAACGATTGGAAGCCATTTACACGCTTGCGTGTGCTCTGAACGTGCGTCAGTGAGTTCCGGACAGGCAAGTTTAACGGACGTAGACTTTAAAGTTGTAAGGCCTCGAGTAAGGTCATAATCTTGTCGTAAGTCGTGTTGAGCATCCAAGCGGTTGTAAAGACATGGAGCTTATGGACGCTTGCCAAACTATGGCAAGCGTGTAAACGTAGCATAAAGACTTGGAACTGGTAGACGCTTGCCAAGGCATGGCAAGCGTGTAAACGTACCATAAAAGACGTAACACACGTTCGAATTTGGTACGGTGGATCAAACCTGTCAACCAAATCCGTTCTCGCTACAGACGAGCAGATCGGACACTTACTTCACGTATGCCATCAAGTGCACACGGTTTTCATCATGTCGATGGACACAAAAACCAGCCTCGTGCGAGTTGAACTCACACACAAAGAGTCAAATTCATTCAAGAATTCATCCTTTGGTTCTCATAGTCTAAGATCCGACCGCGTGATTTATACGTTCATATGTTTGATTAATAAAATATAATTTTTATCGATATTTATAACTAAACCAATGCAGATCCGCAAAGGTGGCCATCCAAATTTGGCCGCAATTAATTTTAATTAAAATGTAATTAATTATTTATTTTTGAACAATTACGTTCACTTGTAATTGTTAAAAAATATATTTCATTAGAAAGAAATATACCTGAGATACCGAGAAAGTTCAAGGTGCCATCCCTCACTTGGCCGCAACCTAATGTCAGCCAGGTGTAAACAGGTATAATTTCGTTAAATATATACGTTCATAATGTATTATCATGTTATACATACCAAATTGAAGATTAATTCTTTCCCTACATGATGAGATATAGGTGCCTATGCAAAAATGCCCGCAAATATGGACTGCCAACGATTAAAGATAAATAAAAGCGAGAGAAACTTAAGATAAACACCCCATGTCGAATAAAGATAGAGCATCCCAGCTGCTTGTCGTTTTTATGCTACTGCGCATGCGTCCATAGGCAAGGTGCTCAACTAAATACCGTACTGAATATTGCAATCATATGTTTTTGACAGTCTTATGCGCCACGTTGTTTTTTTTCAAGTCCAAAATTATAAAACTTTGTTAATATTAATATTGATATATTTCATTCTTAACGTTATTAAAACGTAAGAATAAAATGAAGAAGTGTTTTTTGTTGTGTAATGAAAAGCAAGAAGTGCTTAACTTTAGTGATGTATCATTTAAAAAGTGTTTTTTAATGATATTGTTTCGACGTCACAAAAATTTTATGTATCATAACCTAAAACTTAATGTGGAATCAACAAATGAATTTGGTTATCACATGAATTGTTTAAAAAAAGTTATTACTGTAAAAAGTAAATACATGGAAGAATTTGAAGAATTTTGTAAAACCCAAAATGTAAGTACAATTTTTAATCACACAGGACAAATGAATAATTTTGTTTGTGCATTTTTCTTTTAAACAAATAATAATTGTTAAATAAATGATTCCAACATTTTTTGTTTTCAAAAAATAAAACTGAAAAATTTATATTAATCAGATCCCTGATTAAAGAACCGAATTAAAAGCAATGGAACCAGAATTCAACAGAATTAAAAAATCAATTCTGTTTAATTCTGTTACCATTGTTTTTAATTCAGTTCTTTAATCAAGGATTCAAGGAAAATAAACGAAACTTTATATTGATGAAAATAAAAATAAAAAAAACATTTGTGTATAAAGATAAATTTTAATATAGATTCAAATTAACGTCTTACAGTTCAAAGTTATTGTTTGAGTTGGATATAATTTAAAAAAAAATTAAAAACACTGGTTTGGATAGTAATTTTTATGACATTTTTTATGAAGACCGAAAATAAACGAAACTTAATATTGTTAAAAATTGTAATAAAACAAAATTTATTTAAAAGATAAATTTTATATTTAAAATGACGTTTCACAGTTAAAAAATATTGTTTTAGTTGAATATAATTAAAAAAATATTGAAAACACTAGTTTGGTAGATTAATTATTATGACATATTATTTTTACTGCTCAATTTTTGGAGTATTTTAAACTCCAAGCAAATACGCGAACTACTAGTTGAGCACCTTATCTATGGACGCATGCGCAGTAGCATAAAAACGACAAGCAGCTGGGATGCTCTATCTTTATTCGACATGGGGTGTTTATCTTAAGTTTCTCTCGCTTTTATTTATCTTTAATCGTTGGCAGTCCATATTTGCGGGCATTTTTGCATAGGCACCTATATCTCATCATGTAGGGAAAGAATTAATCTTCAATTTGGTATGTATAACATGATAATACATTATGAACGTATATATTTAACGAAATTATACCTGTTTACACCTGGCTGACATTAGGTTGCGGCCAAGTGAGGGATGGCACCTTGAACTTTCTCGGTATCTCAGGTATATTTCTTTCTAATGAAATATATTTTTTAACAATTACAAGTGAACGTAATTGTTCAAAAATAAATAATTAATTACATTTTAATTAAAATTAATTGCGGCCAAATTTGGATGGCCACCTTTGCGGATCTGCATTGGTTTAGTTATAAATATCGATAAAAATTATATTTTATTAATCAAACATATGAACGTATAAATCACGCGGTCGGATCTCGTACTATCAACTCTATTTGCGCAGAATAGATTAATTTTTCAGGACTTAGGTCCTCAGTTCCACGTCTTTTAGCTTCTTCAAAAAAATTATTAGATCTACCCGCTCTTGTCGGTATTTGAGGTAGTTCAAACTCTTTATTTAAGCGCTAGGGTAGCCCGCGAAATTCAGATATTTTTATTATTTTGCAATTTACCGGTCAGTGTGAAGCTGTATGTTAAACAAAATACGATTTGCGACCATAATTCGTTTTTATCTAAAGAATTATAACAATTTTAATCATCAATATAACCCTCTAAGTTCATTTAAACCCTACTGAATGGTTATATTGGGTATATTGAAGGTCTTTTTCAAGGGTATATTTTGCTGCTACCCATCGAATTTTCATTTCTGATGTTTAAGAGAGTAAAATTATGCTATGTTTGTAACTTGGTCTTTAAAAAAACGTCCTATGGGAAATCAAGTAATTTTCAGCAAATTTTAATGATCCGTTAAAATTGAGATCATTTTGCGTGTCATTATACTACTTTCAGAAGGTTCTTAAATAAAAACCAAATGAATCATAAGTTATATTTTTTATCATTTTCTAGTTAGAGATTTAAGGCGCTCTAGATGGCAGAGTAGGAATTAGTTGGAACAAATTTTTACGCATACTTAATTTAAAAAAAAATGTTCTTATCAACTTTATTTCATTTTCATGATTACATACCTACTAGTTACAATTATGTTTTTTTTTTTTTCAATAAAAAAATGAACCTTTACTCACTTGTTTTATTGATATTCTTCGATATATCCTTCCATATATTTTCTTTTGTTAAATTTTTACGATAGTTAGTATGACTGCTTCAAGCTTTCAAATAACAAATAGTTACTGCACTAAAAAGCAAAAAATTAAAAACTAAAATAAGTTTTTGAGTAAAGTGGGTAAGTGTAGATTAATATATATACATGTTGTCGATCTTATTATTGTAAGGTAAAATAAGTTACTAAAATTAACAAATAGGTACACTAAACTAAAAACAAACTAAAATATAGCATCAAAAAATTCATCCTCAACGCTGTCAGCTGGTAATGTGCCCAAGAGACTGGTGGCATTGCCACGTTGAATGGCAATGCTTAATCTTTGCCCGAAGTAAAAGCCAGCTCTTGGGTCACGGGAAGTGTCAACAAGCCGTTTCGAAATTTCTTTGAAAAGGCTGTGAGCACAAGGGCCCCACGGCCCGAGGGTTTCAACCCCAAACGGCTCGAAAATATAATTACCAATAAGGTTACCATATTTCCGCCGCTTGAGGTTTTCCGCAGCCGCAGCGGCAGCGCCAGCACAACTCGATGAACTAGGAACATGGGATGGCGCAAGAGTATCGACACAGGTTGCATCCCACACTAAAGGCCTACCCATCTTCCAAGGAAACAAAGACATGCTGTCCGGTCTTTTGTCATCGTCTCGTGCCAAGCCATTGGGTTCTAAAACGGCTGGAACGCCGACAATGACGAGAGCTCGTCGGATTATGTCGTTTAAATTAGCGTGTCGTGCAAAACGGCCTGCACTGCGGCTACAAGAAAGGCCGTGGTGCCCGAGGCTGTTGACAACTTCACCACAGTGACAGTGATGAGGAGAACAATAAGGGGCTCCTAAACGCAAAGAAGCAGTGAGGCGAAAAGTGGTGTCGTCGAACAAAGTGCCTAGGTTCGACGATGGTAGTGCATGAAGCCAAAGACCCGACTCCCATTTTCCCACAGCCAGCAGGCGTGCACGCTCAGCAGTAGTAGCAGACGTGGACAGTAAGTTATTCTGAACTACTCTGCAGTCCGTTTGTCAGGTAGGTCAGTATTCGGACAAGCGAGTTTCCAGGCATTGATAGCATCGGTGAAGATAAGATAAGATAAGATAAGATAAGATAAGATAAGATAAGATAAGATAAGATAAGATAAGATTGAAGCACGGCACATCAAAATTAACCACTGTGGAAGCCAGGATATTCCTGATTAATACCTCAGTGCCGTGAACCGAAGATATAAAAGCCGGTAAACTTATACTAGAAATTTTGCGGACGCCGAGTCCTCCCATGCGGATGGGAAGGGAAGCTTGTGCCCAAGCTCGGTCGTCCAAGGCCACATTCAAAATTAATGACAAAGTGCGTCGAATAATTTGATCCATTTGGTCTAAAAGATGAGTGTGCTTCCATAAATGGGAAGCACGAAGAAAATATGTCAATTTAGGGCCGAAACAGCAGAAACGAATTATGGTGATAGCCGAATGCATGTTGATTTGGAGCAATCTTTCCGAAATGTCATCGAATTTTTGGATATTTTCTGCAATAAAATCGGGTAACGAAGTATCAAAGATTGGAGATCCCAGGAGACGAAGAGAGCTTTTTTCAATAATTTGGATTCCAGGTGCTACTGTTTTAAATTTTGAAAGTGTCAGTTGTCTGTCAGTATGGTCCGCTAAGAATAATTCACAGAGAGAGGTTGAGATCAAGGTCAATGGAATGGAGTTCATTTTTTAACAAAATTAGGTCATCTAAAACTGAATCTACTTCGCCTCCCAAGGTTCCGTCGTCAAGATACCAAACGTTAAATTTAGAATTTAGCTTACAAACAATTGGGTGAATGGCTAAACTAAAAATCACTGGCCCGAGGGGGTCACCTTGTTGACAGCCAACAGCAGATTCCAGTAAGTTGTCCCGATACAGTAATTTAGATGGGTGTCTGTAGCATTGCCAAAGGAAACTATAAATTTAGGGTAGTTCTTTTTTAGCTTCTGCCAACAAGGTATCCCTGTTTACCGAATTGAAGGCGTTCTTTATGTCAACCTTTAGGACGACCTCACCTTTCCCAGAATTTAGGTAGGTCGACAAAGTGTGTACGGCAGCCTCACAGCCCCCTCTGGAGCCGTAACCTAGCTGCAGGGGCTGAAATTTATCCGAAACAGTCTCACCATAAAATTTACGGCAAATCTTTGCTGCCATAAGTGTGTGAGTGTAGAAAATGATCAATACCTACTCATATCAGTAATCTCACATTTTTAAAGTCAGTTATTTATTATTTTTTTCATATTTATTTTTCCATTGTTAGTGTACATATACGTAGATAAGTACAACTACAATTGTAGTGGCATGTTTTGAACTACACACCTTTTTAGAAAAGAATAACCGTAATACAAAAAAAAGAAAAGCACAAAAAAAACTGTTGACATGATAATTTCCTCCTCTTGTGAAGATCGGTTAAAAATGTATTTTTGCTTGAAATATATTATATTCGACTCATTGCTGCTTCTTGCCATGAAACTGAACCGTTTTCAGTAACGAAATATCTTTTAGTTTGTTTCTGACTTCGAATCCATTGCTATTCGAAAACCCACCCGAAGCCACTTAAATCTATCATGTTTTGGTCAGGGAAATTATCACTATTTGTTTGATAATGTGGAATGCTATTTTCTTCGAGGTAACCATCTCGACGTAAATTTAGCAAACAACAAGCTGTTAGTATAAGGTAATCAACCACCTCTGTCGATATACTTATTTAACACTTTACGCACACAGATGTACAGAGGCGGACTTAATTCCTGAGGCATTTTCTACCAGTCAACCTTTGGGTGATGCAGAGAATAATACTAGTAGTGGGTATAATACCGATAGGCGAATAGAAAAGTCTGAAAACTTGACTTAAAAAAGAGGGATCCACTCCACTGCAATACAGCAATAAGCAATATAGCTGCCCGTGCTATCCGCCGCGCCGCCGCTGAGTTCGTGTTGTCACTCATATCTATGGTGTCGCAGCCTTAGTATGCCTCATAGAGGAATATAATATATCGGGTAGTATGCCTATTGGAATCTTTTTGAAATACCTAAGTAAGCAGGAAACTTTACGTACGTGGCTAGCCTTATAACGTAAAGCATGCTTCACACGGAAATTATCCAGCGTCCAATCCAAAGTGACCTTTGCAGGAGCTTGGTTTCAATTCTCGACTTTTGTTTGAATTTGGATTGCATCTGCAGTCTACATAGATTGCAACAAGCAAGGTCGCCGTGGTTGGGAATGGGATGCTAGATTACATCCGTGGGGAACATGCTTTAGTCAGTGACTATCTGTGATGTGACTGTATCTGTGGCTATAATCTGTGGTGACAATGGTCGTGGTCGCTATAGAAGGGGAGTGTTTTTAATTTCTAGTGGTTTTCAGGTCAGTATAGTTGTAATATATCACGGTTTGATGAAATCGTGTATTATTTTAACAATACAATATGTGCTACAAGTATACGAATAGTGTAACGATAATTTGGTAACGACAATGGACAGTGTAAATTTATTTCTGATCGGATTTTTAGAAATAAAGTGTCGAGTACCGAAAACGAATTACTCACTTTGAAGAACTTTATTGTGGTGAGTTTCCTTATAATAAATATTTGTTTTGGAGATTTCATTGATCAGTATTTAATAAGATCAATATAAGCAGTTCAGTGTTGTAGATAAATTATTTTCTAATTTTACTCTCTGCGTACATGATACACCTATCGAATGTGTAACACTTTCTGAACTCTGATTCGTTTGTCCTGAATACAAATTTAGATACCTAAATTCGATTATTTCTCTTCAGTAGCATATTTGTCAGGGTAAATGATACTTATTTGACTATATTTACATGTTTGATGATAACATTGTGGCAAAATATATTAGCTCTAATGTCTATGTTATGATACCTTTCATCATCAACATCTTTTTCACGAATAAGAATCCATTTGATAGCATTTTAGATTATGTACATTGTTACTTCATGGTATGTAATTTATTGTAAATCTTATCACATTATATATTTCTGGAAACATGTAAATGTTCATTGTTTATATAAATATGGTGATCTACTTTAGATTGAAATGTTGAGTTGCCTTTTATTTACTTAAACACTAAAATAAGTTTGTAGACTGTCAATGCTTATTAGAATAACTACTTCCTGCATTGAGATGAAGAGCAACAAAAACGCACTTAGTGAAAACAAATAAGTTAACAACACAGTACCTATAATAATACGTAAGTTTAATAGCTTGTTGAAAATACATTTTATCATTTAAATTACTAAACATAACCAAAGGAAATGAGGAACATAGTCATTTGTAATAATTGCTTTGTACAGGTGTTTAATTTCATGCAGAGTTTTTACTTTCAACTTTAGTTTCTCAGTTTGTTCATGTTTCTCTGCTGCATGCTTGAAATGGTATAATCACATGCTTACAAAATCATGATATTACTCTGCTTCCAGTTTAGAAAGTTATTTGATTTCTGTAAGTAGTATAACAGCTGCCACCTGCGGCTCCGCCGTCAAAATCTATCCCAAGGGAACATACTTCTGAGATAAAAATTATCCTATGTGTTATTCCAGACTATAATCTACCTCTTTGCCAAATTTCACTAGGATCTGTTCAGCCATTCTGATGTGATCGAGTAACAAACATCCATCCAAATCTCGTTTCACAGGGTTTGTGAACTCCTCCGCAACGGTATGACCGATTTAATGATTTTATTTTGTGTATATTAAAATATGGTAGGTCTGTGAATATGTTGTAGGCTATTTTTTTTGTTTCTTTTTTTTTTGTATGTTGTTACATGGTCAAAACAATGTTTGCCAGGCTAGCTAGTAAAAGTATAGAAAAGAAGCACATTACACTCAACTTTGTCTGTGCTGCAATTTTCTTAAAGATCCCTAATTTTTTCTAGTAATAAAATATAGCCTTTGTTACACAGGGATAATGTAGCATTTTAATGATGAAAGAATTTTTGAAATCAGTCCAGTAGCTTTTGATTTTTTTTTTATTTGAGTTTGCTCTTGACTCTAGTCTAGATCAGAGATGACAGAAACAAAGTCTATGATGGAGTGAGCTTCCCCAGAATGAGCCTGTTCAGTCTGACTTTAAAGAGATGATGGTTGTAAGTGATATTATTTGTTACAAACATACAAAAATTTAAATCTTTCCTGCATATAATATCAGTGTAGATGACAGTACATGTCTTAATGGCCAAATGAAGCCTTTCTGGATAATTGGGTTGATTACCACTTTTAAACTATTAATTATTCATTGAAGTTTGACTTAAAAAAACCTGTGGGTAAAAATTTGTTGGAAAGTACCGTAATGGATAGGCACTCACGGACACAATCAAGAGCATTCGAAAAATCTAATAATAACACTGCAAAAACAGTTTTGGTCTGCAACAGAAACGAAAATATTGTATCCTGGTTAAAACGCTAATAATAATAATAATAATCGTATTGTGAGGAGGTTCCTTTCTCTGGAGCCCTAACCACCGGTAGCTTGAACCCTGCTCCCGACACCGGCGGACTACTACTTTTATATTTTTAAATGTATTTTTTTATGGTTTTTTAGAGATATATTTAAAAATATACTTTGTATGTAAATAAGAATAAATAAACGAAATAATAATAAATCTTTATTTTGACAATGATCCAGCATGTTAGTAAACAATATTATAACCTATTACTAGTGTTAGTAGCCAAAATAAAACAGACAAGAAGACAGAATAGAATAAATAGTAATGTGAAAAGGATATCCGTAAACTAATGTTGAGTGATTGTCCTTCTCACAAAACTTTTAATACTGTGGTAGGTAATACATACTGTGGCGGAGAGTCGATACTCTCCGCCACAGTCTTTAGTATGCTGTTGTCACTCGCTAAGCTAAATCTGATAACAGAATTTCGCCATCATGTCTGGATTTTTAGTTCTTGTTATTTTTTATTTCTCAATTATCTATGTACGTCTTGCTGTTTAATGGAATAAATAAATTGATATTGCTGCTAAATTTACAAAAAAACTATATTTATTTAAAAAAACTGTTTCTAAAGAAGCGGCATTTTTTTTTTCGAAACCCGTTCTTTGTCTTGTTGGCCGACAGTAAAACCAAAATATGTCGCGTACAATATTTTCGTATTCTCACTTATTACTTTTCTTTGATAAGAAGGTGTAAACGAGCCACATATAAAACAGAATGAATCCGGAGAATTACACAACCATGTTTATCGTTAAGTACTTAGAAAGTTTATAAAATAGCCAAAAAAGTAAAACAACAAAAAATTGTGTAGTTAAATCAAGCAATAAAACGTAGTAAACGACTACAAACATTTAATTTCCTATGTACCCTCAAAACAAAACAAAATAATAAAAAAATAAAAAACCCCCGACAAAAAAATAACTTTAAGAAACACTACAAAGTAAAAAATATCTTTAATTTGAGAAGTCGGTGTTTTTGGTTGTTTTTGAACACCGACTTCTGAAATTAAAGCAATTTTTTACTTTGTAGTGTTTTATTTTTGGAAGTTGGTTTAATTTTTTTGGAATAAGTTTTTTTTTATTTTTCACTTTTCAAAAGTTAAACCACAAATACAGCGTGCTTGCGTGATGTTATGTTATGAACTGGTGTAAACAATCAAAAGACATGCCATTTCAGAAATCCCGATCCATTTGCTATCATTTATTGAAGAGTTCCGTTGCCTATCGCCGAAGTTCTTTATCAGATCTTCACCAAATTTAAATGGGACCAGTCTGAGAAAATACTCTTCCAAACAAAAAAGAACCATCCAAATCGGTTAACAATTGGCGAAAATATCGCTGAACAAACATTTTTTATGGGATCCCATCATCAGATCCTGACTAACACCTTCCATCATCAGCTCAGCAACATGAGATGATGATTACCAGTCACAAATGTCTGAATTGCATTAGAAAGTTTATGAAAAACATTGTGTGCTTATAAAATTTGAGGGTTTCCCTCAAATTCATGGGAATAAAAAAATATTTTTTTAAATCGGTCCAGAATTAGTGCAGATATCGGTTAACATACATAAAAAAAATACATGCAGCCGAACATAGAACCTTCTCCTTTTTGTTGAGGAAGTCGGTTAATAAAAAGTGAAAAAAAAATACGTACTTTTCTTTAATATAGGTACGATTCCTTGGGCCAAGAGTCGTCACATCAACAGTCATATTGCATCGAGCAAGTGGGACACACTTATACATCGAACGTATACGAGCGAATGAGACGCCACAACACGCGCCATCTTGGTCCACGCGCATGCACATTCCTATGTTTTTTGTCACATTGACATCCTGCGCAGTCAATTGCGACGTACTTCGGGGAGGTAAACTTGCGGTGACGGGATTTGTATGTAACTTGACCATAAACAATGTTTTATTGTTTTTTTTTTTTAATTTAAATTGACGTAATGGCGATATTTGATGATTAAATTAGTAATCAGTAATGCTTAATTAATCAAAAAGTTCTGGTGTGAAATTTTGTAAACTAGTGTAATTTATAATCCCTAGAAGATACAAATAAAATTGAAGGGCTTCCACTGGCAGTTAGGTTTTGTTATAAGGAGCAACTTAGTATACTTTAATTTATTTATAAACAAGTGCCAACAGAATTGTATGCCTTAGGGTCCATTAAGGTGAATGCTCCAGGGTAGCCCGCGAAATTCAAATATTTTTATGTTTTTTTGCAATTTGTCGGTCAGTGCGAAGCTGTATGTGGACCAAATTCGATCTGCGACCGTAACGCGTATTTACCTAAAGAATTATAACCATTTTAATCATCAATATAGCCCTCTAAGTTCATGTAGTTCGAAAGAATGAATATTTCAGAAATAATCATTCATCACAGACCGGCAAATTGCAAAAAACATAAAAATATTTGAATTTCGCGGGCTACCCTGGAGCATCCACCTTAAGAAGGTTAACCTACAAATCTTTTATTATTATGGGATGAAATGTCTATGACATTTGTGGGTAGCTTTCAATTAAAAATGTTCATTATACATAAGAAATATTTTTAAATCGGTCAAGCCTTTGCGGACGAGTTTGATAACAAACACTGTGACACAAGCTTTTTATATATTAGTTAGATATAATACTGTCTGCAGCAGTTGTTTGACAAAAAATAGGGTGCTTCCGATGCGCCGCAGTCTCCTCGTCTTGCCAGGTTTCGGTTTGCTGCTGGTATAGTCGCTAGTTTAGTTCATTGCTGTTTCTTTGGCATGCAAAAAATCTGATCAAGCTAGTCGCAATTAAGCTGGTCACCCGCATACCAACCAATCATCTATTCACCATTTTTTTAGTGACGAGCAGACTGAAGACTGACAAGCACGTTTTGCAGGTTAGGTGGTATACAGGCGCTAGTATTAGCTACGTACTATAGTTCTCTATATCGCAGGGGTTGGCAGAGAGCCAAGTGGCTCGTTTACAGTTCGCGCAGTTGCACATAAAATATCATATTTTTGAGATGCTTACTATTGTGCTATTTTCCATTGAGTTCATTGTACGTTCTAAAAATAAATAAGAAAACTTTTACGTAAATCACTTCTCAAAAAACAAAATTAAGTTATTGTCTTAAAAAACAAAATTAAATAAGTTGAATAAGAAGTCTGTGGCAAAACAAAACAATAGGAAGGTTTTTTTTAAGAAGTAATAGAATAGAAGCCGTTTATATTCATTTACTAGAGCGAATTTAGCTAGCCCTTCCTTTCCAACACGAACAGAACAGGAGTCAAAAAAGGCAATCCTCTGTCTCCATAACTCGTCACAGCTACGCTTGAAAGAGTCTTCCAAAACAGTAGATGCACACTGGCTCATCTGCCTAGCCTTTTCCCAACTATATATTGGGGTCGGCTTCCAGTCAAACCGGATTCAGCTAAATACCAGTGTTTTACGTGGAGCGGCTGCCTACCAGACCTCCACAACCCATTAACTGGGTAACACGGTACTTCTTGGCAAGACTGGAGTCAGATTTACTGGCTTCTGACAACCCGTAACGACTGCCAAAGATCTACAAATGACAGTCGGGACCAACGGCTTAACGTGCTTTCCGAGACACGGAGGAAACTCGTTATGTTAAGATGGTCACCCATCCACAGACCAACCTTGGCAAGCGTTGCCTTAAAGATCAACCCGTGCGGCTGTTATTATTTAGCTACGAGCTCTTAGTAGATGCACTGGCTAGATAAGACCAATGTGGTTGGGGAGAGTAGATTGACTAATCTACTCTTATAATAGTTTTCTCTTCGATGACCAGAATTAGGCCTTTTGCTCAAACAACAGCGACGCATAAGGTCGAGCTCGATACGAATTAAGTAATAATTAATGTTTAGCGAAAACGAAGTTAGTGATGGATAGCAGAGCGTAAAGAAGACATCGAGAGCCAAATAGTCAGAAAATGCCTGGCAGAACTATCGTTCGAGAAAATAGAAGAATTTCCATTTCTCTCAAAATTAAACATAAGTTCATGTACCTACCTACATCTTCCCTAACCTCACATACGTAGTATCATAAGTCCGCGCTCGTGGTCTGCCTGCGATGCGACTTATAGAAAAAAGTATTTTCGGAGTCAGAATTGTATAAACAAAGCTCAATTCGCAGACGTTGGCAACACAGCTGCCAAATTAAAATGGAAATCGACAGGTCAAGTCTCTGCCGCATGCCGTAAGAGAATTGGGTGAAGTTAGCTACTGTTTGGGTCCTAAACATCAGGATCGCATCGTGGTAGGCCTAACCCATTATCCGCTAAACTGTGCGTGTGCTCGTCTATCTCAAGCCTTAACAACGAGTCACCCTAACTACCAAACATCTCCTCGCATTGCAATTCTTCGCACAGCTCTGCTCATCTCCGCTTTCCAGGAGTCTGAACCTAAGTCCAGTCTGTAACGGGTGTCTGATAAGCCTGGTGCACCTATAGAACATTTGCATTATCAAGTCAAGTTGTATCTGTAGACATAAAGGAACAGTTTCAAATGACCGAAATTACGTATCTTGTTTGAATAGAAAGACACAATATTTAGTGAACTGCGAAGAGATTTGTTCTGCTTAAAAAGCGGTCTTGGCTGATTCAATCGGTTGGCTCGCATTGCCAGATCTTCGATCTATTTCTAATGCAATCGATAAGATTTATTCTTAACTAACTATGCCCGGCTTCGCTCGCGTGGGCTAATATCTACTAAAATATATTACATTTTTGCCAAGATATACACGACTGCGCTACTGGGACTACTTCTATGGGGTCTACACTTGACCATGATAATGATTCGTGATGTAGGTACTGACGCGAGGTGCTCTAGCGCTCGCATTTATTTTTAACCGACATCAAGAAAAGGAGAAGGTTCCCAATTCGGTTTTATGTATGTTACCTCCTAACTCCGTCATTTATGAACCGAAAACAAATTGTTATATGTGAAAGGATATAATTTCCGATTGGTCCCATAGAAATTTTATCAAAATCGATTTAGTAGTTAGACTTTTAAATCAAAATAGCTGGAAATCGTTTACTTATATGACGTATTTTTTCATCCAAGTAAACGAAATTGTGTATTTTGCTTTCCTGCGACTTTCCAGTGGTGTTATTAGGTGGTACTAATAAATACCACCGACTTCCGTATGAAAAAAAAACACTACAAAGTATAAATATCTTTAATTTCGCAAGTCGGTGTTACGGCTGGAGGCCTTAAATTCATTGAGGCACACAGGCAAGTCCGGTTCAGTAGTTGACAACCCTCTAGGGTTGAAACTGCGAGTGGCCATCGACAAAAAAAAAAAGTCGGTGTTAAATAAGATACGAAGAAACAACCAAAAACGCTGACGTCCGTAATTAAAGTTATTACATACTTTGTACTGTATTTTTTGTAGACAGTTTACTATGGGAATTAAACGACCAATCAGAAGCCATATTCAAAACTCAGTTAGTGGACTCTGCCTTAATGCAGGATCTAATGTGTAAAATCGGATGGACTGGCCTTCGAAAATAGAGGCGCGGCAGCGGCGCGAGGGCGGGCAACGAGCGGTGACCGCCCGCGCGACTACATTGCAGTGTTGTGCAATTAATTTTCTTCTTTTGCCCACAATAAGTCGAGCGTTAAGAATAAATTGGAAACAAAAAAATGTTGTCCCCGTTGTATAGACATTTCGTTCGCGTATAAAAAAAAAATATCTCGACGACACAACCACGAACACAACATTACGCCGCTATTGTGCCGCGCTATCTGCCCGCTGGTTTCGAAAACGGGTCTACGTTGCCTGCGCCGCCGCCGCCGCCCCGCTGCCCGCAAAACTCGAGGCACAGGCCTTAAAGATAACTCTGACTTGTGCAAGTGCGCCAGGTGCGCCTTAGCCTAAAGCGCTTATACACTATACGGTATTCAGGGCCCTAAGTTCCGATTTATGCTGGTGTAATTAGAGTTAGGGAGCTAGGGACCTTAATTAGAGTGGAGCGGAGCGGCCCGGTCTAGTTAGCTCCATAACTCCCTTACTACCGAGCAGTGTAATAGCGTTTAGGGCGTTAGGGAGGAATGTTGCCAACACCAATTTAATGAATTCCCCGAAAATGCATGTCAATTTCACCAATTTGGGGACAAAAAATCTACTGATTTGATACTTAGAATAATATCAGAAGAATAGAATCGATATTTAGAATCTTCGCATTCTCCCCATATCTTGCCCATCCGAAATAAATTCCCAATCAACTTGAGTTTCCCTGCAGGTTGGGGAAATCCCCACACGTTGGCAACGTTGGTTTCTTCACAACTACGTTAGGGCCGAATCGACCGGCTAGTGTAATAAGCGGCTCCCTAGTTAGAGGCCACGACGCCCACCCTTGCCACCGGGCCCTGAATATCGTGTAAGTGTAATAAGCACTTTATCTATATTAATACTAGCGGACTCCACAGACGTTGTCCTACCCGAATGCAGCGCCATCTGCCGGGCTGATTTGTGAATCTAAACCATCCAGGGCGGGGCGCCACAAACGCATACAAAAAATTCATTATAATCGGTACAGCCGTTTAGGAGGAGTTCAGTAACATACACATGTACAGTAGAATTATATATATAAAGATAGAATTATATGTATATCAATCAATCTATCTATGCTAATATACAAAGCTGAAGAGTTTGTTTGTTTGTTTACTTGAACGCCCTAATCTCAGGACCGATTTGAAATATTCTTTCAGTGTTAGATAGCCCATTTATCGAGGAAGGGTATATGCTATATATCATTACGCTAAGACCAATAGGACTGGAGCAGTAATGAAAATTGTGACGCAGACGAAGTTGTGCGGGACGACTAGTACTAATAAATAAAGCCGAAGAGTTTATTTGTTTGCTTGAACGCGCTAATCTCAGGAACTACTGGTCTGATTTAAAAATATTCTTTCAGTGTTAGATAGCCCATTTATCGAGGAAGGCTATATATCACGCTAAGACCAATAGGAGCGGAGAATCTATACTCTATCATCTGCCTAGCCCTTTCCCAACTATATTGGGGTCGGCTTACAGTCAAACCAGATTTAGCTGAATACCAGTATTTTACGCGGAGCGGCTGCCTACCAGACCTCCACAACCCAGTAACTGGGTAACACGGTACTTCATGGCAAGACGAGTCAGATTTACTGGCTTCTGACTATCCGTAACGACTGCCAAAGATCTACAAATGACATCCGGGACCAACTTAACGTGCTTTCCGAGGCACGGAGGAAACTCGCTATGTTAAGATGGTCACCCATCCACAGACCAACCTTGGCAAACATTGCTTAACCTTGAAGATCGACTCGTGCGGCTGTTATTATCTAGCTACGAGCTCCTCAATCTACAAAGTAGCTGTACTCTATACTAATAAATAAAGTTGAAGTGTTTCTTTGCTTGAACGCGCTAATCTCCGAAACTACTGGTCCGATTTGACATTCTTTCAGTGTTAGATAGCTTATGTATCGAGGAAGGCTTGAGGCTGTGAAAAAATCAAACTACTAAGTTATATTATTTTTTTTGTTATTTTTATGCTAGTAATATTGTCTTACAAGTATAGGGAAAAGTTTTGAAAACTATACATTTCTAATTCTTATAATAACCATTAAATTATAACTATTTTAATCATCAATCATCTGCCTAGCCTTTCCCCAACTATATTGTGGTCTGCTTCCAGTTAAACCGGATTTAGCGGCTGCCTATCAGACCTCCACAACCTATTAACAGGGTAACACTGTAAGTACTTCTTGGCTGGACTGGAGTCAGATTTACTGGCTTCTGACAATCCGTAACGAGAGACTGCCAAAGATCTTCAATTGACAGCCGGGACCAACTGCTTAACGTGCTTTCCGAGGCACGGAGAAAACTCGGTACCTATGTTAAGATGGTCACCCATCCACAGACCTACTTTGGCAAGCGTTGCTTAACCTTGAAGAATTATTTAACCACGAGCTCCTCAATGGTTATTTCATGAAAAAGTCATTCTATAGGGCTTCATGAACTTGAGGGCTATATTGATGATCAAAATGGTTATAATTCTTTAGATGAATAAGATACGCGTTACGGCCGCGAATCGTATTTTGTTCAACATGCAGCTTCACACTGACCGGCAAATTGCAAAAAACATAAAAATATTTGAATATCGCGGGCTACCCGCGCGATACGTCAAAACATTCGTGCTGGGCCCTCTGATGGGTGTAAGACATGTTTAAATCTGTATTTGTCGTTGACTGCTAGGAATGCGAGCCTTAGCCCCCAGTGAGCGCGGAGCGCAGTGGGATCTATGTAAAGAAACGATCGCTTGCTCTATCCTTAGACTAGTATGAATTAGCGAGTTCCGGAAACCAGCATGCACGATTTAAATAGTCACTACATAAAAACAAAGTCGCTTCCGCTGTCTGTCTGTCCCTATGTATGCTTAGATCTTTAAAACTACGCAACGGATTTTGATGCGCGTTTTTTTAATAGATAGAGTGAGTGTTTTTGAGGAAGGTTTTAGTATATAATTTACACCCGTGCGAAGCCGGGGCGGGTCGCTAGTTACTAATAAAACCTGTACAGGTGGATTTATTACTAACATAATGTATGCATTTATGCATGTTAGTGACAATGTATGTATGCAGATACGACGCAATGCCTGATAACCTGTTTTTAGGGTTCCAAACATACGTAAAAAACGGAACCATTATAGGATCCGCTGAAGTGTGTCCGTCTGTCACAGCCAGTTTTCTCTGGAACTTCTGGACCGAATCTGTTGAAATTTGGAATATATGTGGACTTCTGTGACCCAATCACGGACGCTTTATGTAAATAAAAAATGGTTTACAATGGGAGTCACTTTTGGGGGTCAACTAGAAAATTAAAAAAAAAAACGTTTTCCAAACATAGAAAAAAAAAGAAAGAGAAAGAGCTAACTGTGTGGGTTTTAATTATACATATTTTCATCATTTTATAAATAGTTTTGAAGATATTCAATAAATAAGACTCAAAATGACCATTCCCCCTTATCTTCGATAGTACTTATGGCCTAGCACGAATGTTACGACGTATAGTCGTAACGTCAAATTTACCTTAGCTAATTGTAGCTAAGGTAAATTTTCTAAATGTGCGAACGAGTATTAAACTATTAACTCGTTCGCACATAATATTTATTTAAATTAGATGCTATATTTATGCCATATTTTTGAATGATATAAATTGTATATGTCCCAAATTATTGGGGTTGTACTTTTTCACATTCTAAATTTACCTACGTTAACGTGACTATACGTCAAAATACTCTTGCTAGGCTCTCATCATATCATCATTATCGTAACAGCCGAAAGACTTCCGCTGCTGGAAATAGGCCTCCCCCGAAGGGGGGTGCCATAATCGCCACGCTTGGCAGGCGGGTTGGCGATTACAGTGTATGGTGTTGCTTTTTACAGAGATCGCTGCTGCCAATTCCCGGGCAGCAGCGAGTCCCTTAGTCGCCTCTTATGACACCCACGATAAGTGATGGGATGGTATTACTCTTTTACAGCACCATACGGCACCGGCCGATACCATACGGCAGGCCCCAGGCCAAGGCCCTCTGCTCCTGAAATGTTGAAAAAAAAATGCAGATAATAGTTCTATGCCTAAAGATTACAGGAAGACCTATAAGAATCCGTAGTGAAAAATAACAAGCAAAAAAAAAATTGGTTCGGAATCTTTTGCACGCGAGTCCGACTCGCACTTGGCCAGCTTTTTTTCCATAGTTTGTGATTTCTGTTCACACAAATATGCGGACACTCCGTTCTTTTAATAATGAGTAATCCGAGTGTGTTCCTCCATATTAGTATTTTGTATAGTATATGTAGAGTATTTTGCATTCCCAATTTACATTACAAGCAAGTCCGGTTCAGTAGTTGACAACCCTCTAGGGCTGAAATTGCGAGTGGCCATCGAAAAAAAAAAAAAACCCAATTTACATAAAATACGATCATCTACGAAAATTATCTAATTAACCCAATATTGCTTAAATATTACCAAATTTTATAGCATGGGTCCTTGCCTTGCCTTCATCGTCCATACCCTTCTGTTGGTATTTTCTCTTGTTGCTCGTGCGTCTATCAAAAAGCAGTTTCAGTTTTAGAATTCGATAATCCCGAGTTCCCGACCATGACTCAATGGGCAACCTTGACGCCCAATGTCTGTTCAACGTCAAACATAATGTAGTGTTTTCACTGCGGCCCACTGTTAGCTATAGGCTCGGCTCGAGGACAAATAGGTACATTCCAGCCCAAAGAAGGTCAATAAAATACATTTTCTTTTAAATTGACTAATACACTGGATGACTGGACTGGTGGAGTATTTGAAAGCTTGTTGTAGAAAGAAATCTCCGCTTTTTGGCGTCTTTTGTGATGATCATGGACACGATCTGGAGAGAACGGAGTGTTATCTCAGACTTACCGCCTAGAACCCCTCAGTTTCCGCTATGAGTGGCCTGCGGGTCTAAAAAGGCCACTTTAGCAGAATCAGAAAGCAAGTCACGCTACCTGTCACTGTCCAATCAACCTTGAACCTAATTCGTTAGCTGTTAAGATGAAAATTAAATTTGACAGATTGTTGTGTGATTAATATTATGATTCTCCTAAAGTGGCCTTTTTAGCCTCCCTGGTATTCACCTTTTATTATCCAGTACACCTTTTTGTGCTTCGATCCTAGTTCTATTACGACCAAAGACTTCATAGGCCTCTTTTGTTGATTCTACAAGTAGTACGCCACGCTAAAAGTTGGAGGAGGTCAAAGAACCTTCGGGCATTGCTTCTCAAGATCATTCATAAGATGTGCGTACAAGATGCATCTGGCATCAGTCGGGGTGCACTGGAGATTGCACACTTCCTCCTTATTGAACCCTGACAAGTGTTTGAGCGTCAAGTTAACAAGAAAATTGGCGACACACTTTCAGCGTTAACGCTTTATTAAATTATGTGTAATCATGCCGTCCTGACTTCCTGGCGAGAGATACGTAGGTCTGCGTTAGTCTTTGAGCTTGGAACAGAGTTTTTCACAAACGCGTCGATCGATATAATCACGCTGCGATATTTACCCATCATCGCTTCATTTGTCTTCGTATAACAAAGTTAGCCAATTTAGGCCTTTGGCTCGCTGACGCTTGCTTCTGAATGGTCCACCTAGTTACCAGATGAACAGTTCTTCATGGGTTGTCAGATATATCGATGATCTCTTACTCGATCCTCCAGCCAATCATACCATCAACTGGCATCGTGTTTTCGTCGTTGGTTGGGAACCTAGCCTTACTCATTCGCGGAACATAGTACCAGTAGTGCTATTCTATAACAACATTTTCGTGTTTTGACAGCGAAATCCGAGGTGAGTATCAACTTACGTCAAACGTAAGACTTTTATGTTGTGTGGAATAAAGATCACTTTGTGAGTTTTGTCACTCAGGTGAAGCTCGATATCGAAATGATTATTTACAGAATAGACTAGCAGTTAATTAAAGCCAGTTCATGACTCGCTGGCTGTATTATCCGCATATGGCAGTAACCGCCCGCGCCTACGGCCTTCCTCATAATAGCGCGATGATAATATGAACGCATTCTTTGTTTGTTTATAAGGAGCCGTGTGAATATTATCTTTATCTTGGATTAAATACATAATAAGCTCTTGTATTTTTTTGTGTTTGTTGTTGTTCGTGTAATCATGTTATTGCAATGTCTCCCAAGTGTTCTAAGTCGGTTTTTGTGAGGAAGGAATGCGATTGGGCTATTTTTCGTAAGGGAATTATCGCTCTTTTAATCCAAATGCAAATGCTTAAGTCAGTAATTTGGTCATTTTTAGGATTCCGTATCCAAAGGGTAATAACGGAAACCTTAATAGGGTTTCCGTTGTTACGCTAAGCTTCCGCTGTCCATCTGTTCGTCTGTCTGTCTGTCAGTTGACTGTATTTCATCTGCCTAGCCTTTTCCCAACTATATTGGGGTCGGCTTCCAGTCAAACCGGATTTAGCTGCCTTTGAATTTACCAGACCTCCCCAACCCATTAACTGGGTAATACGGCTGTTCTTGGCAAGACTAGTGTCAGATTTACTGGCTTCTGATATTCCATAACGACTGCCAAAGATCTACAAATGACAGCCGGGACCAAAAGCTTAACGTGCTTTCCGAGGCACGGAAGAAACTCGGTATGTTAAGATGGTCACCCATCCACAGACCGACCAAGGCAAGCGTTGCTTAACCTTGAAGACCGACCCGTGCGGCTGTTATTTAGTATCTAGCCGCGAGCTCCTCCAACTTGTTAGCGGACTGTATCTCAAGAACCGTATATATCTAGACGGTTAAAATTTTCACAGATTGTGTATTTCTATTGCCGCTGTAACAACAAATAATAAAAATTAAGGTTTTTGGTACGGAACCCTTCGTGTGCGAGTTCAACTAGCACTTGGCCGGTTTATAATAGCATTTTACGGGTTTATCTTGTTCCATTCCTATGCTCATATGGTTTCTGAAAACAGTTGAGCTAAGTTCATAACATAAGTAAACTAAGGCAGGTCTGTACGCGTAACGAATATAAACTCTGACCCTATCGAAGAAATGCTGAAAACCTATAGTAATTATTCTGTACGTGTCGACCGTATCGTGGCATGCCTTACTTTCTTTGCCCTTGAGTTTTCGAAGACTCGAAGATAGATGGAGTTTTCTCACTATTATTGTTTGCTACCCGAATGCATAATTATAGAGAGTTGTTTCTTGGTGTAAACAGACACTATCATACAAGGTCACGAAATTTTTAATATTTGACGTTCCTAAACAAAAAATGGAAACGAAACCGCGTTGAAACTCGTGTGAAGTGACGCGATCAGCAGCCTCCACATCAGCTGGTCTTTTCTGTAAATAAATATTTCGATATCGAGCTTCACCTGAGTGACTAACATAAAGTTCTTACGTTTGACGTAATTTGATAATTTATACCTATAATTATAGATAATTTAATTTGATACCTCTGATTCCGCTGTCGAGATACGAAAATGTTGTTACAGAACAGGGGTACAAGAGTGGGGAGCGAGCTATATACATTTTTATCGATTTGAAATAGCTAGAAATCATCATCATTATAACAGCAGAAAGACGTCCACAGCTAGACATATAGGCATCCTCCAAAGACGCTACTGCCCATTCTCTGGTTAGTCCCTTAGTCGCCTCTTAGTCACCGCCTTAGTCACCCACGGGAAGCGATGGGATGATTCTTTTACGGCATCGGCCGATAACATACGGCACCATAGCAAAAAATACGTGTCCAATATTTTTGAAAATTAATGGAGGGAATAAATAGAATTTTTATTTTCTTTCCAGTAAAATATTCCATTAAACCAGTGACATTATAACTACGTCACAGCAATATCGTTGCCTGCTCAGCACCGAGTGGAAAGCAGTTTATGTATTTCTTTTCGTTAAAAGTTATACTCGCGATGGCAACATGCAGTGTGCCACAATTCAACAATTCGCTCGCACTGGCTCATTTGGCACTTGCTCGCTGACCCCGATAGCCGGCATGTCTGCGCTCTGGGGGGTTTGATTCCTGTATGTTCGAGTAGAATCTGGATATTCCTTGAGATGAGAGTTTCATGTTTAGAGCCATGAAATATTATTATATCTATGGTCTTACTTAACCTACCTAATATTGAATCAATGGTTTTACAAGTAGTTCAAGGCGGAGCAATGTAACTGACTTGTTCGCCCATTCGGATATAAAAAAACCGGCTAAGTGAGTCTGACTCGCACACGAAAGGTTCCGTACCATAAACCTTAACTTTTATTATTTTTTGTTATAGCGGCAATAGAAATACACAATCTGTGAAAATATCAACTGTCTACCTATTACGGTTCTTGTGATACAGCCCGCTGACAGACAGACGGACAGATAGCGGAGGCTTAGTAATAGGGTTCCGCTGGTTACACTTTGGGTGCGGAACCCTAAAAACGTAACAGACGAACATAGATTCCTTTTTGATGGAAGTCGGTTAAAACGTAAAAATGTCTTTAAGTTTTTTTTACTTTAGTCGGTGTTTTTGATTTTGTTTCTTTGTTTTTTTAACACTGACTTTCGAAAATAAGGTTATTTTATACATTGTAGTGTTGTACTTGGAAGTCGCTTATATTTTATTGTAAAAAAGTTTTTTATTTTTCACCTTTTAGTGGTGATAATTAGACGACGTCTTCGTCTACGCTGAAATTAAAATAAGCAAAAATGCTCATAACATAACAACAACTGAACCAAACTAAATCAAAAGGACCATGTTGCAAGTATACCGCATCGAAATAAAAAAGAGTTACAGAAATCGGATCAGAAACCTCGGAGTAATCGGTGTACATATATATAAAAAAAAACCCACCGAATTGAGAACCTCCTCCTTTTTTGGAATACGGTTAATAAAAAAACGTTAGCATGTCAACACACATATACGTATATTTTCCTTACCAAAGCATTGATCCATATACTTTGTCATAATATAACCTATGTTTCCCAAAAAGGCAGAAACGGAGTAGATATAGACCCTTTATCAAACACAGTGGGATTGATCGGAGATAGATTCGCTCCAATGCGTGTGTGCTGCCTGAACGGCAAACAGCTGTAAGAAAAACTTAATAATCCGGCATCGATATAAACCTGCCGATTACTGTCGAACCGCGTATATAGGAAGTTTCGCAACACCGTATAATTAATAATTATGTACGTTCCCAGCTTACAGCACGAGAGAGGTATTGCATAATGTGAAAATATAGGGAAGTGCAGAAAGAACGGGCGGCTCTTCGAAACATACGTTCTATCTCGATCAACGGTTATTTTATGACTTATGAAAAACATAAGTTCACAACTATAAGACTCTACCATATAATCTTATCTCGATATCATATAACAAGTCATGCGACCCTATTACATTGGTATTTAAGTCGGTCAAAAGTAAAACTGAATTGGGATCATCTTTCTTGGTTTGTGCGACTGAACTAAGCCATTATGTGATCTCATGTTGCCCTAATTATTGTCATTGATGATGAGAGAGATGATTCATCATAAGGAGCGCTCTGAGGCGGTCCGTTTACGTAGATTAGCGGCTGTGAAGCTTATTTTTTGTTGTGCAGCACCCGATGACCCGACCCCTCACCCTTACTTTGAATCTACCTATGGTTGGTCTAGTAGCTAAATAAAAAATAACCGGCTTTTTATTTAGGAACTAGACCAACCATAGGTTCAGTGTCAATCTCTACATAATAAGGATTTCAAGACTTGCAAATAGCAGGATCAAGTTTGTATTTAGTTAGTGTTTTAAACGAAGCGCACTTTAAAAGCGCGAGGAATCGTACAATAACATCGGTCAAGTTTGTTTTGAAGATGGCGAATGTTAATTTTTGGGTACGAGCCAAGATTTTTTCTTTAATTCATTTGATTTATCGAAATTTGATGGTTTCCTACTACCTACCTTTTATAAGATAACTAGCTGACTCTGCAAACGGTGTTTTACCATACAACAAAAAAAAACTATTCTCATACCTACCGAATATACACACAAAAATTCATGAAAATCGATCGAGCCGTTTCGGAGGAGTTCGGTACCAAACACCGTGAGATGACACGAGATTTTTAAATATAAGAAGATAATCAAATTATATGTTACGGACAATCTGTAAGTATAATAGAATTCAGGTATTCTATAGAATACCTGGGGCGTCTAGGCAATCTATGAAATATAATGAATATTATTTTCGATATTATACTTTACCTAGGTAATGCATACAATACCTAGGGATTGTATAGATTACTTGCTAGTCCACCGGCAATGTGTAAAATAAATATTTTTTGTCCGTATTAATCAACTAGCACTTCGCCCGCGACTTCGTTCGCGCGGGTTTAGTTATTACTCCACGAACTTCATCTCCCCGTGTAAATTACTTAGACTAAACGTTCGACGACGGCAGTTCCCGCAAACTGCAACATCTTTCTTACTTATTTTTATACCAATCATATCTTTTAAACGAAAGGTACGATTTGAATAATTTACTAGTACATAACCAGCCTTAATTATTAAACAATTTAAATAGATAAGGATTAATATCATGATACTAAAATCACCACTATTCCATTTCACCCGGGTTTTGATTGAATGATTTGAACAAAAAGCGGTCATTGTGACTTAACCATAATAGTTAGACATATACCCTCGCGGACGTTTTTGTAGATATTGATATCTTCTACAAAACTGTAATACATCACTTTGCTCTACAGTCAATAGTTTCCGCGCCGTACGCGATATAAGGATCTTTTTTGGTATTTTTTTCACACTTTGGGTTACATTATCATTAGTTTTCATACGGATCCCTAACGTTTTTGTTTTAATGTTCTATAGCCTATGTTCATCAGGGAGAATGAAGGATTCCAATGGTGAAAGAATTTTGCAAATCGGTTCAGTAGTTTCGGAGCCTATTCAATTCAAACAAACAAATCATTCCTCTTTATAATATTAGTATAGATGAACGAGTATATGTCGCAACCAACTGGCTTCATCAGCCGTTTAATTAGCGACCTAAGCGACATGCCCCGCATTTAATTGAACAGCAAAGCAAATGAATTGTTTCGATTGTTTTCAAGCCAAGAAACTTAGGACACAGGGAACTTGAGGGCACTCCGACACGGATAGGTTAGGTTAGAATGAGATGGCTGGAGCTAAAGTGAGCGAGCATCATTCGTGTTCCGGGTTTGCGGAATTAGTTCAAAAGAGTCACCGCGGCACTGGAACGCAAGGGCATTAGGAGGAACACGAATGGGTTTTAGTCAGTAAGAATCTGACACTCCCTTCTGCTTTACCCAAAGTTTGGAGTTAGTGTGGTTCTCGAGGAACGTTTTTGTATATAATTTGTCTAAAAAAAACTAGGGATCCTTAAGAAAATTGTAGCGCGGACGAAGTTGCGGGCGAAGTGCTAGTTCATAATATTATTTAGGACGTTTATTTACGAATAAAGTCATTTAGTACTCCAGTACTAAATGGCTTTATTCGTAAATAAAGTATTAGTAATACATGAATATTAAAGTTATTAGTGGCCTTTTCGCTATAAGGAGACAACACGTGCGTGGGTGCGTGTGACGACGGCCGAGTCCGCGACGCGAAAGCCCGTGAATCATTTACACGCATATTAGTATGAATCGCTACCGACCGCCGTAGTACTTCATCTATTTTAAGTAAATGAAACAGATATAATGATTATAATAAACGCCACTCTTTATGCCACTTGATTTAGATTTTTCTAATTTTTTAGTAATAATTTCGACCTTATCTAGTCATTAAATAATATTAAAAATAAAAATAAAAACTTACAAAAAATATAACCGACTCCCAATTAAAACACTACAAAGTATAAAACAAACTTAATTTCGGAAGTCGGGTGTTTTTGGGTTTTGATTCTTTGTTTTTTATCACCGACTTCCGTAATATTTTTTTTTTTTTGCTTTTAAGTGGAGTGGTAATTGGACGGCGTCTTCGTCTATGCAGAAATTGAAATAAGCAAAAATGCTCAAAAAATAAAAATTATGTAAATAAGTATGCCACATGAAACTGGAAAGAATCACAGATATCGAATCAGAAACCTCGGACTAATCGGTGTACTGTACATACATAAAAAAATACCCACCGAAATGAGAACCTCCTCCTTTTTTGGAAGTCGGTTAAAAATTGTAACTCCGCTAAGAATATATAAATAGACTATAGTACCTAGTTTGGTGACCCCACGCGAGTGTAACTGAGTCGAAGTGTTACTCGTAAATACCGCGACTATCCACACTACGAACAGGATCCATGTGATACTTTGTTTTAAAACTAACAGGTGTTTTTTTTATTTATTAAATTGTTAATACGAGTATCTGCCCGATACTGAACTAAAAGACTTGACCTATTAAAAAAGAGTAATTTGGCGTAAAATGTTTGAAATTGCTCTTCAAAAATCCATAAACTGCGGTTATGTGTGTGTTAAATTAATTTTCATATTAACCTTTATGACGCCTTACCTCGTTTTTCAACGGAAGGACAGCAATTCCAATTTTAAAGATCAAATAAAATACATTAAATAATTAGTTACGCGCGCGGACGTTCTCTTGCTCCTTATGTTTCTGCACTGCACACACATCCGGTCACTCGCTGAAATGTAAAAAGTGCCAATAATCACCTGAAAAACACTCATTTACGCTGCGCAGTCGGGTAAAAAGGAACTGTTAATACTTTTCACTGGTTGAGTATGACATAACCGTGTCTTGCTGGGGTTTGCTATGCTAGTTTACTATGGCGTTGCTATCAGGCAGGATACAATACATTTATGAAGGTCAAGAAAATTGTCCGACATCACTTAAGGGCGTATCTTTATCTTTAAATTAATGGTAGCTCGAAAGCGCCGAGGGGCAACGCGGACCCCGCATGCCTCCACGTGGAAAGTTCGAAATATCGAACCTAGCGCCAAAACATCAAATTAATTCAAACCGCCAACTGATTCAGTGTTGCTCGCACACAAACTTCATAAGTTTCTGCTGTCAAAATATTAACAAAAAGAAGCACTTTTATAAACAGTGATTAGACGTAGAATAAAGTAAAATGTTGAACGCAGACAAATAATATACGCATTTGGTATTTGTATTTAATATACTTGCTTAAAATTCAATTTGTAATTCGCAAAATGGCGACCGCTAAATATGTCAAACACAAAAAAAATTGTCAATGTCAAGAAGCATGTAAAAATCTAGTGTTTTCGAAAGGAAACTCTGGTTTTAGTGATTAATCTACTTTTACACTGCTTTTTAGCCCGTGATGGTCGGAATAGTATTTTGTATTTAAATTAAAGCAAAGTATGCATTTTGCCGAGCCCTGGACTGGAATAATGAGGGGTAAAGACTTACCAAATATCAGGAGAATCATGATGAAGTAAAATTGGGGCCCATATAATATTGATTTAGATTCATAATATTAGTAGGATTACATATATTTCGCTTATATCTGGAACTTCTAAAACCCACGCAGACAACTAGGGGGAAAAAGCTAGTATTTACTAAACACAATTCAAACTCAACTCCATTCCATCTCTAGGCTTGTAGCCTTTGACATTTTGTAAAATTCTTGACACAGATGTTTGACGTAGGTACCTATATCAATCATAAAATGAAAACATTTATTTTAGCGTGTGTCTTGAGATAAAATGTGAAATTAACGTAGTAAAAACAGACACTCCAATATAGAAAACAAAATGTTTAGGTACCCAATATTGCTTTGTGATATGAAAACTTTGGAGGAGCCTGTACGTATACAAATGAAGGTGATGTCTTGGAGTTGCTATTTTCTTCAAGTCGTAGCTATTAATTTGGAAAACGCGTCCATTGTAGCCTTCAGGTAAGCTACCAACGGCGTTTGTACTTTACTTTGTTTTGATCTTTTATTTCATACCAATTTTATACATAATTCAAAAGTTGCCGCGGATAGAAAAATATTACGTTGTATATTGTTCAAATTTATAGGAATATACAAGACACTTCACAAGGGTTCAAAGACCCGTTATAAAATTGACGGAAATGTTCTAACTCGTTATTTGCTTTTTAGGGTTCCGTACCCATAGGGTAACCAACAGAACCCTATTATTAAGCCTCCGCTGTCGAAGGGTTACGTACCATAAAACTTAATTTTAGCGGCATTAGAAATACACAATCTGTGAAATTTTCAACTGTCTACCTATTACGGTCCTTGGGATACAGCCCGCTGACAGACAGACGGACGGAAGGACGGACAGCGGAGGCTTAGTAATAGGGTTCCGTTGGTAAGGTAACCTTTGGGTACGGAACCCTAAAAAGATAATCATTTGTACATCAGCCTTGGTGAAAGCAAAGCATTGATTTATAATTTTATACGATTGACTTGTAAATACGTACTTATAATCCGCGCCCAACATTTGAATATAAATGTGTGAAATGCATCACAATGTTCTAATCAAATGCCGTCGTTAGTTGTCATAAGAAATGGTGAAGTGTTTCTTAGAACTCTGCTCATATTAATTATCAGCAATGATATTTTCTACCGAGCATGCATGCATCAAACCCGATAAATTGTACAGTCCTGCGTCTGCGCCATGTACTCCATTCTATAATGTGAACCTATGTTTTTGCGCTCAACACCACCCGTTCAAACCCATTAATGAACTATGTGATGAACCTGATCGTGACTATTACTTTGGGTTTACAGATGCCATGGAATTGATGGAATAAGGGGCGAGAGTACCATAATCATAGGCTGTCGACAAAAAATCGCCCATTTAGGAGCTTAATTAAAAATTTGCGACGCGCTGTTCTGCACAGAATTGTCTCAAGCGTTCCGAATTTCTTATATAAGAAATTCGGAACGCTTCGTTATACCTCCTCACCCGATTTTGCAGTCGTCCAGTGGCCTATATTTTCTAAAGCCTCAAGCAAGAGCATGACGGCAAGACGTTTGCTCCATTTCTTCTGCGTCGGTCTCTTAAAATTACTCCAACGTATGAAGGCTTCGGCAAATTACTCCAACGTATGAAGGCTTCGGCAAATTACTCCAACGTATGAAGGCTTCGGCAAATTACTCCAACGTATGAGGGCTTCGGCAAATTGATTTATGACCTGCATTGCCCTACCCTGTTGAAGGATCGTCAGATACTTTTGGAAAGGACATGCCAGCGGTGTGCATTGTACTTCTGTACGAAAAAAGCTAGATAATTATGCACAATGCTCGTCCTTCCCGCATCCTCACGCGACGATCAAACGGTAGATCGAGAGAGATTCTCTGCGTAGTGCGCGAAAATGATGACGCCGAGTGGCTTGATGAAACCGATGTAGATCTTCAACAAAGCACTGTGCCAACAACTGACTTGCAAGATACTTATCCAGTTATTGGTGTTGAAGAAAGTCTTGCTAATCCGTGGTCCGAGGATACTTAACATTAAATTATATTCATGTATTAATTATTACAAAAAAGTTTTTCGCATTTCTTTCATTAGTTTTATGTCAGTCAAAAACAACCGGCAATCTTTCTGTCTACCTCTAAACTTAATTCTCTATAATAAAATTAGACGATACTTATACCTGTATTTTATAAATATTTAAAAACAAAATTAAGATTCTTTGTAGGCTTTAAAAATACACGTGTTATATTGGGGAGGGGGGGTTGGTTAAAAGTGCCAAAAAAAATCACGTGATTAATAGAAATCGAATGGTTGATGCTTTGGGGGCCCAAAGCCTTTGAGAACATCAACCATTCGATTTTTCTCGGTTGATCGGAAGTAGCTTGCTGATTATAGTCCATGAAGTGTTATATTTCTTAAGGGAGCTCGTGGCTAAACAATAACAGCCGCACGGTTCGATCTTCATGGTTAAGCCATACTTGCCAAGGCTAGTCTGTGGATGGGTGACCATATTAACATACCGAGTCCTCCAGTCTTGCCAAGAAGTACCGTGTTATCCAGTTAATGGGTTAAAAGTGCCAGAAAAACATCACGTGATTAATGGAAAATCGAATGGTTGATGCTTTGGGGGCCCAAAGCCTTTGAGAACATCAACCATTCGATTTTTCTCGGTTGATCGGAAGTAGCTTGCTGATTATAGTCCATGAAGTGTTATATTTCTTAAGGGAGCTCGTGGCTAAACAATAACAGCCGCACGGTTCGATCTTCATGGTTAAGCCATACTTGCCAAGGCTATTCTGTGGATGGGTGACCATATTAACATACCGAGTCCTCCAGTCTTGCCAAAAAGTACCGTGTTATCCAGTTAATGGGTTAAAAGTGCCAGAAAAACATCACGTGATTAATGGAAAATCGAATGGTTGATGCTTTGGGGGCCCAAAGCCTTTGAGAACATCAACCATTCGATTTTTCTCGGTTGATCGGAAGTAGCTTGCTGATTATATTCCATGAAGTGTTATATTTCTTAAGGGAGCTCGTGGCTAAACAATAACAGCCGCACGGTTCGATCTTCATGGTTAAGCAATGCTTGCCAAGGCTAGTCTGTGGATGGGTGACCATATTAACATACCGAATCCTCCAGTCTTGCCAAGAAGTACCGTGTTATCCAGTTAATGGGTTGAAGAGGTCTAGTTGGCAGCCTCTTCACCAAAAATACTGGTATTCAGCTGAATCCGATTTGACTGGAAGCCGACCTCAATATAGTTGGGAAAAGGCTAGGCAGACGAAGTGTCATCATCATTCAATGTTAGCGCTCCGACTTAACATTCTACTTGAAATGAGTCTTACCACCATAAATAGTTGGGCTGTTCTTGTAGGCTTAATAAATGAAGATGCTGAGTCAGAAGCTCATCAGGTGCACATAAATTGCAACGCGTATGTTTTCAAGTCACAAGTAGTTTTATTGCTGTCAGTTTCTACTATAGATAGTTTTTTTGCTTGCCTGCTTTGAGCCAGGGTGTCGTCTCAAGGTCTGCCCTGTCAGCGGCCACCTTTTCCGTCTTTTCTGTATTCTTTATCTATGGACAAATGAGTGCGTGCAGTTTTAACGATTTTTCCTTTTTCATGACAGGCATTTTCACGCGGCTTCACTTTCGTGGTCTATCTCACAGGGACCGCGAATTTTGCGGGATAAAAGTTTCCTATGGTGTACTAACTCAGTGTTAGTGTAGAATTGTCGAGGATAGAGAGGGCTTCTCATTTGAAAAGGGCGTGATTTTATGTATGTGTCCTGTACTCTGTTTTATTGGTTCAATCTTTGGTTTATCGTATTGTTCGTGTCTTTGGAGCTAAAGAGATTTATTTTACAGCCAATGCTGTCCTACTGCTGGGCAAAGGCTTTCCTTTCTTCTTTCCATTGCTCCCGGCTTTGGGCAAGCATGAACCCTTTCTGTCGATAGATATTTCGCAATCTTCGCCTGGGCTTGCCGCGACGTCTCTGGACATTTTCTGGGACCCAGATAGTGGTCGATTTCGCTCATGAGCCATTCGGATTTGTGACAGCCAGACTCATTTTAGCGGGGCTGTATATTGGGTGACGAGGGCGATTACCTATGTGAGAAGAGAATTTATTCAACTAGCTGACGTGCGCAACTTCGTTGCGTCACATTTTTCGTAAAGGCTTCGCTCCTATTGGTCGTAGCTTGGTGTTTACGTCTTCCTTCATAAATATGCTATCACTACTGCCCAGAATGTTTCAATTCGAAACAGTTGTTCCTGGGATAAGCGTGATAAACCGAACAAACAAACTCTTCAGTTTTATTATTTTAGTATCTCATTCATATCAAAACTACATAAATCTATACTAATATATGAAGCTGAAGAGTTTGTTTGTTTGTTTACTTGAATGCGCTAATCTCAGGAACGACTGGTCCGATTTGAAAAAATCTTTCAGTGTTAGATAGCCCATTTATCGAGGAAGGCTATATATAGGCTATATATCATCACGCTAAGACCAATAGGAGCGGAGCAGTAATGAAACTTGTGACGCAGACGAAGTAGTGTGAATAATATGCAGGTGCATCTTTAATCATTCATTTATATAATTATCATAAAAGTGATCATTCAACATCCCGTGCATTCAGTGCATTGATGAATGATTATTATTATGATAATGATATCATTTACGACCCTGTTTAGGAATAGTAACAGATAATATCTTGATCGGTGCTGTGACGTTCTAATGTCATTGAGATTTCAATGCGAAAGAGAGATGGAGCTATACTTGACTTATAGCGGAATGATAGCATGAGATAAGTCAAGATCGACATGAAAATCAGTGTGATTAACGATCTAATTATTTTTATCACAAAGCTGCGTAAGTACTGTTAAGTCTATGATCACGATTGAGAACAATAGTGCTATTTAATTGACGATGCAGTTCATTTTTATCAGCTTGATCTAATATCGCTGACTTCATTTTTGATGACGCATAAGGGATATCGCCCACTCAGTGTGTCGCCAATCTGTAGAGGCGCGCGTCGAGACGCCGTGTCTGCTCCCGTCACCGATTGTGAGGTGCCGGCCACCGATACTGTCCCATCAGCGTCTTCTTGACATTTGATTATTTTGATACTTTATTTATTTATTTTGTAACAATTGCTTACTATACTTAAAAACTACAAACTATTACTACTATTGCTTACTTGTAAATATCTACCCGAACCAATTCGCTGGGCGGTATTTTTCGGGTTTATATAATATTATATAGCCTATGACAATCACAAATAACGTGACTTTCTATTGGTAAAAGAATTTTAAAAATCGGTTCAGTAGATCCAGACTCCAGAGATTACCCCCTATTACCTCACAAACTTGACCTATTTACGATAATAGTAAAGATAATAGACGGGTCGATTTTCTAAGTTAAACTATGCTTACCGAGGTCGGACCGAGGATGGGTGACCATCCGTTACACACCGAGTTTCTTCCGTGCCTCGGAAGTCAGAAAACACCCGGCGGCCGGCTCCTAGGTCCCGGCTGTCACTTAACAGTTGTTACGGATAGTCAGCCAGAAAAATCTGACAACAAACGGTCTTGCTAAGGGGCATCGTATTACCCAGGCAGTAGCTCCATATAACATACTGACATTCAGCTTTTTCTTTCTTTTCTTCTTTCTTTTCAGCTGCATCCGATTGAACTGGAAGCCGAATCCAAAGTAGTTGGAAAAAGGCTGTGCAGATTAATGGGGGGCTTCTGAAATGTCGAGAACCAGGTGGCAGTACTGTGTTGTCAGTCTCATCATCTGCCTAGCCTTTTCCCAACTAAATTGGGGTCGGCTTTCAGTCAAACCGGATTCAGCTGAATACCAGTGTTTTACGTGGAGCGGCCGCCTACCAGACCTCCACAACCCATTAACTTGGTAACACGGTACTTCTTGGCAAGCCTGGAGTCAGATTTACTGGCTTCTGACAATCCGTAACGACTGCCAAAGTTCTACAAATGACAGCCGGGACCAACGGCTTAACGTGCTTTCCGAGGCACGGAGGAAACTCCGTATGTTAAGATGGTCACCCATCCACTGAACAACATTGGTAAGCGTAACTGTGTTGTCAGTCTCAAACACCCATCAAAACGCTTGTTTTCTGATATTTGTTAAGTTGACATCGACGGGTGGTGATGTCAGTCACTTTTACAATTACGAGGACCTCTCGCCTATGTAGCGCCAACTGGTGGAGTAAAATTTCCTGAAAACCCTCATTGATAGTAGTATCAAATAATCTGCAATAGTTATCTAATCGTAGGATCAGACAAGATGCACACATTCTAATAACACTAAAATTGACATTTTTTTGTTAGGCCTTGTTAATAACTTGTTAATAATAAGAAACAATGTACAGGAGTTGGGATGCAAAATCTTGTCGATAGTGGGCATCTCTTACGCCATTTCACAACCAAGGCATACGCACTAGTTGGCAGCACTGCGGCTATCATCACAGAATCGAGTGTGACAATGCGCTCAAGTCTTAGTGACTGATCGCTCTAACATCAGGGTTGTCAGACAATAATAAATTGGCGATACCTACTGCCACCTCACTGTACTGTATGATGCGTATTCATTCTCGATGCGATGCGGTGCTGGCAATCCGTTTCACTTGCTTAACTTTACGACTCGTTGGGATGATATATTTTCTTGTTTTTTAATTGAATAAATAAAAGTGACAAGATATCGTCTAGATTAACACTCAGTTGTTTATGGTACTAGTTAACACCAACATTGTATACTTAGTTCGCAATAAATGTTTTGACTTCGACTATATGACTTCTTGTAGAAAATAACATTTAAGGACATTCAAAAGATCCGTGGGAACGAATTAGTGAACAGGATTAAAGTACTTACAAATCTTATGTAACGAACGACAAAACTTTCGCCATTTCCTTTTACAATACTTTCTTAAAATTATACTCCGTAATAATATGTGCACATGTTAATTGGACTCAAAAAACTCTAATTAGAAGTTTTTGAATGCAAATAGCATATTGCACTTAACATAGATCACTCCAAACTAAAATGGTACTAATTACATCCAAACGAGGGTACAATTTAGATTGTAATTTGTTCGACTAATAAGCCCAGTGTAACGGTCGGCGCACATTATACGGTTAATTACTGCGTTTTGCATAATCATATTAATATAACGATTCAATTTCTCTAACATCGCAATAAACTTTTTCACCAGATGCGTCTAAAGATGGGTCATTCATTATGTTATTCTTGACAGATGTAGACACATCGTGCAGCCCGAGCTAAACGCGAGCGTTTTTCTTTTTTACATATTCTGTTTTATCTATACACTATACCAATGTACATAAAACTGAAGAGTTTGTTTGTTTGCTTGAACGTTAATCTCAGGAACTACTGGTCCGATTTGAAAAAATCTTTCAGTGTTAGATAGCCCATTTATCGAGGAAGGCTATAGGTTATACATATATCATCATGCTAAGAGCTATAGGAGCGGAGCAGACGAAGTTGCACGGGTCAACTAGTTAAAAATAAAACGCTTGGTCGTGATATGCAAGTTAAAAACTTCAGGGCTCCGGACATAGATGGAAGATGCAAGTGGCAGTCACGGGCAACAAAGTTTACTATTGTGCACATAATATACATAAGATTAACTATCACTATAACTTACATGTAAGATAAGAATTACTATAATGTTAAAAACTTCAGGGCTCCGGACATAGATGGAAGAGGCAACAAATTTTACTATTGTGCACATAATATACATAAGATAACTATCACTATAACTTACATGTAAGATAAGAATTACTATAATGTACTCGTAGGTATCGGTAAAACTGGGTGAATAGTAACAAAAGTGAATGGTTTCTTCAATTGAATGCCAAATTTTATTAGTGGTTTCTAAAAAATAATGAGTTCTATATTTTAAGCTTTTTTTGTTGCAAGCTGAATTTGCATAAAGTGTAAACTCCCTCCAAAGTTTTGGTTCTATTGACCCCTGCTTTTGTATTCACCCCGTTTTACGGTATCTATATTTTTGGGATGGTAATCATCAAATGTCTCCTCCCGTTCTGGCCGTAGCGGAAGGGAATGTCAGACTCTGACCAAAATCCATCCGTGTCTCTCCAAATTTTTGCGTTCCAGGGCCGCGGTAAATCTTACGAACTATGCCGCAACCCTGGGAGGTGCGGCCCTAGCGGGCGCTGTCAATTATGCTGACATCTCTTTAAGGCGCGGTGGAACAACGCGCCGGCGATCCGGGCGTAGTCCTGATATACCATTACTAGAAACATTATTTTTGAGTCTTGTTATAATTCGTGTTAGACTTCGTACGCGCATTTTCCCCTTCCTCTTAATTCACTGTCTATTGAAGAAAACCGCATTAAAATCCGTTGTGTAGTTTAAAAAATACAAGCGAAAAAGGATCGTGTCTTATAACAGGTATATTTTAACTCCTTTTATTCCTCAGAAGACTTCAGATTCAACTGTCGTGAAATCGACAAATCAGTTCTCTCCCCAAGTAGTCTTGCGAACGAGTTCGTTGCACTGAATTGCAGATAAGGTCTCTTGTGTGCATCATCTTACAGTGCGAATAAAGAATGCACAGGGCTGTTGGTGTATTGTCTCAGTTGTGGCAGGACTGAGGTCGCAGTACTCGCAGTGTATCCAACACAAGACTTCATTCGCTAAACGTCAATATTATATACTAAGTACGCATATTTATAAAATAATTAACAAACACCTCAATATTATAAATCTTAATTCATACGAACTAAAATCCAAACTAACAGAATGGCTGCTGCTTAAGGACTACTCTTATACGGAGTCTTTACTTACCTATCTTGTGTAATACACCCACACCCACCACACAGACTCACACCCATACACACATACACACACTCACACGCACACACCATACTAATCAACACACTAACACACACACAATTTTTTTTTTTTTTTTACTCTTTGTGTACCATACAGTAGAATGACACAGTCCACTTGTGATAAGTCTTTGTCTAATTACTGTAACCTTAGACCGCAAACTACCTCTTAAAATACAGGTATACCCTAGCTTAAGAGGTAGAGTATTACTCTTGTACAGAACACATAACATTAAATGTATGTACTTATCAAACTGTAAGTCAAACTCTGTATGTTTTTGGGTAAATAAAGATTTATTATTATTATTATTATTTATTAGTGTCAATGACAGGGATAGACTTTTTATATTGTCCTCTCGACCACAACCACAACGCCTAAAGTAGATTCTTGTTCGAAGATTATGCAAAGTTTTTGACATTAACATAAACAGTTCTCATTTTGGTCTCGGGCGTGCACATTTGGCTACTAAACCCTACAGATACCTAAACCTTTTTATGTTTGTCAAAGTGCAATCAAATCTTTATTGACTGTAATGTGCAGTGTATCTTAGCCCCGCGCTTTGGCACGTAATGTTCTAGCTATCAAAAATAGAAAGGGTGATTTTCGCAGCTCAGTGGGGCTCGGGTTCACTGATTTTAGACGCAGTTTAGATTTACACGCCTTAATTTAGATGCTACGTAGCTGTTTTGAAGTTGTACAGGTATTAATAGCAACGGTGTCAGGAATTTCGTTGCGTTTTCGGTCCGGAAAATTTTCGATAAGTGCTACTTTCATTGTGAATTTTCAGTTCAGGAAGCCAATGCTCAGATTTTTAGGCAAGTGGTTTTTCGCCTTTGTTTCCTCCTCGGGTTTTTATTTTATTGGCCTGAATGGATAGAGACGGAGAGGGAAACCAAAGAAAAGATGAATTTTGTAAGGAGTGGTATGAAAGAAATGTAAATGAAGGCTGACAGAACAAAATGGAAGAAAAAAACGTGTTGCGCCGACCCTAAGTAACATAGAATAAGGGTAGGAAGATGATGATTGTCTGTAAAGCACGTATCACGCTTGATGACAAGCCTAAATGCAAACATATATTTCTGGATCAGCTATGTTATGGTGACGGTTACCGTGACCACTGAACCTTAAATCTTTGATCCTGTATACCTACATTAGATTAAGCCCAATGGCTTAATCTAATGTATACAGGATCAAAGATTTTATTTTATTTTATCAAAGATTTTTTTAGAGCTTTCTCTCGTCAAAGTGACCTACCCTACATTTTATATAGAAAATGTTGCCCACAGCTCTGCGCGTCTTTTAGCCAGTTTCGATCCATATCAATATATGGAGCCAGTTTCGATCCATATCAATATATGGAGCCAGTTTCGATCATATATTTATGGATCGAAACTGGCTAAAAGACGCGCAGAGCTGTGGGCAACATTTTCTATATAAAATGTAGGGTAGGTCACTTTGATGAGAAAAAGCTCTCGTTCGTATAAGGTTACGGTAGTCCATCAACCACCTCTTGTTTTTCACTAGGTTTTAGACCTTGCTGGAAGGTACTCCATTTACTCTCCGTGTAAATCAATCCCGTCTGGACGTGGCATGGTGATGTATAGTAGACACCTTCTCTGCCATATAACTCAAGTCAACCAGGCTAATTTGCTGAGTATACGCCGCGCTCCGTAACACATCCGCATTTGCTTTACAGCAGGATTTTGTCAGGATTCTTTGGTCATTTGTTCACTCACTTGAGCACTTTATCAAACTCGTGCGTACTAATCTTCGTTGAGATTCACCACCGTGATCGAAATTTGCTCGGGAAGATTATATTTTTTTAATTTTCTGTACCTAAGAATAAATGATTAAACATTTATGATTGCATTACAGTGCAAATGTTGTACAACCCTCGGCAAAGTGTCAGGTTATCATTGTACAGGCAGAAGCCTCTTCTTAATCCAACTGATGATAGTTATCACGGGTCATTATACCTAATCACTCGACACTTGCGATATTTACAAGAAATGTTTACGTATGAGATTGGAATGATATCCGGATACCGCGCATTTCTTTACTATTTATCATAATGTTTTGTGATTGATTGCTTACTGATTTAAGCAATGTCATTATTCCACCTGACCGTGATCCTGTCGACCTTCATCAGGTCATCAGTTGTAACACTTGTAACTTCGTCTTCTCCTTTTATAAAGCCAAGTTTGTCGTCATTGTCAGTTCAGTAGTTACTGAGATGATCACTCACAAACGTTCCATCCCATATGTATCTGCATACAGTATAGTAAAGCACGGGTCGATGATATGTGAATGAACCCAATACATTACCAGTGCACTTTGCACTATTATGAACATGTAATATTCTTATAATAACTAATTATAGCCGATGCGCCCGCCAGCGTATTACTCATGATACAATTATAAGGGTACGATATACGTGATAGACTGCGTTAGTGCATCCAGCGTTGCTTTATTGCCGCGTTCCCTCTGAACCGTGAGGGTGATAGTGGGTACTTCGTCAATTTACTTGGTCTCCGACGGGTGTCTCTCCGGACGGAAGTGTCTTGTGTTGCTGAACTAGTGCATGCGTTATCAAGGTTGTGTGTTGTGCTCGTGTGTTCATTGTGTTTGGGACAGTAACTTGATGTTGTTTTAACACAATTCTGCTGGAAATCATCAGTGTCGCAAGGTTCGTATTTGCTCTGACAGTTCGTATGTCGATGACGTTTCTAATGAGACAATGTAGTTGTAGCGTATCTTATCAGTTCATTGGATAAGTAGCGGTTCAGAGAATTTGCTTCAAACCGTGCGGCAGTTTTTAATAGTTTCTGTTTTCATATAGGTTCGTTTCCTACACTGTCAGTTGATGATTTTAATTTTGTATCTTTCAAAATAAATACTTATAGTTCACAATTTATTCTTACCACTAGAAAATTACCTACTTATTTTTTAATTTGCTCTGACAAAGTTTGAGACGGATTCGTCCATATAATTAAGAATTATTTTTTCTTTACTACGTTGTAAGAAGACAGGTGGTCTCAAAAGATCGTGGGACATCCCACGGTTCTCAATGTTGGTATTGAAATAACGTGTGTCGGGGGTATTTCAAGGACCCTCTTTATTCAAATAGAATAGTTAGCTCACCTTTAAATTTAGCATCCTTGTAAAAAATATCGTTGTGGCTCACACTTGTATGGAAATGTACTTACAAATTAAAGGGTACAGGCGAAAAACAAGGAATGCCAGGATACAGGCGAAAATCAGTTTTTGAGACTGGGGGACTTTCTTTTACTTATCTAATCTATACTAATATATAAACTGACTTTTTGACTGGCCTGTTGGTCTAGTGGTTAGTGGCCCTGACTGCTATGCCAAAGGTTGTGGGTTCGATTCCCACCCAGGACAAATGTTTGTGTGATGAGCATGATCATTTGTTCTGTGTCTGGGTGTAGTTTATCTATAATATGTATGTATTTAGAAATATATAAGTATGTTTATCAGTTGTCTAGTACCCATAACACAAGCTCTGCTTAGCTTGGGACTAGATGGCGTTGTGTGATAGTTGTGTGGAATATTATATTATTATAAAGCTGAAGAGTTTGTTTGTTTGTTTGCTTGAACGCGCTAATCTCAAGGACGTTTGGTTCTATTTGAAAAAATCTTTCAGTGTTAGATAGCCCATTTATCGAGGAAGTCTATAGGCTATATATCATCACGCTAAGACCAATAGGAGCGGAGCAGACGTAGTCGCGCGGTTCAGCTAGTCTGAAATATCACCAATAGGAGCTCAACTTTACCCCACTGAGATTGTCTTTAGGTACAAGGAATCCCTGGTAATTGTTTAAACCATTACAAAAATAAAAAGTCAAATGAATTTTATGTGACATTTCTGGTTTTTCGTCTGTACCCTTCAATTCTGAAAAAAAGTGGTCGGGAGTTAATATACATGTAGGTTTAAAGACGTAATTAAAAAAAAAAGAACCTAGGGCTTCTTAGTGAGACAGTTGTTCACAAATATCTTTAATGGACCCTTTATGCAAGCAAAATAAAAACGAGTATTGCCATAATAGAACATTCTCACGGGACATGCTGAAGGTCAAAATTGGGAGAATTTTCATTGTGTATAAAGTATTTAGGGTTGTTTGCTTCTTCAAAAGACTTTTATAATCAGGACCTATTGAAGATATTATTTTTAAGAAGTAAAATGATTAAAACATATTTCAATGAATTGTTATCATGTATACTTAAAGTGTATTATGAATAAATAAAGACAAGAACATTTTCGTCAATGATGCCATGTGAGTACCAAACTAATAATAACGTTTCCTTGTTCCCAGCCCCTATCACAATGAATAGGGGTGCGCGCGTGGTGGAGCCCACTCCGCCGGAGTGCGCGCTGGCGGCCGAGATGTTCGACCACTTCTGTTCCGCCGGCACCATGAAGCAGATCCTGGCGTTACACCGGGAGATCTGCAACACGCTCAACCTCAAGCCCAACAGACTTCCAGACTTCTACCCTAAGCTCAAGGTACGTCTTCCAGGACAAATCGCCAGGCATTTGGCTCGCCCTCTATTATTTGTGACTTGGCTGCGTGAGATGTGCGAGGATGCGAAGCGAGGGGTTAATAGAATCGCTTCATTTACCTAGCCTCGCTCTGCGCAAGCGATTCTGTTGGTTCTTATTACTCGCTTCACATACTCTTACATCTCTGGTGGAAATGAATAGTAAACAGCTGAAATGTGGGTGTACTATTCGGCTCTGCCTTCTCTTCAAAGAATACAGACTTGGTTATATCACCCAAATTATTCAAGACATGATTTTGTTGTCTTTAGACTGACTACTACTAAAACGACAACATGTGGACCGAAATTGTGGCGCACAAATGTCCTTCTTTTGGTTTTGTTCGCCAAAATAGTCCGGTTTAGTAGGTGCAACCCTCAGAGGTTGAAACTGCGAGTGGCCATCGACAAAAAAAAAGTTCGTCAAATCGATGAGCTCCTTAAACTTCTACGTTGAGCTACGCGAAAACTGACAATTGCACGGTCTGGACAAGTCCACTCAAATGTTTGTGGTATTTTCGTCGAAAGATTACTTTAGACATCTTACATGATTCTCATATGATATGACCAACATGCTTAACTGTGTTGGTATTTAAAAGAGATTTTGACCTCTGATTTTGTTTCTGTATTTCTCAAGGGAAATAGGAAGGAAATGCTAGCCTCATATAACGTTTCAATGGTTATTTTCAACCAATTTACTTACCAACAAATCTTTCATCATTCACTGCCATCCTGGTTCTCAGAATAATGTTCAAATAAATCTCATGTTTTGATGTGATCGGTTCCTCGTAAGTTGGTCAATCAATCTCTGCAGCCGCAGATTTAATAGCAGATTGGCTAATCATGATCTGAGACATCAGAAACCGGTCGTTTTATTACGTAATTTCTTAGTATTTTAGGGTGTTAGTTTGGGCCGTTAAGTGGTAGTGGGACTTAGTGGGTAGGACACATTGCTCGCAGAACGGTTAATCGGTCGATCAAAAGGTTTGCAGAGGCGACCGCGTACTAGAAGATGATAGGCTCGTCGCGACGAGGCTCCAAAGACTTGAGCATCGACGACGAGTTGCTGGACTGTCGGTTTTTTACCAGTTGCATTTCGGGGTATGTGCGACGGATTGCATAATTTCATTCCGCCAAGCCCGTTGCATCATCGGACCACAAGACGAACGGCGGTGCGCCACCGGTACATGGTGGAAATCCCTCCCACACGCACAAAACGTTTTGGGAACACATTCATAGTCCGTATAGCTAAGGCGTGGAATTCCCTGCCGGAGTCTGCGTTTCCAGATAGCTACAACCGGGGAGTCTTAAAGTCAAGAGTGAATAGGTTACTTCTAGGCAGGCGTGGGTCTTCTTCGACCACATCATCGCTTACCAACAGGTGAGATAGTGGTCAAACGCGTGTCTGGTCTACCAACAGTAATAAAAAATGGGTAGACGTCTTTCGAGTGCAGTGATGACGATGGGTGGCAGAATAAATAATTTCCACCGAGTAAAACTAATAGCGGTTGATAGCAAGAGTGGTCAGTCCATGCCGTTCTATTCCCCAACACACTTTTCCACTTTCCATATTGATGCAAACCCCTTAGGACAGAATGACAATTTCTATAAACGTATTGATCCGTACTTCGGTAAGACCACTCGCCACTCTAAAGGAAAAGCTATTTTAATTCCAACGGAATTCAGTCGTATACTACTCTGAATTTCAATATATCATAGCAGTTTTGGAAATTAAATACCAATGCTGCGCAATATTTTACCTTATTCTTAAGAATGAAAGCTTATATTTGTAGCTGTTAATTTTTCGCAATGCACTTTTAACTTAGAAAGTGATGTATTTTAATAATATTGTAGTAGACGAAAGTTTACCAGACCGCGACGTTTGCGCAGCGTGGATTTACTTGCTGTATCGTAGGTACCGGTCACGCTGCTTTCCACTGCGGTGTAGGCAAGGGGCCAGAGATAGTGTTTCTTGTGTATTTTGATGAGATAAAATGACCTCATAATGTTGCAAGTGGCTGCGTAGATGAATAAACATTATTTGTTTAAAATAATATTTAGTAAGCGTTTTCTAAAACTTATAAATTTAGTTTATAATTTATTTAAGTCACCAGGACAATCAATTACCCGAAAGCAAAGATCTTCCTGAAAAGTAAAACAAAAACGTTCTTGCTAATAGAACACATTCTCGCTTGGCGGGAATCGTGCTTACCCTCAAACTGTCTAAACAACACAACTCCACGTGACACACCAATTTAACACTTAGTACGTAGCATTTTATCTAGAACGTCCGTGTTTCAGTGGCACGGAGCCAAAACGTATGCAACTCACCGTTCCCCGTTTATTACTCTTTCCACCCAGGAATTCGGATATTGTACCGGGAAACCGAGAAAAACGGCGCAAAATAAAACTTACGACCAACTACTACAACTGACTTCTCCACTAGTTTAATACTAGACCACTCCACGTTCAGGATATAAATCGGATTCCAGCATGGATTCCATCTACTTGACGCGTTGTTTATGCACGACATAACGAAATGAATAAAAAGTTTCTGAGTATAAACGTGTGTGGATATAACGCCGAGTTTCCACGTGCAAGCACCTCGCATGCAAGTTCAACTACATTCCGGGTCACGATCGAGCGACTGATCACATATACTCGGTACGGCTGCCCACGACTTGCATGATAGCTGGTTGCATGTGTAAACGCGGTGTTACAGTAAAAGGTAAAACAGCTATGAATGAGTTGTGTGAAAGATATATAGCCGCCTATGTTGCTGTAATTTCCTTAGTCACCCCCGACTAAGCAAATGACGACAGGACGTGTGGAGGACGAAGCTACGTCAAAGGCATGGAAATGATGCTAATAAAATAAAGTACAGATCTTAGATTTTTATAGACTTGATAAAACGTAAGGAGCTCTCAACACATTTATTAAGTCACCTCTCGATGTTACTTTTCAGCACTCAACGCGGTGGAGCGAGGAAACGAAGACATTTCGGAAAGTTTATTGAACATAATTCTAATGTAACGCCGGCCAAGACATTAAGTGGTTATCAGACCCTGAAGTGAAGCCGACGGACGGAAATTTCAGCAATAACGAAATTCTTTATAACCGAAAACTAAACTATGTAGATGTATGTCCTGAATTTAGGTTTTTCTACCGGGAAAATGTCTCCCTCTTCCTTCACCTCCCTTTCCACACACTTCTTCAGGCCTACTGTCGTCTTAAAACGATCATGATTACGGTGTGGGGAGGGGGGCAGAGTTATACAAGACGCATAACACTATCCCTTTTTCACAGCTAAATCATGATAGCATTGCGTCCCCTGGGGCCCTATTATGACGTACTAATGCCAATGGTTTTAAGATGACATAATAGGAACCCTGTCCTTTGATATGGTGGCTGGACAGTTTGACAAGAAAACTAGTATAATGCTATACTACAAAAGTAGTTGGCTTAGACTTGTCTCCATTTAATTTCGAGGCGTTCGAATTAGAAGTATGTCATTGGTCATTACCTCGAGTCTGCCCCTCGGGTCAAACATCTTAATCCAATGTCACGATCCTGCAGCCAAATAAGATGACCTGTAATCACAATAAAACCGACCAACACTCGGGTACAGAAATAATAAAAATAAAAACAAAAGATGTTATTTGCGTCATCGTGCGTGGGCGCAATGTGCTGACACCAAAACTGTAACCCCATTATAAAATGTTTGGTGTAAACAAAGGGATTTGCTGGGATCTATAATCACGTTTATTGGATGGAGAAAAGATTGAACGACAAGACAAAAACAATTTAACCGGTAAGGGACCGTAAGCCCCAATTGGGGTCAAACTGTCTTACTTCTATTGTCTTGCGTTCTCTGTGCCTCACGGGTTAAATAATGTATTTATTACCAGCATCGTTATGTTCAATCAATATAATTCCATAACCAGGGAATACCTTGAATGAATCATAGCAGTCACCCCGTTTCTGCTGCGTTTCCGCGTATGAGGTCGTAATTTCATCTATCTGCAGAGTGCTAGACATCAAACATTCTTCTGCACTTTTCATCATCATATTCGTCGTCATTATTATATCAGCCGAAAGACGTCTACTGCTGGACATAGCTCTCCCCAAGTGTCGCTATAACTTCGAGGATCTTCTGCAAAACGGTTTATGACCTCTTCCGTGAAAGAATCGCCCATACTGTTTACAAGTTCATAATATTACTGTAAATACATTTTCAGCTGTCAACCGTTGATACCGTATGTGTGTCCAACCTCACAGCGTAAGAGAGCGTGAAGATAAGATGAGTACGATAACACGAACAATGTCAAGAGCTTATCTTAGTGAGGAAGTTAGTCGGGTAGTGAGCGGTTAAGAGTTACTCACCGTCATGCCTGACTTCTATCTCTGCAAATATACCTAGTACCTACGTGAGGATGTTAATTAACTAAATATATTTGCACGCCTCTGTGCAAAACATAGAGGATCTACTTATCTGTACCATCGTGCACAATTTGACTTATGTTTACAAATAAAGCATTCTGATTCTGAAACTACAGTTTACTATAGCGTAGAACTCAAATAGGAGCGCTATACTCAACACTCTGTTCTCTGGGTAAACTTTGAACACAACTTGAGCTATTCTCAACTTAATACTGTCGAGGGATTACTGGTCAATTATTGGGAATTGGGGAGGCTGTAGACCCTCTAAAAGGAAGCCCTATTCCCGAAATGTGTCTTCTGTTTCTAGAAAATAAAATCTAACAGCATCATCATATCTGCCGAAGTACGACCACCGCTGGATATAGGCCTCCCCGCGCGTGTCGCCACAACATCCGGTCTTGTGCGTCTCGCATCCATCGGCTACCCGCGTCCCTCACAAGATCTAACATGCTTTTAGTAAATTCCAATACACATTTGAACTACCAGCAGTAATGCGGCATGCTCTATTCGTTTCGATTTATGTAAACTACGAACATACGTCAGAATCGACTTTATTTTCGGTACGATTGCTCTGGTAAATCTATTTTATAGAAATCTAGAAATAAGTGTTGCGTGAACAATAGCGTGGGGTACCTATGTTCGTTTAGTAATATGCCTAATGTCTGCTGAGACGGATATCAATTAATTAATTAAAGAGAAGAATCGATACAAAATGAGTAAAAAAAAAACAATAGTCATGTATTCAAATCAGGCTGAGTACCAGAACTTGTTTGAATGTCAACTTTTAAATAAAGACGGTCTCCTAAAACGCCCGTACGTCACCATACCCTAGTTTTTTAGCTGGGAAGAAGTGGCGCAACAACTTCCCTTGCTGCAAAGCTACACGTCGTATCGTTTAACTTACAAGCACCAGATTTTTCACGACAGGAATTAAGATTACCTATCATATTATAGCTTCATTCTTTCAATACATAGATCAGCGAAATTGATTCTGCTTAATATTGCGTATCAAATTCTGATTCGTTCTTTCAATCCATAATTCAGGGAAATGGGCACATCTGTGCATTTTAGAAAATTGGTTCACAACCACGTAAAGTACCTAGTTCAATCTCCAATCGAAGGTCGTGCCTGTATTAGCACGCGACCGATTTGCATGAAAATGTATGCAGGTATTATAATGTATGGCTTGAAACTAGGTACTAAAACACGGACAGTCGTTACTGACCAGTGTCTACCTAAGTACAGCCCACGATGATTTGTAGTCGGCATGTGTTACTGTACTTACATGAAATACACTTGTCTCTGGGTATGATACATGACTGTCGCAAGGGCTGTGTATGCTCCGATGATTGATAGTGCACCAATGCACCATCGCTCATCCATAGTTCGTTGGTGACACTTGCATCAAATGCTAAAAGAGTATTAACGCCATCCACTTATGAGTCACAAGCTCCACACAATCCGAGAAACTCAGCTTATTCACAGAACTATATTCTTTATCAACCGCCATTTTCTTCAGTTGCTTTAAAAATATTCCATGACAGAATTTTCTATCAACTGCTCTGAATTCTATTTTAAAAATGTGTTTCTACGTTTCCTTCATTTAGATAACAATTTCTGTCAATACCTATGACTGGCTTATCCAGTACACGAACGAATTATTTAAAAGCAGTCTTTATTTCAAAGGATTAAGGTTCATGCTCTGGTGTCTTGAAGATAGCGGATCACGGCCCATATGCGATCATGCAGTGCCCCCTTGCCAGCGTCGCTTAGCTTATTATATTCAAATGATTCTGCCGGCTGACCATGTGTGTTTGTATGGATACCAATTGCTTTGCAAATATCTTTTATTTTCGTATGCATTTGTACAATAAATATAGTATAGTAAGCAACTCAGCGTTGGCTAAATCTTAAAATCATTTTCGGTATTAATGAAGTTAGTAGGCGTTAACTTATAGACATTGATAAATGTTAATCACGGCGCAATTAATTCAATTGAGATACTACATCAATTATTTGGATGTCAAATGGGCTAGGTTGACGGCCTCGTTGGCCACAACCGCAAGTGCAGTTGAGCGTGGGTTCGATTCCCAGGTGCAGCAAGGTTTTAGCGATAGCCTACATTCTCAATTTCTGCCAGGTTGTTGTTATTGGAGTTTTTCTGGTATTACAAACCAAACGAAATGTGGGACACTTCTGTCTGGTCCCTCGGGGATACTGGCTTGGTGATACTTTGTGAAGTGTTAAATTCTGCTTGCGCGTGCCCACAATCTGCCAATAAGTTAGCAGCCCAGCAACGCCTAAAACATGCAACTATTAAGAAAATCAGAACTCTTTGTTTCGCCGTAGTCGGATGATAAAAATATTCAAACATATGCAATTGTTATTATTTTGTTTGTAACCTGTGCGTTTGTTTTATGCTTATCTATATCATAATCACATTGCGAATTTCTTAATAAACGTCTGTGTACCAATTTTATTGTAATGCTATCGCTAATTACTGGCTTATCTGCAAGATAACTGATACGCGTTGGTTGATTGAGCTTGCAAATAGGGGCGCAAGTTCTGACGTATGCGCTGGCGTGGTGATGTCATTGTCTATAGTGGTGACTTTTCTAGAAGAACTAATTAAATAGTGAATTGAAATAATTTGAAAGTCTCTCTGTTAGAACTATGACGTGAACAATCAGTCATAGGTTTGATGAGCACCCCCATCGTCGCCTATTTAGTTCAAGCTGCGCAGATCGGTTAAATATCTATGGGCGCGTGATGTAGTAATCTTTTATATTTTTATTTGTAGCTGTGCGAAACACATTATCGCTATTTTGCTATTGAAATAAAACATAATTTGCCAGATGCATTGTAAAAGATCCTGGTTTATTAATATACGCATGAATACCTCTTTTGTCCCTCCATTGAATGGTCCAGATCTCGTTTCCCTATAGCAAAGAACATATATAGGGATTAAAGTGTTATATTTAATATGCTTGCTTAGGTCTCATTTGAAATTGGGCGGTTGGCCCGTTTCCTATTACATAAGGGTTGAAAATACCGTCGGGGTATTGTGCTTTTAGGTCACATCTGCTAAGCACAAGCCCTGTCCAGACATGACTATTGCGAAAATAATTGTGATGCAAATCAGGGAATAACGGAAAACAGTACATTGACTGGTCGCTGTGTCCTGGCAAGCTGCATGCCTCGTGACTCAGCTACCACTGAATGTCCGCCGTCATCGTCGTAGGCGACAGTCGTAAACCTGCATAATTGCGCATAAATCCTTAAGTAATTACTTTTATATAGTTTCACAACTATACTCCTTTATCGTTCTGTTTATAAACAATATGTTTATGATATCACGATGTTGATGTTATTCTGAATTCGAACAATTATTTCGTGCCATTGGCATTGTTCTCGGTAATGGCCGCTGACATGCTGCTAACTAACGATAATTATGTAACTGAACAATAGCTCTTATTTTGGACATCGAGTGACTTTTTTACCCTTCGCTCTTTTAGGTTTATTTAAATTAATTGCGAATGTATGAATTAGACGTTTGCCCTTCAGGGAGGTAAGGCGTGTCGGCAATTACTTTAATTAAATTAAAACTATTCTAGCTTGCGTAATAATAATTTACCAGTCACTGTTGAATGAATGAAAAGCGACTTTGTGTTCGTTAACAGGTGTTCCACTCAACTGTTCATATTTGGAGCGGAAGAAAACCGGTCCATCCAAATATGATCAGTTCAATTTGAATTGTATCCAAGACTTCCGGCCTGACGGTGGCACAATACGTATGAATAAAGGAAGTTATTTTATGCCTCCTTCTTCCAGCTAATCTATCAACGTCACGCTATCATCATTTCTGATTAATACTAGACAACCCATTATTATCATAATTATCAATAAGTAATTACTTATAGGTAGCACTTGACAAAAATTTGCAGCTGATATCAAAATTACTCACCATTCCAAGAAACAAAGATGCTTTGCTACAAGAAGTACTTAGAGGTTCTTTCTTGCACATTATTTATTATCCCTTCGTTTTTATAGGCGTTTGCCTTTTGACCGATAAACGCTTAAATCACTCGACCACGGAGACCACGGTGGTCGTGGGTTCGCTATAAAACTAAATTTATCATTATATTTATTGCTAACTGACCCGTGGCCACTTCGTTGGGCGGTATTTTTCGGGTTAATATTACACTCAGAAAAAACGTGGCTTTTTAATGGTAAAAGAATGTTCAAAATCGGTTCATTAGATCCAGAGATTACCCTCCCCCCTACAACCTCACAAACTCACAAACTTTACCTCTTTATAAAATTCGTATAGATTATGGCTACTGCCAAACCAGCAAAGACAATTTCATCTACTTGTTCGTATTTGAAATAGTGGGTGACCAGTACCGGATTACGCCAGCGCGGGGTCTGTAGCAATACCAAGGGGCCCCTAAACCAAAGACCTTCGTAAAATGAAAACGTCAACATCCAATTAAAACAATTATAGCACCCGTTTATTATTTCGCTCGGGCCCTGGACCGCTTATGTAGCAACTGGGTCTGAAGGTTTTGCTGACTTTGTCTGGATATACCTGATTGGGGGCTGTTTAGATTTCAGACGGTATGGTAGCTTGAAATAAGAGTTTATTTGCGTGAATAAAAAACCCATACCATAACAAAATAAACCAAATTAGTAATATTATCCGCACAAAACGGCTATCGCGGTATGGTAAGAGTTAGGACTTGTGTGTGAGATAGATCCAAGGCGCTGGTTTAGTGCGACATGTTTTTGTAAGTCCCAGTGCGGGGCCTCCCAATGTGCGGGGCCCGTAGCTGTTCTGCTACGTGGGTAATCCGGCACTGTGGGTGACATGAGATACGCCTCTGGACGTTCACTAAGGATTCACACTTGACTGCCTATCTGAGCTCCTTTTCCTTACGCGTTGCGCAAGGGCACTATAATATAAACATATCTACTGTCTTAGTTTTGAGACCGACTCGTATCGGTGTCCGCTCTAGTTTGAACACTGAGCTCATTGCTCGACCTTGGCCGAAATTGCTGAATTATTAGCAACGTAATTATTTCGAGGTGTAAAGTTGATAGGAAGGGTTCTCAAATGCTAACAGAAAGTATTATGAACTTATTAAGGGCAATCGTTTAGTTATGAAATCCAAAATTTGCTTTGACTAGTTAATTATTATTTTTATTTTATATTAGCCCATACTGTCCCACTGCTGAACAAAGGTCGTCCCAAGTCTTCGCACCACCTTGTATAAGCCCTCACTGTACGCGTCCAGGTCGTCTCGGCACCTCTTTATGGGCCGGCCTCAGCGGCGCTGTCCGCCTTCGGGCACTGTTGAAAGGAAGCTGATTATTAAAGAACTTCAAATTAAATGAGATGTGTGTGAAATTTTTCCAGGCGAAACTGTCGAGCTCATGGAAAGCGCAGGCCCTGTTCAAAAAGTTCGACGCGCGCGCCAACCACAAGGTGTACGCCAAGGGCAGGTCCTGCGCCTCCGGGAAGGTGCTGATCATCGGCGCGGGTCCCTGCGGCCTTCGAGCAGCTATAGAATGCCAGCTTCTTGGGGCCAAAGTCGTAAGTATCTCGCACTCGCTGCTACAATCCTCTTTACCGCAGTTTCTTGCTCACCAGTTGGCGCCACTCATATCATTAACGTTATTACACGCACGTGAGTAACGCAAAGTTTCGGTACAACCGTAATTTAATCTACCATAGTTAGGTGGTTTTAGTAAAATATTCCCAAAAATCACAACAAATATGATAACAATCAACAGATATTTGACATTTCGAAGACCTCACGCTAGACGAGCGCCTTCAGGGGGAGAATACAAACGCGATGTCATTTTAACTGATTTGCTTGTCTACCAGGCTGGTTTGCCTCGGGCTTGTCGTAGTTTGCCAAAGCGTTGTTTTAAAACTACAGCAATAACAAGTGAAGGAAGTAACTAAACTCGGTCTCCGATTTCAACTTTCTTCGACTATGTGAAACTAATCACTGAAGGTAGTTTAGGATGATGTCTATTGTTCTATGAAGTAGCGTTACGAATATTTAGAAAATGAAATATTGACACTCCTCTGACGTATTATCATTTTAATACCTAAATTAGTTTTCACTGATACAGGTGAAATCTAAACGGATGCTTGTCCAAAAAGGCGCTGTTTAGTTTCATCGCTCGACTCAACACTAAGGCTGGAAACAGTGGTCGACCGGTCAGCGCTGACCGTCGCTCGCCGTAGCTATATCGATGCAAGTCTATGAATGCGCACACAGCTACGCTGACGGTCGAGCCTTCAGTCCGCGTACGTCGGTCGACCGACGAGCTATGAGGCTGGAAACAGTGCTCGACCGACGGTACGTCCTGACCGTCAGCGTTGACCGTCGGTTGCGACAATGCATTCAAGTCCACGCTGACGGCGAACTGCGACGCATGTGTACATTTCACAAGAAAAGTGAATCCTTTTGCTGTAAATGCTTACTTATCGTCGAAATCCGGAAGTCATTATTAACAAGCTTCTTGCCTAGCACTTATTTAGCATCACGGTCTTTCTAAAATACAGACGAAAAATCCCATATTGCCGGACGAAGCCCCACTTCATTAATAAGGCGCTCTGTATCGATATTATCTTTTGCTTTGAGTGTACGTACGCGCGTACGGTCGGTCACTCAGTCAGCGAAGCATTGAACGCATCCATTCAAAAAAGAAAAGACATAAGTGCTGAACTAATCACTGATGTAACCACCTAATAAAACAAATGAATATGACTTAAACAATAGCTTTTATTGTTTTGGGTATTGGATCATAATCAGTCAGTACACAGTAGTCGTGTTTCAGCAAGCGAACTGATCAAACAACTTGTACTTACTGTCTTGTATAAACCAAGTATTTTTAGTTTATATAACTGTTCATCAATTTAATGTTGAATGTGACGACTCGTAAACATATTTCCTTTACTGTTTCATTGTGTCTGCGAGTAAATAGGTGAGTTTTACTAAACTCACCTATTTACTCGCAGACACAACCAGTCTAATATTACTATATTAGACTGGTTCAAAGGACTGAGAGATTTCTCCCCTTGAGTGCCTACTTGAAACACCAATATACAACAGCACAGGTTCTACATAAAAAGGCTTTAGTAACTAACTAAAAAAAATCATAGGTAAATGGTGCGTTTTGGTGCTGGTGATTTGGTGATGTAGCGGCATCAATGCCGTCACAATAAAACCGACGGAGCAAATCTACATCGCAACGCCATCTATCCAATTAGCAGCGAACTACTACGTTGAAATCCTGCATCACGCAATCAGTATACAGTGCGATTTGAACATATACATCAGCATATTTTCAAATCCCGAATATCAACTATCGGGTAGTTGGCCACACCAAACACAACAACGGTCTGGCCGGAGAATCCTCCCTTTTCAATGGAGGTTTGCAGGACTTTACTCTCTGTACCGCGTACCTCCAAAAGTTTTTGGATGTCGAATATGTATGTGTGTCCTAATCCATGGTCTACTCGGAGTTGTAAACATTCAATTCCGCTCAGCCGTTGAGGCGATATTAATTTACAAACATTCAAAATGATTTCTAGATGTATTGTTTTCTATGTCTTTGTTTTCCTTTGCCAGGTGGTGATCGAAAAGCGCGACCGCATGTCCCGCAACAACGTGCTGCATCTGTGGCCCTTCGTGATCCAAGACCTGCGCGCGCTCGGCGCCAAGAAGTTCTTCGGCAAGTTCTGCGCCGGCTCTATAGACCACATCAGCATCCGGCAGCTACAGTGTATACTTATGAAGGTGGGAGTTTGATCCATAAGTCTGTTGTGTAGGGTTCAGTTTGAGTTGTGTGATCGCGACTTAGTCCGTGCGCTCGGCGCCAAGAAGTTCTTCGGCAGGGTGCGATTTTCAACCATAAGTCTATTGTGTAGGGTTCAGTTTGGGTTGTATTTAGAATGGCAGTTAGAAACGATACAGTCTGGGTAAACGGACATTATGAACACGGTCAAGATTCAATTTGCATTGAAAATGACGTCTAGATTTTTCCCAAACCTTCCAGTGTAACCGGAATTCGATTTAGCGAATTCTCATCTGACCACCACAACCTAGCGTGTTTAAACTTTTGACCGCCGCGGTCGGCTGATTATAGCCGACAAGTATGTTGTTTAAAACATATAGAAAGGAAAGCAATGATTAATTGGTTATCGATAAGGTGTTAGAATCCTTATTTTATTGTAGGCATTGCGCTGAATTTTTGGCGTGGCGTGGGATGCCGATGCATTCGCGCACGCGACGCACTTTGGCGGTCAAAAGGTTAATACAACTCCCCATAGCAAGACAGATGTCACATTTCTTAGCGTCTGTCTACCCGTTATGACTATAAAGAACGTGCACGGCGTTGACTATGCCATCTAGTGTTGCATATTCAAAGCTTTAAAGTTAATTGACGCTTTAGTGCTGCCACCTATAGTTCCTGCACGCTTCGTTTAGCGGATCGTGCATGAATTTCGAAACGTAAACGACACTTGTAATGACACTTGTATGCTTCCACCTATGGTTCTGCACGTTCTCTATCAAAGATCTATAAATGACAGTCGGGACCAACAGCGTTACGTGCTTTTCGAGGCACGGAGGAGACTCGATATGTTACGATGCTGCTCGGCAGGCGTTACTCAACGATGAATATCGACCTGAGAGGCTGTAGTTATTAACCCATCATCATCTGCCTAGCCTATTAACTATATCAGGGTCGGCTACCAGTCAAATCGGATTCAGCTGAATACCAGTATTTTAGGTGAAGAGGCTGCCTACTAGACCTCCACAACCCATTAACTGGGTAATGCGGCAGATCTTGGCAAGACTGGTGTCAGATTTACTGGCTTCTGACATTCCGTAACGACTGCCAAAGATCTACAAATGACAGCCAGGATCAACGGCTTAATGTGCTTTCCGAGGCACGGAAGAAACTCGGTATGTTAAGATGGTCACCCACCCACCTTAAAGATCGATCCGTGCGGCTAGTATTCCTTAGCTACGAGCTCCTCTGTAGTTATTAACCCATGAGCTACGTTATTAATTAACAACGACTAAATATAGTCCAATTTTTAAATTGTATTTCTTTGATTACAGGTGGCGTTACTATTAGGAGTAGAGTTACATGAAGGAGTTAGTTTCGAAGAATTGTTAGAGCCTACGGTTGCCGAAAACTCAGAAAGTAAGTAGTAACCACTAGTGGACATAATGACATGTGTTACAGTCTGTTTTTTAATTCGGGAGGCTAAATTGACAAGTGCAAATGTCAAAACTTAGACTTAAATGCTATTGTAACCTATGTCAGTTTGCCATTAGTACTTGCTATTTTAGTCTCCGAGATTGTAAAAACAGACTATAGTTTTTAGTCTCTCTCTGTGGTCGTAGTTACGATATCAGGAAATTGAAATAGTACCGCAGATATGTTTCTGTATCGCAAACGATCAGGGGCTTCACGTCTTTTACACGCGCCCCCCTATGCACTAACAACACCCCTAAACACTACTGGGGCCTTGCCAGCTACGCGATACGGCTGATATGGTGGTCCCCGTGGCCCCCGGACTACAACGGCCCGACGTGTGGACGCAAAGCTATAGATTTAGTCCCGCTGTCACCTTCGTGATCTGCCAAGCCAGTTCTTAGCTAATAGGGACTATTTTGTTTAAAAAAATACCCTTAAAAAAGCCCCCCCAAAGATGTTTGATACAGGGCCCTTTTGAGACTAGCTGTGCCACTGCAGCTGTTATAAGTAAATCTATAAGAAATGTATACTGAGCAGGTGTTTCCATCTATCTATCTTTATATATATATATATATAATTCTACTGTACGTGTGTATTTCACTGAACTCCTAAACAGCTGGACCGATTTGAATGATTTTTTTCGTATGCGTTTGGGTGGCGCCCTGGATGGTTTAGATTCACAAATCAGCCCGGCAGATGGCGCTGCAGTCGGGCAGGGCAACGTCTGTCGAGTCCACCAGTACAAATATATAAAGCTGATTTGTTTGTTAGTTTGTTTGCTTCAACGCGCTAATCTCAGGAACTACCGGTGCGATTTGAAAAAATGTTTCAGTATATATGTTATGTGTATGTGTTATTTCTAAATATCATCACGCTAAGACCAATGGGAGTGGGGGAAACGAAGTTGCGCGGGCCAACTAGTCTGTAATATTTCAGTAGCTGCCCGGACTCTTGTACCTATGCTAATTTGACATCATTATACACCGATGCGCATCCCACCTACATGAACACAACTTATTATATTAAATTGTGTGCGTGGCTAAGTCACGTCTATTAAGCAATTTATTACCGAAAGATGCCAACTTAAAGCCATCATGAAATAGTTTTAGTAACGGCTTTTTTCCACATGATATATTAGAAAAAAAAAAAAAACTTAATAGCTTCAATAATTGAATGCTGTCCAAATTCTCAGTGAATAAAATATGAAAATTAAAATGTGTCTTTTCGGACACTAGGGAATATGCATGAAAAAACAGTTATTTTTTTATTTATACATTTTTAGATAAACTGTATAGCCAGTTTGTCTAAAAACATACAAAAATATGATATTAACAGTAAAATATAATCAAAACTACTCGAAAAACGAACGAGATATAATTATTTTAAACAAATATATCTGTCCCTCTCGCGAAAACGCTATTTTGTATGGTAGCTGCATATGCGTCATGGACTTTGACGACAAAGTTCATATCGGACATCTCATTCTAATTGAAATCTTTGTAGCTGATGAAGGTATTTTAAAAAGAATTGCATGTGATAAGTATTTCATTACGCAAATAAAATATCGCATACATATTCCCTATAATGCCTATTGTCAGCAAATGTCAGTGAAGATGAGTAATCATAATGACCGTGTGTGTCTGGCGCAGCGCTGGGCTGGCGCGCGCGCGTGCTGCCCGCCGAGCACGCGGTGGCGCAGTACGAGTTCGACGCGCTGCTGGGCGCCGACGGCAAGCGCAACACGCTGCACGGCTTCAAGCGCAAGGAGTTCCGCGGCAAGCTGGCCATGGCCATCACCGCCAACTTCATCAACCGCCACTCGGAGCAGGAGGCGTCGGTGAGTGCTGCCAGCATATTACAGGCTTGATAGGTTCGCCGTTTGGCGTCGGCCGGTGCCGTAAAAGATTCACTTGTCCATCACTTGCCGTGGGTGTCGTAAGGGACTCACCAGAGAATGGGCAGCAGCGTTCTCTGTAATACGTAACACCAAAAACTGCGATCGCCAACCCGCCTGCCAAGCGTGATGATAGGTAACGTACGCGCCGTAGAACGTGCTATCTAGATGTGCAAATTCGAAAGTTATCGTTGACACTTCTATGTTACACCGGTACGAAAAGCCTCTAGTTTAAACGAATCTAACCTATATATCTATACTTCTGTACTAATATTATAAAGAAGAAAGATTTGTATTTTTGTAACGAATAATTTTGAAAACTACTGGACCGATTTGAAAAATTCTTTCAGCAATAGATAGCTACATTATCAGGGAGTAACACTGGCTATATTTTATACCCGTACACCGTACGCGTTGTGGATTACGGCCCACTCCCACTCACCGGGAGGCCAATGTCCCAGCAGTGGGAATATTATAGACTGATTATGCTTTGCTTTGAGGAGTATCGGCGTTATGTTTTGATGCCACCATTGTAACATATTCACACAATTCTGATGTATAAGCAAGAGTTTCTGCCAAATCCGTAGTAAAAAAGATTTTTTAGGGTTCCAAACATCTGTAAAAACGCGGAACAAAAAATCCATCCTTTTTCAGACCCCCACAGAATTTATTCAACACATTGTTTACTATAATAATAATAATAAATTCAATTTCCATCAGCCCCCAAGATGTAGCTTGTGCAGTCCGCCCGTTGCCTAACTGGAAATCTCCAGGGCCGGACGGGCTGCACAATTTCTGGATTAAATGGTTTACGAGATCGCACGCTTGCTTGGCGTCTCAATTCCAGTCTGCCTTAGAGTCTGGGTCGCTACCCCAGTTCTTAACTACAGGAATAACCCACCTGCTCCATAAATCAGGTAGTACTGCGGAACCTAAAAATTATAGACCGATCACGTGTTTACCGACGGTCTATAAAGTTCTTACATCCATTTTGAGGGCAAAGATTAATAGTCATATTAACAACAACAACATCATGTCTGCCTCTCAAAATGGATGTAGGAATGGGTCCCGCGGTACTAAGGAGCTACTCCTTATTGATATGACCATTACCCAACAGGTTCGGCGTTCCCGAAAGGATCTGTCAACATGCTGGATAGACTATAAGAAGGCCTATGACTCGGTGCCTCATACATGGCTCATGAGGGTGCTAGAATTGTATAAAGTTGATGCAACGCTACGCACCTTCCTGATGTCGTGTATGGGGCAATGGAGGACAGTCCTTCGCTATCCAGGATGTCGAAATATCCAGAGGAATAGCGAACCGGTAAGGATCGAGCGGGGTATATTTCAGGGCGATAGTTTGAGTCCACTTTGGTTTTGTCTAGCCTTGAATCCTCTTAGCACACTGCTGGAGAATTCAGGGCTAGGCTATCGGTTGAAGAGAGGTGGTCAGGTTATATCTCACCTCCTTTACATGGATGATCTGAAACTCTTTGCCCCCACTAATCTGCAACTGATGGAGCTACTGAAGGTAACTGAAACATTCAGTAACGCCATCAGGATGGAGTTTGGTGTGGACAAATGTGCGGTCATGCATGTAAAGCGTGGAGAGATTATGGAATCCGTGGGAACTCAACTCTCGGATTCCATAAACCTGAGATCCCTCTCTCCAACTGAAACTTACAAGTATTTGGGTATGTCGGAAGCGTTAGGTATCAATGTTACTGACATGAAGCAATCGTTGAAGGAGCGCTTCTTTGGCCGCCTGAAGAAGGTATTCAATAGCTTTCTATCGGGCGGAAACAAGGTGCGCGCCTTCAACGGTTGGGTCATGCCAGTATTGATGTACTCTTTCGGCGTACTCAAATGGACTCAAACGGAACTTTACGCCCTGGATAGGCGGGTCCGTACACTGCTTACTGCGTATCGAATGCATCACCCACGGTCGTCGGTAATGAGACTGTATATCCCGCGAAAGTGTGGAGGTCGAGGCTTTTTAAATGCTAAGACTCTCCACAATCGCGAGATATGCAGTCTTAGGGAATATTTCCTAGCTGTCGACGTGGGTATGCATCGAGATGTAGTGGCGGTGGACAAGGGACTCACCCCGCTCTCCTTGGCAAATGAGAACTGGCGCAAACCTGCAGTGCTTGACACTAACGATCGCAGGGCGGTATGGCAGAGTAAGGAGCTTCACGGACGCTTTTTCCGGGCCCTACATGGGCCTGACGTAGACCAACTAGCGTCCGTAGCCTGGCTGCGTTTCGGTGATCTGTTTGGAGAAACCGAAGGTTTTGTTTGTGCAATTATGGACGAAGTTATCATGACGAATAACTACCGGAGATTTATTGTGAAAGACGGCACGGTCGACATATGTCGGGCATGTCACCGTCCGGGAGAATCAATTCGCCACATTGTCTCTGGTTGTTCTCGTCTAGCTAATGGAGAATACTTGCATAGGCACAACCTTGTAGCCAGGATTATCCATCAGCAACTTGCTCTGAAATACTCTCTTGTGGAGTCGGAGGTGCCATACTATAGGTATGCGCCCGACCCAGTTCTCGATAATGGCAATATCACATTGTACTGGGATCGGTCCATCATCACTGACAGGACTATTGTTGCCAATAAGCCTGATATAGTGGTTGTGGACCGAATTGTGAGGCGTGCAATGATTGTAGACATAACCGTCCCGCATGACGAGAACCTCGTGAAAGCCGAGAAAGACAAACAAATCAAGTAAATTGACTTGGCTCGCGAGGTTGTCGACATGTGGGAAGTGGACTCCGCAATCATTGTACCGATAGTAGTGTCGGCCAATGGCTTAATAGCCACGAGCCTCGACCAAAACCTTAGGAGGCTCTCGTTGGGCAGCTGGATCAAGGGCTTGATTCAGAAAGCGGTACTTCTGGACACGGCTCGCATTGTCAGGAGGTTCCTTTCTCTGGAGCCCTGACCACCGGTAGCTTGGACCCTGTTCCCGATATCGGTGGGCTACTATTTTTATATTTTTAAATGTTTTTTTATTTATTTTAATCAAATATTTAAAAATATAATTTATATGTATAGTAAAATGAATAAAGGAGATAATAAATTCTTTATTGTTTAAATACATGCACAATTTACATGAAATTCTCTGGCTCCCGTGCTAGTTTTAAACTGTATTACAGGAGCCTGTGCATTCCCCTCTATGGATACTATACCTACTATACCGATGGATGTGAGGTCGTTGTGGCGAAGCTTGGGGGAGGCCTATGTCCAGCAGTGGACGTCTTTCGGCTGATGTGATGATGATGATTGTATAACAATAGTAATCATTTTTAGGGTTCCGTACCTGAAGGGTAACCAACGGGACTCTATTACTAAGCCTTCGCTGTCCGTCAGTCCGTCCGTCCATCTGTCTGTCAGCAGGGTGTATCTCAAGAACCATAATAGGTAGAGAGTTGAAATTTAAATTTAATCTATTGCCGCTATAACAACAAATATTATTAAATAAAGGTTGATGGTACGGAACCCTTCGTGTGCGAGTCCAAATCGCTCTTGGCCGGTTTTATTATTTATTTTTTCCTCACCACAATATTTAAAGATTACATTGTTTAGCAATAATATTAAGATATGCTATATGTATACTATTTGTTCACTGAATCTCTCGTGCAGGTGCCAGAGATAAGCGGCGTGGCGTTCATATTCAACCAGAAGTTCTTCAAGGAACTGTACGAGGTGACGGGCATCGATCTGGAGAACATCGTCTACTACAAGGACGATACGCACTACTTCGTCATGACGGCCAAGAAGCACAGCTTGCTTGATAAGGGCGTGCTGCTCAATGTAAGTCTTGTGGTGGAGACATGTTCACGCACATACCGGTATAATGTACGAGCCGGTGGAACGTCGACCTTCAGCCTTCACCCACGTGATGATCAGCGGGTCTAAAAAGGCCACTTTAGCAGTATCAGAAAGACATCGCGCTACTCGTGGCTGTCTATTTTTCCCAATCAACCTTGAACTTAATGCGTTAGCGATAAAGATGAAAATGAAATTTGACAGATTGTTGTGTGATAATATTATGATTCTGCTAAAGTGGCCTTTTTAGACCCGCAAATGACACATATTTCTTATCAAAAAATATTGATTAGTAAACACGCCTAAGAAGGGTTTCGATAGGCCTATCGAAAATTGTTCATGGCTGTTTTTTTTTTTATTTGTTTGTAACCTTCACTCTTCTGATAACCGAACAAAGTTTCAACTGGTAGCATTTAGCATGGAGAATACGCCTTGGTAGGCTTACCTGCTTATTTCTGTTCATGGCATAGCAGGTATGAACGGGTAAGTCAATATAGGCCACTATATCGTGTACATCAATCTTAAGCAATAAAAAAAATTATAGAAAGAAATATAATTTAAAAACGAAAAAAATCGTATAGCCTGCAAAAAAAAAAAACTAATAAATACAATTATACAACATACGAATAAAGAAACAACAAACACACAAATTTTACATACAATTTCATGTTTATAATAATTTTTGAAAATATTGATTACCTTGAAACGCTAGTTAGCCCTCATCCTCTCCTAGTTCTTGCTGTGCCCGACAGGGTCCATAATGATCTCTTGCCTTGTGCCTTGTTTAAGTATACCATCTATGTAAAACATGGATCGCTATAAAGTATTGAGTATTGAACAATTTTTGATTGGCAAGCTATCATAGGCGTGTTTATAAATCATTCATAAAAAATACCCTTGCCAGCTGCAACATATTGTTGTGAGAGAAAGTCGATGCTCCACCATCTTCTAGATTAGTACTTACGCTGAACGGTGACTCAAGGTTGACGTGGCGCAGCTGTGTGTTATGGAGAAGAGACGAACAAATTGCGACTATTTTGACTCTAGGTACATTTATAAAATCATCATCCTTTTCTCAAGTATATTGGGGTCGGCTTCCAGTCAAACCGGATTCAACGAATACCAGTGTTTTACGTGGAGCGGCTGCCTACCAGACCTCCACAACCCATTAACTGGGTAACACGGTACTTCTTGGCAAGACTGGAATCAGATTTACTGGCTTCTGACAATCCGTAACGACTACCAAAGATCTATAAATGACAGCCGGGACCAACGGCTTAACGTGCTTTCCGATGCACGGAGGAAACTCGGTATGTTAAGATGGTCACCCATCCATAGACCAACCTTGGCAAGCGTTGTCGATCCGTGCGGCTGTTATTATTTAGCCACGAGCTCCTCAGGTACATTTATAAAATAAACAGTGTATATAGCTTGTAGTATTTTATTGTGCCAAAATAAGGAAAAAAAAATAGACTGCTCCGTACATGTATGTGCACATCAACTCGACAAAATGTACTGAACAGCTGATTTTCTTTCGCGATCTCGTTATTGATCCCGTAGTAAAAGTTGTTCATTATGATCAGTACAATGACCCCTTAAGATGTATTGCGTTTATTCGGTTGCACGTTGTATAGAAGTATATATATGTATATATATAGTACTATTAATAGGCATACGTTTGATGATGTGGTCGAAGTTCTAGAAGTAACGTGTTCACTCTTGATTTAAAGACTCTCAGGTTGTATATGAAAGTCTGTATCATGTTGACGTACCATTACACTTTTTAAACGAATTCTCCAAAAAGGAGAAGGTTAGGTTCGGGTGTTTTTTATTTTGTTTTAATGAATTGTTTTTGTACTTGCCAGGACTTCAACGAGGTGTCTCGTCTCTTGAGCGTGGAGAATGTGGACCGCGCTGCGCTGATGCGCTACGCACAGGAAGCCGCGCGGTTCTCCACGGACGGCCGCTTGCCGCTGCGGGACTTCGCACTCAATCACTACGGAGAGCCCGACGTCGCGCTCTTTGACTTCACCTCTATGTATGCCGCGGAGAATGCTAGCATGGTGAGTTACTGTTTAGAGATATGCGGAACACAAGTCCCGCAAACTTCCGTTGAAAAGGAAGGACCCTTTGACTGGACGATTGTTGGATCCGTTGCTGGCAACTGACCGTTGGTTGATGTTCGGGCTGATGTATACTCTCTAACTCTGATTGCGCGATGTAGGATTTTAGTTCGCTACTAGTTCGATAGATGATCGCGATTCTTTTGGTTGCGATGTACAGTTGCTCCGTTGGTTTTTCTTATGGCGGCATTGATGCCGCTACAACTGTACTAGAAAAGTTTAGGTAGTTAAATAAAGGCAATCAATGTTGATGTCTTTTAAATAATTTTATTCAAAAAATCCATCCAGCCATCGGCTCAATACAGAAAGAAGGAAAATTAATAGAAAGAGTATTGTTCGGAATAAAAAATTACGTTGTAGCAAACATAAAAGATGACGCGCCATATAGAAACATGAAAATATGTTTGATATGTAAATATACTGGTCTGGTGTCTTTGAAATACACACAGATTTTTGTTGACGTCTGATGAAATCGACAGTTTTTACTATAGAACACCAAACAAGAGGAAAACATCTGTATCTATACTTACTAATATTTAAAGCTGAAGAGTTTGTTTGTTCGCTAATCTCAGGAAATACTGGTCCAATTTGAAAAATAATTTGAATGTCAGATAGCCCATTTATCACGCTAAGAGTCAATAGAAGCGGAGTAGAGCGGTTCCACTAGTGTTTTATAAAAATGTGTGATACTTTACTCAAACTGACAGTCAGCGCGAGCGTTTTTTTGACTCTTGATAGGAACACGATTGACCACTATCTCACCTGATGGTAAGCGATGATGTGGTCGAAGATGGTGCACGATTGCCTAGAAGTAACCTATTCACTCTTGACTTAAAGACTCCCATCATCATCATCTGCCTAGCCTTTTCCCAACTTTATTGGAGTCGGCTTCCAGTCAAACCGGATTTAGCTGAATACCAGTATTTTACGCGGAGCGGCTGCCTACCAGACCTCCACAACCCCGAAGAATCACAAAGATCTACAAATGACAGCCGGGACCAACGGCTTAACGTGCTTTCCAAGGCACGGGGGAAACTCGGTATGTTAAGATGGTTACCCGTCCACAGACCAACCTTGGCAAGCGTTGCTTAACCTTAACTTAAAGACTCCCATATTGTAGTTAATTTCGTACTCCGCTCGCAAGGGATCCCCTTTAGATAGGGCAGAGATTTCATCCCTTTAGTTAGAGCAGTGATTGAGACAAAATAATATTATTAGTTACCGCACTACTAAAAGATATTTTGTAACAACAGTTTGTTCCGTTCTCGCAGACAAACCGTGGAAACGGTTTTGTAGGGCATAGTTCTAAGATTTTTTTTTTTCGAAAAACTTGTTTATGATAAAAATTATTAAGAATAACTACAGTTTGTAATGTAAACCCACTTCTCCATTGGCAGGTATACGAGCGTCACGGGCGACGCCTGCTGTGTCAGCTGGTGGGCGACAGTTTGCTGGAGCCCTTCTGGCCGACGGGCTCGGGCTGCGCGCGCGGCTTCCTGTCCGCACTCGACGCGGCCTGGGCCGTGCGCGCCTGGGGGCAGAGCCCTGCGCCGCACCCGCTCGAGGTCATCGCGGAGCGCGAGTCCATCTACAGGCTGTTAGGTGAGATACCATCCTCCTGCGTGCATCAATCAGACTGTGCATTCTAGTGTTGAAATTCAGAACTATATTCAGCTTACAACCCTAATCTCTTGAAAGTTAGAGTGAACAGGCTCCTTCTGGGTAGGCTCGCTCCATCGTAGACTTTGTCTCTGTCATCTCTGACATAGACTAGAGTCAAGAGCAAACCCATTACAAATAAAAAAAAACTTTTCGAGTCGATGTTTACCCTAAAATATTTTGTGCCGTTCATCAGAACTATTTCCGTATAAATAATGGTCATAGACGCCTCTGTGATGGCATCAATAAATATTCCTGAACGCTCCCTGTATATATCAGTTGACATTTCAATAGTCAACCTTTTTAGACATGGTCATGTTTCACGCAGACCGATGTTTACTTCTTTTATTTATGTGTCTGTGGTGTTCCACTGGAAGACAAAGGCCTCCCTTCCTTTCAGCCACTTTTATCTGTCCGTTGCCATATTTTTTTTTAGAACATGGAGGACTTACAGCTAATAACGACAAACAAAATAGGAATCCGTAGTCACCAGCAAGCCAATAACAAATCCTCACGTATGGAAACATTAATGTAAATTATAGTGTGAGCACAATATAAAAACACACCGCTTAAATTAAACTAAAAATTATTAAGACAATTCTGTTTATCTGGCCAATCCTTTAGATCAGGTTTGTTTTCCTGGCCCTACCGGTGGCTCCGTCTACTTCTATTCATTATACTACTAATATTACAAATGCGAAATTTGGTGGATGTTTGTTACTCTTTCACGTCAGAACGGCTGAAAGGATCTTCATGAAATTTGGCAATGAGGTAGATTATAGTCTGGAATAACACATAGGCTTTATATATCCCGGGAGTTTGTTCTCTAGAGATCACACGGGCAAAGCTCCATAAGATCCATATTCTATAAATCTTTCCTATAGTTCCTCATCACATGTATCATAACAACCAGATTTTCTGAGGTTAGTTTATATTCCTTTCGGCAATTTAGCCTTACGATCAACACTTAATAACGTTAATGTTACAGAAGCTCCCAAAATGCGCTTCACCGATTCTGTTCTAGTGATTAGGAATATGACATAACGAAACCGAACTTCCCGGCAACACGTCGCAATCTGTACCAAATAAAGCAACATAATTAAAGTAAGCATTGCTGTAACATAACGTTTAAATTAACCCATTCCCACACTTGGCAATGTTCAGTCCGTTACCCACATTATGCAAAACCGTTGGCTACTCAATTATAGTTCTAGTTCAGCCATCATGTCCAGCTGCTGAACTTGATGGCTAGGGCTTTGTGTGCCTTGTGAACCACTACACAAAGCACGTCCCATGCTTTACAAGTCTACACCAAAGCAAAACAGTTTTTTGCGAATCTAAAATTGTTATTCGCAATCTGAATCCCCATTTGATCCAAGCCGGTTTAATTCCACGGTCACTCTTTCATCTCAATCATTGTTGCAAATAATGCCCGTCCGCTTGAACAACCCTTTTGACAAGCATATCAAATAACGCGTTACGTAATCTGGCTTGGTATAAATGTACCAAATTTACCAAGCCAAATGACGTCACGCGTGTCTTTAACGCACCGTATCGTCTTAAATTTTTGTTTACGTGAAAAAAGAAAAAATACGTGTCCAATATTTTTTTTAAATCTATCAGACGGACTAATTAGATTTTTTTGGTAAAATACTCTATTATGTCAGGATTCAAATCTAGAACATGCAGCTGCAAGGGTTTCAAATTTAATCTGCATGGAACTGAGCCTTTGTGTTGCGTCCCTATCAGCACAGGAAACCTTTCATCTGCAGTAGGTACAGTCTAGCAAAAAAGTTAATAGTTGTTGAGTGGGAATTTAAATTACATTATAGAACAGCGGCACCACAGTTGGTGAACAAAAAACGTGAAGTGACCAGTCTGCATCACAGCTGCCCTGTTGCATTAAATTGACGTCATCAATGGTTTACGTTTTATACTAGTTAGTTAATACCTGTATGAATAGTAATAGTTTAAAATTAGTTTTTAATTGAAATAAACATCAACTTTTGTCTGTAACTTAACACTTAACATTTTAAGATACAGCTGATCATGTCAAATTGAAACAATTTGCTTCGGGATCAATTGAATTTACACCTAGTTTCTAAAAAGCTATTTTATAGAAATACTGTCTTTCAAAGTTATGACGACCTCTGCGTTTGATCAATAGAAATAGTAATTGACATCAAATTATTTGACACAGTCTTTTGAAGTTCTGACTGTCGGTCATCTAATGTTGGTGAATCTAATTTTGTTCAGATACTAATTTAATAATTTGAAAACTTTTATAAACAGACTGATGTTTCAGACCGTCAAAAAACCACAACAAACATGACTCACTATCCAACCTAATTTAATAAAAGCTTTCCAAGTTTGCCGTAACGAATTAATTACATAGAGTATGTCTCTGATGGACCCCCATCCGCTCCCAATTAATTAAGTACGTTTGATTTTGCCTAGCTATTCCTATAGCCACTAAATAAAGTAACTCACCACCCCGCCTGCCCCCCTGCCTTTGAATTGACTAGATTATATTATGCATATAGGTACCGTACACACAAGCGAGCCTGCTTCGAGTTTCAATTATCAAGGTTAGGTGTCGCCAATCCCTCTCCCTTAGGCACTTGTCTCACCGCCGGCGAGGAAGCGAGTAGCTATCGACTATTTGCTGAGGAAAGGGACAATAGATATAGATGTAAAAGAGACACATACGTTCATAGTCGATAGCTGGCTATTCACACTGCTGGTGAGCGGCTCTTACCTCTAGTTGATCGTAGCGACAACAGCTGTCAAAGCTCAGCGACACTCGCTCGGCGATACTCGCTTGGCGGTCGGAACTTACCAAACAGTGCGCAGCGGAAATTTCTACCTATAGTGCGGGCCGGAGCGAGTAATGTGAGTAAAAGCCCGTCGCACAGAAGCACTCGCTGAAAGCCGAGCGTCAAAACTATCGAAACTTTTCACCCGCTATTCGCTGATCGCCAATTCGTTTCGAGTTTGAAGCTGTACTCGCTACTCGCTAATCGCCGGCGGTGAGACAAGTGCCTTATGTTCCGAGGGAGATTTGTTATACCTACAATACAATTGAGTACATCAACTAAGTACGCTGTTTGTGATCTCCCCCTCGACAAGACGTCGTATTAATTTACTGCGTAGTTTTCATCCGTCCGAATGAGCTTTATGAATTTGATTGGTATTCCGATTTTAAATTTAGGGGAAGCTGGTTTGTTTATGTTTTTGGGACCTAGTTCGTCACAGTCGAGATTCGGTATTTCGAAAGTTTCTCAAGGTAAGATTTGATGATTATAATCAATGGGAAAGGAGTTGCTTGAGATGGTTGTTATACTAATATGTGGTGGATGGCTTATAGGGATGTAGTAGAAAATATGCATATAAACTACTAAAGAAGTTGATCGTAACATAATCCTTATCCTTACTAATTTTAATAATATAAATGCGAAAATATCTCTGTCTGTCTGTCGCACTTTTACGCCAAAATTACTGAACCGATTTAAATGAAATTTGGCACACAGATAGTCTAGAGCCTGAGAAAGGACATAGTCTACTTTTTATCTCGGGAGTATGTTCGCTAGGGACCACGCGGGCGAAGCCGCTGGCAGAAGCTAGCAGGCTATAGATATTCTGTCGCTGACAGTTAGACTCGATCCCCTATACTTGTATATATAGGGAGCTTAAGTAGAGTAAGGGAGTTTAAGATAAAATTACCCTATGGTTTGCTGTGATCGACCTAGTTTACTTCCCAACCACAGAAACGATGAAGAGTGGAATATTTTTCTAAGGAACATTTTGTATGGTTTTAACTTCCTTAGTTTTAGTTTATTTTTAGGCGACTAGAGTCACTGTAATATTTAATTTACATTTTATTATTATTTCTTAGCAATGGGTTTGCTCTTGACTCTAGTCTATGTCAGAGATGACAGAGACAAAGTCTACGATGGAGCGAGCTTACCCAGAAGGAGCCTGTTCACTCTAACTTTGAAGAGATTAGGGTTGTAAGCTTTTGGAAACACACTTTTTCATTTGACGTTCAAAATTGCCTTTATTGGTCTAATTGAAATAAATCATTTGACTTTGACTATGAGGCACTATAAAAATAAATAAAATAAAATAGCCATTTATTTCCTGCATACTGTACGTTATATTATATGTTTTGGTTCAGTTCTTAGTTTAATCGAATGTGTTACTTCTTATTATTAGTATTGTTAGTTTTAACTTAATGGTATGGAATTAGTATTGTTAGTGTATAGTTGTTAGATTTATTTGTATATCGAACTATTTAATCTGCAGGAACCCCTGTACGGGTAAAGGCCTCCTCCAAAGATGCCCATGTTTCTATGTCTTGTGCCACTTTGGTCCACATAATTGTATGTACTTTGAGGCACTATAATTGTATGGAAATCTTATCACTGATGGCTGAATGTACACTTTTTGTAAACGTTTTTATTTGAATAAATTTATTTATTTACAAGTTGACCCGCGAAACTTCCCCTGCTCTGCTCCTATTGGTCTTAGCGTAATGATATAAAGCCTATAGCCTTCCTCGAAAGATGGGCTATCAAACACTGAAATAATTATCAAATCGGACCAGTAGTTCCTGAGATTATCGCGTTCAAGGAAACAAACAAACGAACACTTCAGCTTTATAATTATATTAGTATAGATCATTATTATTATTTATAGCTCAAACGACTCCGGAGAACCTGCACCGCGACTTCGGCGCGTACACGCTGGACCCGGGCACGCGCTACCCCAACCTGAACCGCGCCGCCGTCACTCCGCACCGCGTCACCGCCTTCTACGACTCCGACGAGCCGCTGCCCCTGGACGCCGCGCACCCGGCTAGGAAGAGGCGGAGGGGTTAGTATTATTAAGACGAAACATGGCTGGCTCTTCTTCTAGGTCGTCTTCAAGGTCTAACGACCCTACACACCCTAGTGTCAGAGTTTCTAAACCGCCTCAAGGGCCTGTGACATGATTTATTTGACGACCGCCATTTGGCGGCCGGGACCACCGGCTTATACGTGCAACAACCAGCAAGGCTTTGTATGTAAAAAGTCATAATTCGAGGTTTGGCTCTCGACTGTTTTCTCCTCCAATATTGGGCCGATTTAAGAGATATTTCACAAACTGAATAAGAAGGATGTATACTGTGTCCCCATGTTTTCCTTTTTAATGATTTATTAACCGTATAAGTACTCGAACCCGCACAAAATGCTCAAAATTGACCGAAAATCGCTGTCAATAGAGTCCTAGTGTACAAATTTGGCAACTATTAATCAAGCCCCTTCCTCGTTAAACACTGAAAAAAATTTCAAATCGGACCAGTACTTCCTGAGATTAGCGCGTTCAGGCAAGTAAGCAAACAAACAAACGTGTAACAGAATAAACGCAATCCCTCTTAGGGGTCGTTGAACTCATCATTATGAACAACTTTCACTATTACTTACTCTGTTACACGTTGTATAGACTATAGATTATTATAAATAGTATATTTGCATGTTTCGTATCGCAGAGGCGGAGGTTCCGGACGAAGCGCTAGTGGCCTGGGTGTCGTGCGGCGAGGCGGGGGGCGGCACGGCGGGGGGGCTGCGAGCAGCGGCGTCGCCGGGCGCGCTGACGCAGCTGCTGCGCCGCTACCGGCCCGACCTGCTGCCCGCCGCCGCCGTGCCGCGCGCCGTCTACCACATCCTGCACCAGGAGTTCGGTAACCACACCTTTATTACGGGCCGTTGCCCCCTAAACGCTTACAACTCTAATCTCTTCAAAATTAAAGTGAATAGGCTCCTTCTGGGTAAGCTCGCTTCAACATAGACTTTTTATCTGTCATCTCTGACTTAGACTAGAGTCAAGAGCAAACCCATCACAAATATAAATAAAAACAAAAGTCTCTTTAAAGCCACAGACAGACCACTCTGCAGGGGCTGCTTTGACTCCAAAGGATTAGCCGCCCACGTCGTCCTGGAATGCGAGGCCGTGGTTACCCTACGTTAATAAATCCTCGGAACGATGAGGTCGCTCCGCGAAACCTGTAAAGCTCCCAGGAAACTTCTGGGGGGAGCTAGGCTGGCTAACTTATCCGGGACAACTACGCACAACGGACCGAATGAGAGTCTAAGTGCGGAAAGTGGAGTCCCTAATCTATCTACCCCCACCTTTTTTATGGACGACCTAGCTTCAGCCAGCGGCTTCGCCCGAGTGACCCCTAGAGAACACACTCCCGGGATATTTCATGAAGATCCTTTCAGGCGTTAGTAATAAACAATCATCTATCCATCCACACAAACTAGCATTTACAATTAGTGGGATAGCATAGGACTGAAATCCCCTGCCAGTGTCTATGTTTCCTGATATAATAACCGGCACGAGTCGTGAGCACTCTCCATTGGTCGGCTTGATGACGACAGCTCTGACGCTTCACGTTATGGGGACCGTGCACGGCGTTGACTACGCCATCTAGTGTCGCATATTCGAATTTTTCAGGGTCAGAATACTTGACATTAATGCTTCTGTGCTGCCACCTGTGGTTCCTGCACGCTCAGTTTAGGGGAACGTGCGCGAAGAAGACTGTACCATCTAGCGTAGCTATTTCGAATTTTGTACTTGAAACATACTTGACAGTGACATTTCTGTGCTGCCACCTATAGTTTCTTCACGCCCCCTATTGGTTCATAAGTCATTGCTTATCAGTATATGCGGTGTTCGTTATTGTCAGGAGAAGGTTTGTATTAAAAAGAAATACAAAAATATGGCGGTACGAAGTTCGCTGGGTCAGCCTGTCCAGTCATTAATAAAATAAGTATTTTGTTAATAATGAGCTCTTTCCTTTAGTTTGCCATGTATACACCGTGACGTAACTAAAGCCTTACATACACTACATCCGATTTATTATATTGGGGATGAACCAGTTCTAGTTTTATGAATATCAATTAATTATTTTGAATTAGATTTTCTATTTTATTACTTTTAAATCTGACTGCTATGTATTATTTCGAACTGAACTGTAGTGGTATTTGAATTGTTTGTAATTTAGTTTATATTTGTTTGTATTTTAATTTGTTATTGACTTTTTTTATTTTAGTATGACATATAAATATTATTATACGTAATTATTTCGTAACTGTATCGGACAAGACTGACATATGTTACCTTATTTTGTGTTTTGTAATTACATTACAATTTGCATGTGATGGTAACATAGAGAACATTATTACTTACTTAAAAAAAAAAAAAAACTTCAATGTTATATTTATACCCATGATTCATCATCATTATCATCGTATCAGCCGAAAGACGTCCATTGCTGGTCATCAGGCCTCCCCCAAGCGTCGCTACAACAACCGGTCCTTTGCGTCCCGCATCCATCGGCTACCCGCAACCTTCACCAGGCCATCGCGGTCCACTTTGTAGGAGACCTTCCAACATCATCATCATCATCTGCCTAGCCTTTTCCCAACTATATTGGGGTCGGCTTCCAGTCAAACCGGATTTAGCTGAATACCCGTATTTTACGCGGCGGAGCGGCTGCCTACCAGACTTCCACAACCCATTAACTGGGAAATACGGTACTTCATGGCAAGACTGGAGTCAGATTAACTGGCATCTGACTATCCGTAACGACTGCCAAAGATCTACAAATGACAGCCGGGACCAACGGCTTCATGTGCTTTCCGAGGCACGGAGTAAACTCGGTATGTTAAGATGGCCACCCATCCACAGACCAACCTTGGCAAACGTTGCTTAACCTTGAAGATCGACTCGTGCGGCTGTTATTATCTAGCCACATCTCCTGTGGGAGGCCTTCAACGTTGCGAATAAATAAATGATTTCTGATTAGTTGCATTGGTCCCGCGCAGGCATAGTCCCGTTCTCTTCGGGGGGCACGCTGCGCGACGTGCCGGACGCCAAGCTGCGCTCGTACCTGACGCGCGTCTACAACGCCTTCAAGGGCGAGGTGCCTCACGTGGTGCACGAGACCGACGTCTTCGATCAGGTAATCGTTTTCTGACGGAGCTGCGCTGCCGTCGTAATAATTCAAACGCGAACAATTCTTCGCGCGCTCTCTCTCGTACACAGCTCAACGTCTTGCTGTGCAACAGAGAGTGCGCGAAGAATTGTTCGCGTTATCGCGATAGTGTAGCCGTAGCATAACTAAATACATGGTGTAATTTTTAGTCGTCTTACACTGGCAGCCCACTTCGTCTGTCCAATGACTACTACACGTTCATAAAAAAAAAGATCTAATACTTTTGAACAGTTGAATTATTAAAAAAATACAACCGACTTCCAACAAAATTACTTCGGAAGAAAGAAAAAAACTTTAATTTCTGAAGTCGGTGTTTTTGGTTATTTTTTCGTTTTTTGACACCGACTTCCGAAATTAAAGTTTTTTTCTTTCTTCCGAAGTTATTTTGTACCTTGTAGTGTTTTGTTTTTGGAAGTCGGTTGTATTTTTTGTAAAAAAGTTTTATATTTTTCACTTTTTAGTGGTACCGGCGCAATGTTATGTTAAGAACTGGTGTGAACACTAAAAAAATAACAATATAATGCTTATAAAATAAAAACTACTAGACCAAACTGAAAGAAATTTTTATGGGACCACCTGGCAGCTATTTCACGTCGAACAAAAAAAGAATCACGCGAATCGGTCCTTTAACCGCGACGTAATCGATGTACATACATAGAAAAAAAAAAAACATACCTGCCGAATTGAGAACCTCCTCCTTTTTGGGAAGTCGGTTAAAAATATTACTAATTTTATTATCACGACTCATGACGTAATTTGAGACATCCAGGAGCGAGCGCAGTCTGAGCTTTGTGTTCCAAGGACGCGCGTAATGGAAAGGTGACATTGTTTTATTGTTTTGATACGTCAACATTATTACCAGAGTATTTCATAATTGCAATGCCTTATTTATTTTTACTGTACCTATTAACCTAAATGAATTATTTGAAAAACGGTCGCGCCTACAGGTTGTTTATATCGGGTGCATTAAGTTGGCCGCCTTTATAAGACGATTAAAATGGCACCGTGTATACAACGTGTAACAGAATAAACCGCAACATCTCTTTAGGGGTCATTGTACTCATAATTATGAATAACTTTCACTATGGGACCAACCCACGAAAAAAAAGGTCGATAATACATTTATCTTCTAATCGTGTGGGCAGTAAAGTCTAACGACCCCACTCACCCTAGGGTCAGAGTTTCTAAACCGCCTCAAGGGCCTCTGACATGGTTTATTTGACGACCGCCATTTTTCGGCCTGAACCACCGGCTTATACGTGCCTTCCGAAGCACGGAATCATCTTTTTATCAGACAATCAGGTGATCCAAGCCTGCTATGTCCTAGCCAAAGGAAACAACTTTACAAAGTACACGTACACAGTCATATGTAATACATTTATGTGCGCTTAACTCGACAAAATGTACTGAACAGCTGATTTACTTTTTCGCGATTTTTAGGTTGGTCCCATAGTAAAAGTTGTTCATAATAATGAGTGCAATGACCCCTTAAGATGTATTGCGTTTATGTTACACGTTTTAGTCCCTAAAGCATTTGCTGTCAGAACAAAAGCCAGTACACAGTTTTAGTATAATAGGGAATATGCATGAAAAAGATATTAACATCTATACAGTTTATATAAAAATAAACAAAAAAAATTGTACTAACAGTGAAAATAGAATGAAAATTACGCGAAAAACGAAGGAGATATAATTATTTTAAACAAATATATCTGTCCCTCTCGCGAAAACGCTGTTTTCTATGGCAGCTGTATAGGCGACATGGACGATGACGTCAAAGTTTACATCGGACTTCTCTTTCTATTTGTAATCTTTGAAACTTTATAACTTCATCGCTGATGAAGACATTTAAAAAAAATATTTCATGATTGTTTACTACAGCTACTAAGTATTTCAATTCGCAAATTAAAAAATCGCATGCATATTCCCTATTGTTCATTTATTTTGAAGAATCGGTTGCCATGGGCAACAAACTCAGAACTACCTGCCTTAGCTATGTTCCTATAAACTTTTGATTTATCTAAACCAATGCCATATTTTTATTATAATTCAGTATAACATAAACTAAGAAGAATATGAAAGATGCAAAATAAAATATTTTTCTATTAAGTAATTTTTATTTTATTCTTTTAATTCTGTAAATATGACACAATGATTATTCATTCAACACGAGTACATTTTTACAGTTTTTTTATATAGTGCATAGAAATTGCAGCAAGATAGATATATTACTATTGCCTAACGGTTTAGAAAAGAAAATACAATTCACACAAACTAGAAAGGTTTAGGTACTTAAATAAAGGTAAAGAATCTTGATGTGTCTTTTTAAAAACCCAGTTTAATTTTATTCTGGTTTCTGGTTTAAGAACAACTTTATTTCTCATAAGAATTGCATACATAATTGACTTACTGAGAAAAAATATCTAAAACCAAGATTAATAATTAGAGCACACACTAATTCACTTTATTAAAATTTACAGCTTTACAATAAAATATAAAAATATGTAAAAAAATACCATTTACAAGCTTTATGTTTATAAGTTACTAGTTGAACCGCGCAACTCCGTCTGCGTCACAATTTTCATTACACTCCGCTCCTTTTGGTCTTAGCGTGATGATATATAGCCTATAGCCTTCCTCAATAAATGCGCTATCTAACACTGAAAGATTTTTTCAAATCGGACCAGTAGTTCCTGAGATTAGCGCGTTCAAGTAAACAAACAAACAAACTCTTCAGCTTTATATATTAGTATAGATGTGAATAATAACAAAAATAGGGTATTTTACTGAAAAAATCTAATTTGTGACTATGATGGTACAATTTTACCAAGCTACATGACGCCACGCGTGTTTTCAACGCGCTGTATCGTCTACGTTTTTTGTTTGCTTGAAAAAATAATTTGTATCCAATATTTTTTGAAAATTATCTTTTTTTTTTTTTTTACTCTTGATAGGCGCGCGTTTGACCACTATCTCACCTGATGGTAAGCGAGGATGTGGTCGAAGATGGAGCACGCTTGCCTAGAAATAACCTATTCACTCTTGATTTAAAGACTCCCAGGTTGTAGCTATCAGGAAACACAGACTCTGACGGTCTGTTTCGATATTTTTAGTAAGATACCATATTTCGCAAAAACAGCTAGCAGGACTCACTCAAATGCGCTCATTCCACGCTCAAAAGAGAAGAACAACAACAGAAAACTAAACAGTGATCAAGTGCCAAAGAAACAGTCAAAATTCTTTTAACTTTTTAAACGCTGCTGTTAAATAAATCTAACTCGACAATCTGACATACCATATTAATAGTACGACAAGCTCTTATCATGTACGAGTTCTTTCTGTAGTTCGTTTCAAATTGAGGAACATGAAGGAGACGCGATCTACAAAAAAAACTCTTAAACATGAAATGCAACTAAGAACCAATGTAAATACAACATTAACGATTACTACATCACTTGAACTTGCGGTTACCCGGTCGCAAATAGCCGTCGCGACGCAACAGCAATTGAATAGTATATTGTAAAAAATCAGCTGTCGCCATGTTTTTTGGACAATGGGAGGCCATAGTATATTAAACACTGCGTTTTTTTTTTAAACAGACGTTTAAACAGCGTTATTTGGTATGGCGTGTGGGAAGCTATAAAGCGTCAATTTCAGTTGACGCCCACGTGTCGTTGGCACACACGTGTGCCCACGACAACCCATAGGTTAAGCAGTAGTTTATTTGTTTAACATAAGTTTCAGTAAAATGTCACATTAAAATTGAAACCTTTATTTTACTACCTCAACCTTTCTAGTTAAGACATAAAACATTACGACACGAGTTCCGTATAAAGCAAAATTTTAACAGCGTTGACGATTGTCGTAGGCCCCTTCCTAAATATTTAGACTGGACAATCGTTGCATCTTATAGAATGTCACATGGTCTAGACTAGAGACCATGTGTAGAACAGGTCTAAAAAGGCCACTTTAGCAGAATCATATTAGAATCATAATATAAATCACAATAATCTGTCAAATTTAATTTTCATCTTTATTGCTAACGCATTAGGTTCAAGGTTGATTGGGAATATTGGACAGTTTCTGATTCTGCTAAAGTGGCCTTTTTAGACCCACAGTAGCCCAACATAACGCTAACAAAACCTCCTTAGAATTATTTAGACTTGACAATCGTTGCCTCTTATTGAATGTCACGTGGTCTAGACTAGTACCATATTATTATGTAGAACAGGAGGTCTAAAAAGGCCACTTTAGCAGAATCATATTAGAATCATAATATCATCATCATCTGCCTAGCCATTTCCCAACTATATTGGGGTCGGCTTCCAGTCAAACCGGATTTAGCTGAATACCAGTGTTTACGTGGAGCGGCTGCCTACCAGACCTCCACAACCCATTAACTGGGTAACACGGTACTTCATGGCAAGACTGGAGTCAGATTTACTGGCTTCTGACTATTAGAATCATAATATAAATCACAATAATCTGTCAAATTTAATTTTTATCTTTATTGCTAACGCATTAGGTTCAAGGTTGATTGGGAATATTGGACAGTTTCTGATTCTGCTAAAGTGGCCTTTTTAGACCCACAGTAGCCCAACATATCGCTAACAAGCCTCCTTAGAATTGTGACACAGTTATGTAATACCGCGCTGTATGTTACTAGATCAAACAGAGCATGCAGAAAGAGAAACACGGTCGCAACATTGAACACCCCGTCTCTGTATATACAAGTAAGTTTCATTAATAACACACGATACTTTTATATTCGGCCATTTGAAATTTACATTAAATTTTACTTTTTGAGGCGCCTATGAACCTTCAAAAAGATAAATCCCGTAAGTCCTACAAATCTGCCGCTCGGTTTTCAGAACGAATATAAGCGAGTCGGACTCGCACATGAAGGTTTCCGTACAGAAACCGTAATTTTTTATTATTTAGTTGTTATAGCGGCAATAGAAATGCACAATCTGTGAAAATTTCAACTGTCTAATTATTACGGTATTGAGATACAGCCCGCTGACAGACAGACAGACAGTGAAGGCTTAGTAATAGGGTTCCGTTGGTTACCCTTTGGGTACGGAATCATAAAAATGAGAAGTGTGTGATAACTGCTACGCTGCCGTGGTAAAACTAGCAAAGATGCCTATCGGTCATTGTTTGTGAGTTTCTAAAGCTATTCAAGGTATTGAAAATTCGTAAACACAGATCGATAGTTTTTTTTTCTCATTAATAAACTCAAAAGTTTAAAATCGACCTGTATGTCTACCATGAGTTTTATCAATCTATACTCGATAGCGACTGTAGTTAAAAACAGAATGAAAAAAAAAAAACAAGTTTTTAATTTATTTGTTTGTTAACTGAAGTTTTACTTGCAACTTTCTTGCTTGTAGGTTAACAACTAAACAAATATATTAGAAACATGTTTTTTTTTTAAGTTTGTAAACTGTTTTTTAACTACAGTCGCTAGCCAGTCTTGGTCGATTTTCGGCTGCACAGGAAGTAGTACGACGAAGTAACAGTTATTCAATTGCCGATTGTAAAAGTATCGTGTCAGCTACCCTTACATTTAATTTATACTTGTTATGAACATACCTTTACGAGCCTTTGCCATGACATCTACGTCGATATTGTTACAATGTCAAGGTTGCATTGATTTCAATGTAGCTGTGGAATTGTGATGCATTCTTTATTAAACCTGAAATCTTTTGTGTCTACCGAGAGGTTGAAATATTGTTGTAGAATATTTTCTAATACAAGTGTGTCGTCCTGCAGACGCGGCCGATGCCGACAAATCTCACTCGAGCTACAGAAAGAAACGCCGCTCAGTGCGTCCCCCACAAGTAAGTAACGACCCCGCCGAGTACATCCGCAAAAAGATCGGCAAACTAGACCTTAACGACATCACGCAGCTCGCGCGCCTCATCGAGGGCCACGACGCCGCCGCCGATACGCACACAGACAAACAGAAAGTCTTACAGGAACAGATCCTCGCCCTTCTAGATCCGGACGAGTCCCCGGACCCTCAGGTCCTGCGACACTCCCTAGCTCATCTCCTCCAAGGTTCCTCTAAAACCACCGTTCAACAGCCCGACAAGTTAGGTAGTTATTTCGTCCAAGAAGAAACAGCGAAACCTGTGAAACCTCCGCGCCGGCTGAAGGGGCTCGACCTCAGCAGTATGCGCGTGCCGGACTTCTCCGACATGTTCGACGACTCGGCCGACACTGACGTCACCGTCGTCAAAGTGGAGCCCAAGAAAACATTCAGCAGGTCGCCTTCCACCGAGAGGGTAAAAATTCTTGCATCGATGGGAAGTGGGAAGAAGCTGACGAGGTCATCGGAGAGCCCGCTGCCGCAGAAAGGCAGGCGGCTGTCAGATGTTATCGACAGTCAACGACTGCGACACTCGCAGAGTCCTGAATCGAAGCTGCCGTACAAGAGGTCGAACTCGATAGGATCGTCTGAAATTGCGAATACGAAGCGCATCGCTCAGCTGTTCGAGGGTCATAAACGTCGCCACACTCCGAGTCCTGAGTCCAGGTCCGTACGCTCCGGGTCCATCAGCAATCCCGAAATGGCTTTACGCCTGCAGCGGATGACGGAGATCATCGAGGGTAAGCGACGAGACACGCCAAGTCCGGACCGATCCAAGAGAGAAATCACTGGCAACCCCGAAATAGCGGTGCGACGCCAGAAGGTCGTGGAGCTCATCAAGCAAGGCCAGGGCCTCGGCCACGACGGCAAGCGGCGCCTGCCCGAAGTGCCTCAGCGGCGGAACAGCGACGACGCCATGACGTTCCGCATGCAGCGAGTGTCAGACATGATGCAGAAGAGAACTGCGGAGTCCAAGCGACCTAAAACAGGTCGTCGGAAGGCGGCTCGAGAAATAATGAAGCAGCGGTTTGAGAAGAGTCTTCAGATGCTGGCGGCGGAGCCCCGGCTAGATTTCGCGCCGTCGGCTGACCTGGAGAATGACTACGGGCTGCAGCAGTACCGTGCCAGCGCGCCCGACTTCGACGAGCGAGTGAAGAAGCTGGAGAAGAAGCTGCAGCATTATGTGAGGCGATTGCCGTCGTGTGTCGCATGGAATGACCCGTTGAGGGGTGTCGGTGTGGCGGCCGGAGCGGTTGAGAGACTGTTCATGTCGAAGTCTTTGCTACGATATGCTAGGGTTTTTTTTCTAGTAACATAGTAAATATGTTAGTAGTATTTTTATTAGTCAATTTAGACAGCAGTGGTAGCGATAAAAGCTATAGCTAATGTTCTTACAAAAAAATAATAAAGCGACTTCTTTAAAATTATTATTTAGTGTAAGTTTTCAGTCAAATATAAAACTAATACGAATAGGAAGCTACTCTCAACCGCTCTCAGGCCCACTTTACAATGAACAGATAACACGCACGTTTTGAAACAACACATCGATGGTGATGAAATACTACAATAACGTTTTATACTGACATAGAATATAATAATTACCTCTAGCAAATTGTGTGTGCATGTTAAGGGTACTATAACGCTAGCATTTGTTACAAACATATATGTATGATAATCGCCTGGCAAGTGCCACGTTCTCGCTTTCTGACGGGTGAGAAACTCCTTGTTTTAATGACCAGGGAACTAACCAAGTGCTAGTGAAATAGTGCCCTAAGAGTTATATTAACGTTTCACTGTTTTAAATTTACACTGTGTTGAACTAACTGACTGAAGTGTGTTGTCATAAGACTAATGATTATATATTTTTGCAAACTACTTGATTTTAGACAAGCTAAGTAATAAATTATAAGTGTAGATTTTAATTTACGCTAAAATCGAGTGCCTTTTCCATTTTACTAAGAAAGAGAAGGACATAGACATAAAGATCACAAAAGATAACAATCGTCAAATTAATTACAATTCGAAAACTAGAAGCAGTTTTGCTAAAAGTACGAGTAGTAACTGTTTACTATCAATCCGCCAACATTCAAACCAACCAATCCTAATACTACAGCTTTAACATCTGACCAATAGGAGGAGGGCCGAATCGTCGGCGGTGGCGGCCGAACTGCTGGCGGAGGCGCCCGAGTGGCCCGACTCGCCGCCGAACTCAGCGGTACCACCACCAACTCTTCAAACGTCGTCCCGCCTCGACCATCGTCCAAACCCAAGGACCTCATGCGCTCCGTCGGCAAGATAGAAAGAGATGACTGGAATATGAAGGAGATAGAACGCAAAATCATGGAGAATAGACTCGGCAGGCCCGAGCCGAAGACAGCCGAGCGTGTGCCGAAGTGGGATCGAGAACAGGTCAGTTCGATCTTGTTGTTTTGTAAATATTCTTGATCTGTAGGATCTGTGGTACCTTGGTCATAGTGTAGTACTTTAGTAAATTAGTGATTCCGTCAGCTGTCCGCTTAAGGCTGACTGTCCACTGAAGAAGAGAGGAGCGGAGAAATATTAACCAATGGAATTGCATAAAATTTCAGTGACTGACGCATAGCGGAGATTTTATGCAATTCCATTGGTTAATATTTCTCCGCTTCTATCGTCTCTGCTCCAGTGGACAGCCAGCCTTAAGGGTGCATCAATTTACGATAGTGATTGGCAGTCAAGTTGCAATATTTTCCCCGGATTGCCTATAAAATGTTCTTTTGTTTCAGTTTTTGGGTCGTCAGCGTAAACTGAAAGAGGGAGAGGGCAACGAGGAGAAATGGGTTGAAATCGATGAGACCTTGCACAAACTCGACCAGAAGCTGAAGGACTCCGGCAGACCGGACCAGGGCACTAAGAAGGTTCGTAGGGGTTTGTTAGTCCATCTCAAAATAAGTATTGTCCGTGGTAACAGTTGACGTTGGCAGCGCCTTATTAATGCTCCGCTCCTGTTGGTCGTAGCGTGATGTTATATAGTCTATAGCCTTCCTCGACAAATGGGCTATCCAACACTAAAAATATTTTTTCAGTTTGAACCAGCAGTACCCCTATTCTGTAACAACATTTACGTGTCTTGACAGCGGAATCCGAGGTGAGTATAAACATAAGACCTCTATGCTGTGTGCAATAAAGTTCACTTTGTGAGCTATCTCACTCAGGTGAAGCTCGATATCGAAATGGTTACTTACAGAATAGCCTTGCAGTTCCTGAGGTTAGCACGTTCAACCAAACTAACTGTTTGAACGCGGTATAATATTAGTATAGATTTTACTATAAAGCGAGAGATACACTGGTCCTACGTACGCAACGTATGCAACGGTTTTGTATCGTATCGTATGTTGCGTTGCATACGATAAATGTGCCTATTGCATAGTTTTTCATACAAAATCAATAGTCCAGATATCATAATGCGTTGCATACGTTGCGTACGTGGAACCCTTATATGACGTCCTTATTGCCATCATGATTATCCTGAGAAAAAGGGGTAAGTGATAAGCGTGTTGTATAACTCTGTCTCCCTCCCACACCGTTATCATGATGGTTTTAAGATGTCATAATAGGTACGCAGTTTGTTTCTGGTTTAGCTCATCATTCGTAACTTTCTTTTGTTTAGGTTGCCAATTTAGCGACGAAATTCGTGACGAAAGAACCCGAAGCCGAACAATCGAAAACGCCGCCGAAAGAGACACCGAAGGAAGATGTATGTACTACTTTACTTGCTATTATACTCTTAGTCTTGCGTGGCTCTAAATGCTTTTTGGAGGGTATGCGGTACAGAGAATAAAGTCCCGCACACTTCCATTGAAAAGTTGATGTGTCGGGTGTGTCCAATGGCCCGATAGTTGATGTTCGGGGTGATGTATATGTTCAAATCGCACGGTAATATCTGCTTACGCGACGCAGAATTTCGACGTAGTAGTTCGCTGCTAGTTGGATAGATGGCGTCGCGGTTCTTTTTTTGTTGCGATGAAGATTATTAATCATACCTACAAGAAAGAAAACAAGTTACATAAATTAACAAAATAAATATTAGCTCCAAACGTGAAGAGATTTTTACGTCATGCGAGCGTACCGTCCCTCATGGAGTTCCGCAGGGCAGTGTACTTGGACCACCCTTGTTTACAGTCAGTCTATACTCTGTTGGCTATTCTTGTGGCGGCATTACTTCATGCCGCTACAACTTCTTGCATTGTTCAACTGACCATATTGAAGACGGAAAGCGACATCGACTTTAAAGCGAATGGCGCATTATCGAAACTGTCTGATGAAAACAAAGATCACTTATTTGGCAGATTTGCACACTAAAATGTTTCACTGACGTGTCACATTCGAGTACCAATAAAACTTTGTTAAGCCTGGGAGCCGATGAAGGGAACAAAATCTCCTGTTCAGTACATTGTTCAGTTTGTATAACTCGATCAAATATGAGTAAAAGCTGTTTTTTAGTTAATAAGCCTCCGCTGTCCGCTCGTCCGTCCGTCTTCTGACAGCGGGCTATATCTCACGAACCGTAATAGGTAGCCGGTTAAAGTTTTTACAGAATGTGTACCTATTTCTGTTTCCGCTATAAAAACAAATAAAAATACTATGGTAAAGAACCCGTCATGCGCGAGTCCGACTCGCACTTGGCCGGTTTTTTATAGATATCAGTGTTAGTCCCATATTACAATTTCATTTTAGGGTGTACTTAAAGAAACTTCCTGAAAGATGGCCACGGAACTAAATGACATGTCTCGCGCGAGTGCTTCACCACCTGGGATGCTATGGATAGTTATGAGTTTTCGGATCTGGATACGGATGTGGATATAGGAATAAAATTATATCGGTTTCGGATAGTTTCGGTTACGGATATTAGATTAAATAGAAACACAAATAGTATGGAATAATTTGGTTTTATTTATAGGTTTTATCTAGTCTAGGTTATCATTTGGTACTACAATGTCGTTTTATTTAGACTGCGCCCTTATACGAAACTATCTGAAACTTGTGAAATGGATACGGTTACGGGTATATTTTTATTTCGGATATCCGATAGTTTCGGTTACGGAGCTCCATAACATCCCTGGCCACCGTTATTCAACCCGTAGATGTGTGTTAATATCTCGGTTGCTTACCGTCTACCAGGCCAAGAAGAGTTGGCGCGGTCCTGCGTTCACGGGCATGCAGTGCGCGGCGTGTGGCACGCGCGTGTTCGCGGCGGAGGGCGTGACCGCCGACGGTCTGCATCTGCACCGCGCCTGCTTCCGCTGCGCCGTCTGCAAGACCGTGCTGCGACCGGGGTGAGTCTAATGGGATACGGGAGCTAGAATGAGCGAGCGAAGCGAAATATAGTCGATATATAGATAGATTAGCGGACTTCACGCGGTTTCGCCCGCGTAGTCCCCGTCCCCGTGGGAGTACGGGGATAAAATATAGCCCATGCTATTAGCTGATAATGTAGCTGTCCATTGCTGAAAGAAGTTTTCTAATCGGTCCAGTAGTTTTTAAGTTTATTCGTCACATATAAATCTTTCCTCTTTATAATATTAGTGTAAAAGTATATTTTGCCGTATGGTTACGACCGGTGCCGTATGGTACCGTAAAAGAATAATACCATTCCATAGCTTCCTGTGGGTGTCGTAAGAGGCGACTAAGGGACTCACCAGAGAATGGGCAGCAGCGTTCTCTGTAAACCGCAACACCAAACACTGCGATCGCCAGCCCGCCTGCCGAGCGTGGCGTTTATGGCAACTCCCCCTCTTGGGGTTAGGCCTATGTCCAGCTGTGGATGTCTTTCGGCTGATATGATGATGATGATGATAAGTATAAATAATATGTTGGTGTATTCGCAGCAACTACACGATGGAGCGCTACGGCAGCCGCCTGGTGTGCCTGCGGCACTCGGGCGCGAGCGTGCCGGACGCGGCGGCGCGCGCCCCCCCGCCTCCCACGCCCGAGCGCATCAGTCTGGAGCTGTCCGACAGCGGCGCCCGCGAGATCGACGAGGACGAGTGGACCGACCGCAACTTCCTCGCCTCCGAGACCTCGTGTGCCGGCGGACTCAGGTCAGGAACGACATCATTCGTCATACACCTAAATTCAAAGAGCCGCCCGACAAAAATCTGTATAGAAGCCGTTTCAATTCCCTAAATGATGGTGAAAACGTCGCGGTCATACATACAGATACGAAAAGTCTTGTGCGTAGTCACATGTGTAAATGTGTGCGTGTCTACTTCCAGTGACGAAGAAGAGTCGAGCTCGGACGAGTACACGGACGCGGCGGACAGCGACGTGGAGGCAGCGGCGTCGCCCGGGCCCCCGGAAGCGCCCCGCGCCCCGCGGCCCCCGCACAGCGAGCTCTACTTCTCCGACGACTCATTCGGCTATGACGACTACTCGGACGACGGTGAGTGGGTTCACACACACTCGTTGTACAGGACGCTGCAAGTTTCTTTCTGTCCTAAAAAAATTGTGATTTTTATAGACTATATAGATATAGACTTCATCATTCAAGGCGGCTGACAAAAGTTTTATGTTATTATGTTAAAATATGGCTGAGCTCTGATATATCAACAACAACTGTGTATTAAACATATTTGCAAAATAAAATTCTATTCTATTCTAAAAATGCAGAAAAACAGTTAGTTTCATTTCAATCAACAATCTCTTAAAGTGGCTATCAATATTATTTGCCCCAGGATGAGGATTCAACGTCATGACTAAGAGACGACTGAATATAAATCCGAAATCGTGAGCACATCACAGTAAAATAAATAAACATTTAGATAGTTGAGCTAAAAGTAGGTACCTATCAAAATGTTGTAGCCAACCTATCTGATGTACAAACGAACTTGTGACAATCAGTTTGACGGATAACAGTATTGCCATTATAAGAAATCAGCTAAATGGTTGTGGACGCGAATCGCTTGACAGACTCTACCAAACAACAGTACAATTCACAGGCATACTTGTAAGAGTGGATAAAGATTTTTTTTTTATGTTTTGTCTAAAGTAATACTCAAACCCAATAATATCTATGTGTTAGCCATCGAAATGAAAAAAAAAAAAAAAAAAAAAACATTTTCTTGTTCTATTTCAAATGACGAAAAGGATACGATGGGTGATGATGAACACGTTTGACCGCTTTCCACGTTCCTGCTCTTCATCATCAGAGCTCGAGGGGTATTATGGATAGTTGATAACAATATCAACTATGCATAAAACCCATCGGGACGATTCTAATGAGCTCAAACACGACTGGCATACTTGTAAGAATGGATGCAAAAAAGCTTTTCGAGATTGCTGAAGACATATTCAAGGTATGTGATAGCCATCGAAATCGTAAAAAAAAACAGATATTCTTGCTCTACTTTAGATGACAAAAATTACGATAGGTCTCTACTCTGTCAGCTTCTGGGTCAGAAATTAAAATCTTTGTATGATTTATGAAAAATTGTCTTCCATCATTCTAAATCGTAGCCTTGTGACCGTGTTCCAGGCGCCGAGTCGTCGGGCGGGGAGTCGTGCTCGCGCATGCGCGCGGCGCGGGAGGCACGGCGGCGCGAGGTGCCGGCGCCGGCGCGCGCGCCCACCGACAGCAGCGAGGTACCGCGCTGCGCAGTCGCCTAGGCGTAGGCGTAGGCGTAGGCGTAGGGAGGTGCGGTAGCGACACCCGCCGCCCCACACACTCGCGCATTCTTAACTCTAACATTCAGCGTAGGGCTCACTATGCGCGAAGAGTAGGACGAGTACTTACCGCAGACGGATACCCTTCTGTCATGGGCGCCGTAAGGGGGTACAAAGGGGTGCACTTAACTGGCTTTCATTAAAACGTACGAAGACATAAAAAATACACTTTGCTATTTTTGTCGTCTTACAAAGGCGGCCCACTTAATGTACCCAACATAAACTACCCCTAGGCACGATTATTTTGTTGAAAAATTCATTAAGATAATAGGTACAATAAAAATGAATTATGAAAAATCTGTTAATAATGTTTACGTATCAAAATAATGTCACCGTTCCATTCCACGCCGTCCTTCAAGCGCAGGGCTCGGACTGCGCTCGCTCCTGGATGTTTCAAACTAAGTCATGCGTCATGTTAATGAACAGCATTTAATTTTTTTGCATAATCAAATGTTCATTAATATATTATTTTTGTGAATAGTAGTAAATGGATAGATGAGTGGGCTGCCGTTGCACTTAAATGGCACCGTGTTTATTAGGCAAATGGAATGTAAAATAGACCTAGCAAATCCTAGATCTTCTTCTCAAGCTTTTCTGCATAAGTCAACATAAAATTTCAAATGAAAACCTGTCCTGTTCGAGGCGGAGTTTTGAAGACGCAACCTCCTGAAAATATTCCTGTCGGCGCCCATGCGTCTTGTAAAGCGTTTTGTTATGTTAAACTTTACGATTTAGAATACAAAACGGGGCAACGTTGGCGGTAAGGGCTAAAAAAAATAGGCTAAATTAAAACAGTCCTCAAACTTACAAAAAAAGTCCGAAAAATTGATAAAAAAAGGACGGGTTAAATGATTTTAATTTGCAAATACGAGTAGGTTACAAGTAACTCTTTTACATGATTATTATATCTTATTGTTATAATAATCTAGGAGGAGCTCGTGGCTAGATAATAACAGCCGCACGGGTCGATCTTCAAGGTTAAGCAACGCTTGCCAAGGTTGGTCTGTGGAGTTTTCTCCGTGCCTCGGAAAGCACGTTAAGCCGTTGGTCCCGGCTGTCATTTGTAGATCTTTGGCAGTCGTTACGTACAGTCAGAAGCCAGTAAATTTGACTCCAGTCTTGCCATGAAGTACCGTGTTACCCAGTTAATGGGTTGTGGAGGTCTGGTAGGCAGCCGCTCCTCGTAAAATACTGGTATTTAGATTAATCTGGCTTGACTGGAAGCCGACCCCAATATAGTTGGGAAAAGGCTAGGCAGATGATGATGATGATGATGACTGTTATAATAATATAGATGAGTTCCGAGTGTCATAACTGAGTACCCTGAGAAGAAACACCGGAACAAGCTCAGAAATCATGGTCTCTTATTGTAATGGTCAAAACATATGAGAACCATGCATGTAGGTAGGTCTGAGTGAGTTGACCTTATGAGGAAAGCACCATACAGATTCGAGTGGAGCTCAAATTAGAACTATGAGGAGCGCAACTTAGAACTTTGAGGAGTTCAACTTAGAACTTTGAGGAGTTCAACTTAGAACTTTGAACAGCTCAACTTAGAACTTTGAGGAGTTCAACTTAGAACTTTGAGGAGCTCAACTTAGAACTTTGAACAGCGCAACTTAGAACTTTGAGGAGCTCAACTTAGAACGTTGAGGAGCTCAACTTAGAACGTTGAGCAGCTCAACTTAGAACTTTGAGGAGCTCAACTTAGAACTTTGAACAGCGCAACTTAGAACGTTGAGCAGCTCAACTTAGAACTTTGAGGAGCTCAACTTAGAACTTTGAACAGCGCAACTTAGAACTTTGAGGAGCTCAACATAGAACGTTGAGCAGCTCAACTTAGAACTTTGAGGAGCTCAACTTAGAACTTTGAACAGCGCAACTTAGAACTTTGAGGAGCTCAACTTAGAACTTTGAACAGCGCAACTTAGAACTTTGAGGAGCTCAACTTAAAACTTTAAAGCTCAAGCTAGTGTTAGCTTAGGCACGTTCGGTAGGCGCATGCATGCGTCATATCATCGCTAGATAACCGGGGCGGCGGTCGAGGCGCGGTAAGCGTTTAGTTTGTCCACACTAACTTCCGTCAACGACTTATTGTTTCATTTTGATTTATGAAGCGGCTTTCGTTGCTTCTAAACATCATTCTTCTCTTAATACTGAACATATTGTATAATTTGTGCCATTCATAAACTGACAATAATTAAAAATTTCGAAGCCGCGAAACGATCTACACTCTTGTTTCACGACTGTTGCCCAAGACTGTACAACTGACTTTATACTGTATATTTTATACAGTTAATATAAAGCCGGCTGCATGATAAGAAATCTTGATGTACGAGTATTATACAAAATAATTTCCTAAGGATTTTCCGTTTGTATTAATCAGTTCAGTGTCGATCGTTGAAGTTGGATCATCATCCGATGGCCACGAAACTAAAGTTTTTAAATTTACTGTCAAAATGAAACAGTGGGTCGTTCAATCGATGGCGCTTTTGTATGTGTTACGTTTATGTACCATTAATATATTAATTTGTTATATTTTAATATTAAATCATAATATTGTATGTGTTTATTAGCTTTATAGTTATGTATTATATCGCACTAGATGTACATATAATATTTATATCATATGTAAATAATGTCTGTTGTTTTTGAGTTTTTCTTTTTATATTTATTTTTTATTTTGTTCATGTATCGTGGGGAAGGTTAAGTGGCATTTAGAAATTTTGGCAATTGATAGGTACCTAAGAGTAAAAGAGATAAGAGACAAACAATTAACCAAGTATGGAATTTCGCTGTTTAGTAGAATTAATATAATCACAATTCTGTTCTGGATCCGTATTTTGAAATATGAATGCCATATCAGTTCGAGAAAGGGAAGGCCTTATCGGCCACGTATAACTCCGTCTCTCTCGCCCGCACTGTAATCGTGATGGCGTTAAAACGGAACCTACTTTTTTATTCGATTACTCGACGGCAAAGAAGGTTATGTCGTAAGGTGGGCACTGACCGGTGTTACGGGCTGTGATGTACCATTCGCAGCGATCAATGTTACAATACGCTGTGTACTATAAAATCCGAGTAACATGCGCGTGTTCGTGTTCGTTCCCAAGTACTGACTGCACGAATGCTCGCTATGTAACATGTTACATTACGCTCCGTAATACCGGTCAGTACCCAGCTTTACATTATAAATTTCATTCACATTCATCTGAAACGTCGACTAAAAGTTAAGTTACAGGATCACTTATAACATTTTCGTCAGGATTGGTAGGAGTTTCTAAATGTCACGTACGTTCCAACGTTACCCCCACACTGTATATACATATGTATAGTCCCCTGTCCGCGACGGACACCGCCATCTCCGACGGTAAGTTAGTGTGGTGTGTGTGTGCACCTTCCTACAGCCGCGGGGCTCGCTTGTAACGCTCTAACCAGGCTCCGACACTTCGTTGTCTACCACTTTTTACAAAGGTTGAACATTATGTCACGTAAACAATTTATACCTTGTCATTTTATCAAGTTCAAGTAATTCAACCTTAAAGTGATAGACAATTATCTTCCCCGACTGTACTATAATAAGCTTGAACACAGGTGGAATCTGAGGAGGAGAGCGAGTCGAGCGACGAGGAGGTGTCGTCCGCCACCGAGGTGTCCACCGACAGCGAGTTCGCGCGCGAGGAGGCGGCGCCCCCGCCCTCCCCGCCCGCCATCCTCGTGACGGAGGCCACGCCCCCCGCGCCCGCAGCGCCCGCACCCGCACCCGCACCCGCGCCCTCCGCGCCCCCGCACGAGTACCCGCTGAGCCGCGCGCGCTCGGCCGGCGGACTCGCCACCAAGCGCGCGCTCGAGCTCAAGCGACGATACCTCCTGGGCGAGCCCTCTCCCCCCGCCGTCCGCAAGTCCGACTCCACCTCGCAAATAGACACCAAGTTCGAAGCCTTCAGGTCTACTATAACAGAGTTCCAGAAGATGCTACACCCCGCCCCCGCGGCCACGCAGCAGCCGCCGCCGCAGAAGCCCATCGTCACCTTCCAGCTGTCCGCCGAGGAGAAGAAGGCGCAGCCGATGCCCGACATCATTAAGAACCTCGTCAACGACGCGCCCGTCGACTTGCTCACTAAAGTGGACTCTCCTCTCATCAAGGACTGGAGTTTGGAAAACGCGAAAGAAGAAAAGGACCCAGACTTGGATTCAGACTCGCTGTCCGAAGACGAGTCGTCCAACACCGAGACGGGTCGGGAGCAGTCGGTGCCGCGCGTGGAGGTGCACGACGAGGGCGGCGAGCTGATCCAGCTGGACAGCCTCCTGCTGGTGAGCAGCGCGGAGGAGGAGAAGGCGTCGGGCACGGAGACGGGTGCCACGGTGCGGGCGGGCACGGGGGCGGCGTCCGAGTCGTCGGAGTCGGGCCGCGATGCCACCACGCTAGCGCTCACTGAGACCGAGCTGTCAGACTGGGCGGCCGAGAGCGCCTTCCAGGACAAGGACGAGCGCCGGCGCCCCCCTCCGCGCGCGCTCAGCGGCCCCAAGCTCGTGCACGACGCCAAGAACGTGGCCGTGGCTACGCACGTGTGCGGCCGCGCCAGCCCGCTGCACTCCGTCGTGTACGCCAACGCGCTCGACCACTTCGAGTTCGCCGACGAGGGCGAGCAGGACCCCTCGCTCGAGAGCCCCCCCACGCCCCCCAACGAGGGCTACATGGAGCTCGTCGACAACGACTACGACCCCTACTCGCCCGGCAACGACCGCTCCATGAACTTCATCGAGAGGAGTTTCTCCGAGACCGTGTTCAAGCCGGCCAGCCAGGACAACAGCTACAGACAGAACTTGTGCCCCATCGACTTGGATGACATAGAAGACATAGACGCAGATACAGAACCTCTAGATTTGAAGTCGCCTCAACTTTTAAAGTCCATTGACAACGACACAAGTGACAAATCTACGAGCGGCAGTTTGCAGAAAAGTGACTGTTTGCACAAGAGTGAGAGTCTGCACAAGAGTGAGAGTCTGCACAAGAGTGAGAGTCTGCACAAGAGTGAGAGTCTGCACAAGAGTGAGAGTCTGCATAGAAGTAACAGTTTGAACAAAAGTAATAGTCTGAACGGTAGCGACAGTCTGCCCAATAGTAACAGTCTGAACAAAAGTGACAGCTTACAGAAAAGTGATAGCCTACAGAAGAGCGACAGTTTCGTGAAAACCGAGAGCATGCTTAAGACAGATAGCATATTTAAGACCGACACTGCAAGCGTGCACAGAAGTGACAGCATTCACAATGACAGCACTCGAGTAGAAAATCCGGAGCCGAAGATAGAGAATAAGATAGAATCGTTGAGTCTGTCAGAGATATCTCCGCCGCTAGAGAAGGTGGAGCCGGAGAGCGAGGTGTGTCCGGCGCTGACGAGCGAGGCGGCGCGGCGCTGCGCGGCCGGCCCGCTCGGCTGCTCGCTGCGCCTGTACTCGCCCGCCATCTGCCGCTCCGCCAGCGTCACGCTGCACCGCTCGCCGCGCAGCAGCGACTCGCCCTCGCGCAGCTTCGAGCTGTCCGTGTCCCTCAAGTTGAGCTCGGGCTCGCTGTCGCCGGCGCCGGCGCGCGACACGTCGCACAAGGTGCAGGAACTGCAGCGCGAGCGCGAGGAGCAGACCGAGGTGGTGCGGCGGCTGGTGCTAGAGCGGCTGGGCAGCGCGCCCAAGGCCGCTCGCAAGTCCGTGAAGCGGTCGCGCGCCTCGCCCGGCGCCGCGCCGCCGCCCGTGCCGCCGCCGCCCGACCTGCCCCCGCCCCCGCCGCCCCGCCCCGATCTCCCCGCGCTCCCCGCACACCCCCCGCTCCCCGTCAAACCCTCCTTCTCCGACCCCGAGCTCGCTCGCGAGAGGCGAAGCAAGAGCATTATGAAAAGTATTTCTAGTTACCTGAACCGCCGGCTGGGACCGCGAGCCAAGGTAGGCACACTCTAGTACCCGTACGACGTTATCTTATAGTATATTTTTGGTACACATAGTGTATTCAGTCGTGGCCACTGGTAGGACTCTCACGAAATAAGTACCACCGTCAAATGTGAAAAAAGATGAACAATTTCCGTTTATCCTTAAAAATACTGAGCAACTATTAAACTCACTAATATCTCCAGTGAAGCGTTAACAGTGGCTTCGGCTCTTCATATCATGCCATCCACCAGACCCATCTCAATAAGATCAAGAGCCAGTATCAACATTCAACACTCTGATGATACACGGCTGACGATCGCATAACATTGATTTTGAACAATGTGTAAGCCTTTTGAGCACCACATCAAACAATTTAAACTCTTTAAATCGATCCCATATACTTTTCGATTTTAGATCATCTCCGCACTAACTGTTTTTGGTTGCACGAAAGTATTATATTAGTCAGAAGTCACTTTTGCGTTGTGATTGATGAACTTTCGAGATTTTAATTGAAAAAAAAAAAATGTTTTCTCTTGTATTTTTAATTAATCAAATATTAATTTGTTTCAATTTACTTCCTGGATTATTATTACTTTGTTTTACGCTAAAAAAACTCCTTAAAATATAAAACACCTTCATATACCTTTCGTACAGCAAATAACTCTCAGTGTGCTCGAAAATAATCAAGTCAATCCCATATACATATCACAAAACCAGTTCATCTCATTCAGTTCAATGTGAATATTGTAAAAATAAAGTAGTGATACAGTCCGGGGTTGGTCGTAACATGTTTAGAAAGGGTGTCCACATTTGGTAATATAACATGAGACTTGGAAGAGGAATTAATAACTAGTTTTGGGTACTGTGTTTTATTCGTGACGGATTAAAGTGAGAAATGGGCAAAATAATAAGAATTCGAGGTTAAGAACGTGTCAGACCCTACATGAAAGCCTTTGATAGGCTTTCGTCGTAAAATAGAAGTGTTCAACTTCTCCACTACAAATTATTAAGTCTAAAACCGGGAGTGTCTTTCGAGACCATGCTACATAATGGGGTATATTACTAAAAAAAACTAATTAGTCCGTCTGACAGATTTTCAAAAAATATTGGACACTTATTTTTTATTTTTTCACGTAAACAAAAAATAAAGTAGATACAGTGAGTTGACACTGGACGTCATCTGGCTGGGTAAAAATGTACCTTATTTACCAAGCCAGATGACGTCGACTTTTAACGGACTGTATCGTCTTCATTTATTGTTCACGTGAAAGAAGAAAAAATACGTGTACAATAATTTTTTAATGTAGTCGGACTAATTAGATTTTTTTAGTAAAATACCCTATTATGATAACTTTATAACCTTTTGTCTGTCAAATATTGCGATGAAAGATTTGCCAAAATAAATTGTGTCTTAAATTCTACTATCAAAACCCAAAACGCCTTGGCCCACTTTAATCCGGCACACATAGATTAATTTGTCAAAATTTCGACATAGTAGCGGACACCGGAGTAGACTAACACACGTTGAATTTTCAGTCATTCTCGGATCCGGAGCTGCAGTTGCACGTAAGCCAATATCCGTAAAGTGTCGTGAGTCGCATGCCGTGTACGTCTGTCGCACCGCTCGGTCGCGTCGCTCGGTCGCGTGTATGCGCCCGCCCTTATGCGTGGCGTTGGATCGGGATGTTGTTGACGTTGATGCATGATCAGGGTTTGTGCCAAGGATTATTACGTCTGTATCGGGAGTAATTTGGGCTTAGTTCAAAACATTTTCGGGTTTTTTTGTACTTTCATACGAAAGCAATATATATTGTTGTCGTAGTGTGAGAGTCTTTAAGTATTATGTTTGAAAGTAAGCTGATTAACTCTATAATATACATAAATCTGAGTTGAACAATAAAATGTTTGGTTCGCTCTTGTGAAGTTCGTTTGCGTTCAAACATAATGCAAGTAAACGAATGACTTTGATCCAACGTCAACAATTCGTTCTGTGCATCTGTCCCACGGGAATGTCTTCGCTTCACCTGTCGCCCTACACTGCGTTGCGATGGTACAATATACAGTATTACCTACCTTAGTTATTAATTGGGATATCGGAAACACATTGATTCTAATCTTTTTGCTCAAATATTACTTCTAGTAAGTGGCCAATTATTGCCCTTGACTGAATTTCCGTGGAATTACTTGTTCAAACATGGAACAAAATGTAGATTTCTATGAGTGATATGATTTTTGTGGTCGAATCAGTAATTAGCTTCATCTTTCTGACTGATCGACTTCTGACAGTTCAAAAGTGCCTGTAAATGGTTGATTGGATTGCATTCTTTTAGTTTGAGGTCGATATGTGTCTGGAAATTAGTTTTACTGACAATTTTACTTCCGATTCTAGTTTAGATTAGGTAATATTAGCATATTTTTAAAATTCAGTCTGCTCCAAAACTCTACTAATTATTTTAAATTGTATTATAGAATTATACTGAGTAATAATTGATATTGGTGAGGAACTTAGTTTTCAACCGCCTATTTCAATAGGTATCATACTCGTAGCTGGATATTGTACTATCGGAGCGATCGATTTCGTCATGTGGACATTTAGTGGTATATATGTGAATTTTGTATGTAAATGAAAGTGCACGATAATGGCTTCTTGTGCATAATTTCTCGTAACTTTGGTTATGAAAGAAAACATGGCAAACTACTGTAACTTATAAAAGTTTTCAGAGTTATCTTACCATATTAATTTGGCTTAGTCCCATGTCGTTCCCTTCCCATCTCTTTCACTATGCCTGTGCAATAGAGATGGGACTATTATTCGCTAATAGTCAACTCAACTGGGTTAGATAATTTTGGTCACAGACCCTACGTATAAACAATAGGGGAAGAGATGGGACAAAGCCATTAATGTTTGTTAATACTATAACAACACAACTGACATAGATTTTTAAAATAGTCAGCAGATAGTTTACCATTAACTGAAAGCCAGAGTTACATCTTAATGTTAAGCTACAAAGCTACAGTGCCGCAAAGCTTGTTGGAATGGCCTATACCTACATGCCTGCCGCTATACCTACCCAAGAAATATATTTTCAAAGAAACCTTCTTTAAAAATATTTTTCAAAATTTCCTATCCAAATGTTATGAGCTATTTTGTATCTTTATTTTACAGGAATAAGATCGAAATCGCTTATAATGTTTGGTAGGTTTCCAGAAGGTTCGTAATTAAATTATATTTACCTTCCCTTATATTTAGAACAAATTAAATTTTGAATAGTTATTTTATTGTTTATTCTGTTTTAATAGAAACCATGTTATTTATGGCAAAAATAAATCTTTGGCAAATAATTAACTATCTCAAACAGTAATTAACAGTAATATTTTACTCTTAACAAATCGCAAGTTCCCTTATTCAAATAATTTTCCAGTACTTACGTCTATAACATTTTTAAAATTCGCCTATTAATTTCAACTTTTCTTAGAGACGGGGCAAATACATCTAGCGAACACAATTCAATGTATGGTATTGTAGCCTTACCAAACACCAAATCAAAATAGCACCTTCTGTAGATTGTAAAACACGACCGAAGTTCGTTTGTAAACAGGGGTGACTTTATTCATTGACAATCCCTCAGCCAGTGAAAGTATCCATGGATGTAAACATCTTTTATGATGGAGGTCCACTCTGAAATAGCTGTTCAGTACATTTATCAATCATCAATATTATATAAAACTAGGAGCTAGATAATAACAGCCGCACGGGTCGATCTTCAAGATTAAGCAACGCTTGCCAAGGTTGGCCTGTGGATGGGTGACCATCTAAACATACCGGGCTTCCTCCGTGCCTCGGAAAGCACGTTAAGCCTTTGGTCCCGGCTGTCATTTATAGATCTTTGGTAGTCGTTACCGATAGTCAGAAGCCAGTCCTAAATCTGACTCCAGTCTGCCATGAAGTACCGTATTACCCAGTTAATGGGTTGTGGAGGTCTGGTAGGCAGCCGCTCCACGTAAAATACTGGTATTCAGCTAAATCAGTCTTGACTGGAAGCCGACCCCAATATAGTTGGGAAAAGGCAGGCAGATGATGAACATTATATAAAACTCTTCCTTTACTGAGTGACGAACAGATAACGCACAGCCGAAACTACTGGTCGCAGAAAGCTGAAATTTGGCATGTAGGTTCCTTAGGGAGTGTAGGCGAGTAGGATTTAGTGGAACTCCTACGGGAACGGGAAAAACAGGATACACAGCAGTGGCGTAGCTAGACCCAAAAGGGCCCTTTATAACAAAACATTAGGGGGCCCCTTTCAACCCGACTACGGCAAAGAGATACTTTTTTGCTACATGACAGGGTAGCACAAAACTGTGACTCATTTTACTTGTTACCACTTATAATGGCTGGATATAGATGTTTGTAACTCAATCACGCCAGAACGCGGCTAAACGAATCTGTTTGGTTCCGAAATAGATTATAGTCTGGAATAGCACAGGCCACTTTTTTCCCCGATAGTATGTTCCGGGATGATTTCCGTCATTCACGCATATTATGCTGCTGGCAGAGTTTGAGGCTTCTGACAGTATTTTACGACTTTTTTCTTTCACACGTCGGGGCCGCTTTAGTCTGGGGCCCCCGTATAATTGATACGGCTGATACGGCGTTAGTTACGCCCCTGAGTTGCGGGCAAAATCTTGTGTTCGTATAAAATGTAAGGAACAGTAGTTCGATCATAATTTTGGTCCCATAGTAAAAGCTATTCATATGCAAGGGTACTTCCTCAGTCTGAAATATTGTCCATGAATGAATCAGTCGCTCTGGGATTGTGACCGAGGTCCCTTCAGTTCCGCGCTGACTAAAGCTATGTTCGCAGGAGCCGCAGCCCGCGTCCGGCGCTCACAAGTCCACGAGCGCGCTCCAGGAGCCTCCCCCCGTGCCCCCGCCGCCTGTGCTCTACATACCTCCACCTCCCCGCGAGCCCAGACTACGACGGAGGCCAGGTCAGTACTGTACTACTTATATCTTGACGTTAATGTCGCTTTACTGAACTGTTCTTTTAAAATACGTAATTTATTACTTACCCGTCATGAGTATAACCAAGATGAACCAAACATGTGTGATTTGTAGGTTTTGCCCGTGTTTCTGGCCACATATCACTTGGAACACGATAAAATTTAAACATAGTTATCCCCAGAAATCTCGATTTTGTCAAACTTGTAAAGCTTAGGCTGGTCGCTAGTAAAGTCAGCTAGATAAGCTGTGGTCCAAATGTGTTAACATAACCATTAACTAATAAGCTAATATCACTGGTAAGATTCATATTAATTGCGCAGCATATTGCTTGCATTAGTCCTAATATAGCAACCATTTGGAATATGCCGTAGTATGTCAACGCAAGCTAAACAATCTGATCATATACTTCATTCAAATTCAAACAGCTGTTCAGTACATCAATTTCATTGAGGAGTCACGAAAACAAATTGTTTAACTATCAACTTAAGGCGACCTTTACTTAAAGAATAAAATTGGTAGTTTCACAGCTTTTGCTCAGAAAAACAGCTAGAATTATTCTTCAATCACGAAAGGTTTAGTCATTGAAAAATCAGTGTCTTACGTCGTCACATTAGGTTGATCAACCGTAATTTCAATCATCAACTGTAATCTGTGACTTTACTATGGTATCTAACTTTGGAAATATCTGTGAAATAGTGTCAACGTTACCATAGTACATGAAGTTTTCATTTATGGGGAATTACGTCAAAAGGAGCTTGTTAAAGGAATAAACAATTAGTTTCCCTTAATGTATGTGTCGTGGCTAACACCGCTCATAACCCGCTCACGTCATGTAACCTCGCACTAACCGCAGCCTACGAGGCGGGTGGCGCGGCCGACATGGAGCACCGCGACGCCATGCAGCTGTGGTTCGAGGCGCGATGGGCACGCCTTGTCGCGCAGCGCCGCGCTCGTGATGAAGACGACGAGCCCGTCGCGCGCCGCCTCGCACGCCTCGAGCGTCGCTTGACGCGACCGCTCTCTGGTAACTTGACTTGTTTCGTTAATAGCCGCTAGGTGGCGCCGGTGTCGTAAGGCTTTTGGACTGTGACGCCAGAATTGAAAGAAGATCTGTGATGGGTGCCCATTTTAATACACCGACATTCCTCCGTGCCTCGGAAAGTAAGTGCAGCTGATGGTTCTGTTGCGGAATCTGCTCGAAAGAGTCACCGCGGCACTGGAACGCAAAGGGCACTAGGAGGAACACGAATGGGTTTTAGTCAGTAAGAGTCTGACACTCCTTTCTGCTCCGCCTAGAGCGGGAGGAGCCATTTGATTAATTCCATAAGAAAAAGCTTTGGACCTGGCTGTCATTTGTAGATCTGTGACAGATGTAACGATACAAGTCCTGCTAAAGCTGCGGAAATTCTGTCAGATGCATATTGTACGAAAGACGCCATGCTGAGGCGCTTCCAGATGAATTGGTAACAGGAAAGGGTCATCATCTCATAAAGTTGTAGATGGTCTTCATAATCTCAAAAGTACTAATAATGCCTTATGTATGTTATAACACCACACTCATTTTAAACATTCGCCTGCACATTTCACTTTAGACGCACCACGCAGCTATTACTACGTTGTCGAATTTCATAAAAAAAATCATGTAAATGTTATATCGTGTTGAATGCGAAGTATACAGCGTGTCTTAGAAGTGCATAGTCAATACAGGAAGAAACATACTACAAAAAATTACTAAAAAGTTCGAAACAAATCTTTTTTAAACGATAAAGTCTGAGAAATGTGGCATTTATTTTAGTTAAATCACAGATTTGATGCTCTGTGCTGTGTATCAAAGGGCCTAGCACGAAAGGTTTTGACGTCTAGTAACGTAACGTAACATTTTACTGTAACTATAATACTCGCTACGCACATGTTTATTTGAATAAGGGTTTTCTGAAATGTCCAGCACCAGGTGGCAGCACTGAGGCACACACACTTATCAAATCGCTTGTTTTCTGAGATCTGTTAAGTTGACGTCGTCGTCGTCATGTTAATGTCAAAGTCACTTAATTAATGAAGAGGACCTGTCGCCTATGTTACGCCAACTGGTGGAGTAAATTTTCCTGATAACCCTCATTGGACAATATATTGAAATTTTTGTATTCAGATACAAATTGTGTATGTCGAATAAAACTAAACCAAAATAAACGTTAACGAACATTCGAAAACACACTCATTCGTTCAAACATTCGTGTTAGGCCCACTGATACAGAACGTCACACATAAATTTATTTATTTAAACTTCATGTACAATAGTGGTTCATGGGCGGACTTAATGCAACAAGGCATTCTGTATCAGTCAACCTTTGGGTTAAAATAGACTACCTACACTGCACGCACTTCCAGAACAGCCTGTACAATGTTAGGCGTATGAGCGTGATGTGCTATGTGAATGTTTCAGCGGAGCAGCAGGCGGCGACGGTGGCGGAGCTAGTGCAGGTGACCGCGCAGCGCGACGCGCACCGAGCCATGTTGTTGGCTGATAGGTGCGTAACATATACCACGAATGACGCAACTCCTCTTAAGGAGTCATTGGGGGACAATAAATGAATTATTTACATTTTAGAATTTTCTATAAAAAATGCAAAAACATTTAAAAATATAAAAAATAGTAGCCCACCGGTATCGGGAACAGGGTCCAAGTAACCAGAGGTCAGGGCTCCCGTGAGTGGAACCTCCTAACGATGCGCGCCGTGTCCAGGAGTACTGCTTTCTGGATCAAGCCCTTGATCCAGCTGCCTGACGAGAGCCTCCGCAGATGTTGGTCGAGGCTCTTAGCAATTATGCCATTGGCCGTCGTGACTATCGGCTCAATGACTGCTGTGTTCACATCCTACATGTCGACAACCTCGCGAGCCAATCAAGATACTAGTATTTTATCTTTCTCAACCTTCACGAGGTTTTCGTCAGAAGGGACTGTTATATCAACAATCTTAGTTGAGTTTATTATTATTATTGTTCTCATATTTATTATGAATAACTTTTACTACGGGACCAACCCCGAAATCGCGAATAAAAAAAACACCTGTTCAGTACATTTTGCCGGATTATGCGAACATAAATGTATGAAGCAGTCGATTTTTGAAAAGTTGATTTGGTATAATTATTTTGTATATAAATGGCGTTTGCTTGGCGGCTATAGCCGACTGTGACGGTCAAAAGGTTAGAACGCTAGTGATGTCACTATAAGCGTGGCCACCCACAGGGCCGAAGCAGCTGATATATTCTGTAAACTAAGGCGGAGTGAGCTTGATGTGATAGTAGATATAGTAGCTTGATACACTGACACCTCGCCTTATCTTCATTTCACCTCACGGGATGAGTTCTACAGAATAAAATAGACTGTTGAGGGTTAACCGTTGACTCGAAAAGAGAAATTAGAATATTTGTAACGAAATCACGTCGTTAACTGGTACGATTGTTAGTCAATTTGGACGATGCCTTTGGCTCGCGTTTGACTTTAATTTCGCTCTCACCGGTTGGAAAGCGATAATGCGATGGAGCACGCTTGCCTAGATGTAACTTGCTCACTCTTGATTTAATCCCAGGTTTTAGCTAAAAGCTAACACATAATACGCGCCTTTAGTCGAAATACAGTTCTTCATAATTAACTGATTACCCTATTGTCAATCAATATAATATAAAATTATTCCGTTTCTAACTGAGACAGACAGCGCACAACCGAAACTACTGCTTGTTGAAAGCTGTAATTTGGAGTGTAGTTGAGCACTAAAAAAGGATTTCCCGAAATTCCTATGGGAACGGGCAAAAACGGGATAGTCGCGGGAAAAAGCAAGTGTTGTTTAAAGAGCATTATTTTAGTAATTATAACGGCAACATCATATTGGCAATACAAGATACTTTTTTTTAACGATGCATAATCCTGGTTTTCAGAAGACGGAGTGCGGGCAGCAGCGTCGCCGAATAGTCGGATGAAGCTCGAGCCGAGCCGGTGTCACTCGGCGTGAACTCACGAACTCGTCACTATTGCAGTCGCGAACCACTGCCTACTAGACACGAAGTTACCGTATTTCCCTAAGAACAGATGTTTCCAGAGGTAAATGATCAGATCTGTAGGTAGATTGTGTCATCATTATCATATCAGCCGAAAAAAGTCCACTGCTGGACATAGGCCTGGGACCGCGTGTCGCCATAACGACCGCTCCTGCGCGTCTCTCATCCATCGGCTACCCGCGACTCTCACCAGGACCTCGGTCCATCGGTAGATTATGTAGGATTTTGAGCTGAGTATTGTGTCTCGGTTGTTTTTCAGCGATGGGTGAACATATTAATAATATAGTCATGTTCAAAAAATCTTTGGATTTTACATAATATGCGCTGACTTCTTTTAAAAGACTGTTCTTTGGCACATCATAATGCAGTGCTATATTCTGGTTCTTTACCAAACCTTGCTGGACTGAAATCAAACTTGCAGAGATGGTGAAAGATACCGTAACTTCGTGTTTTTAAGCAGCATTCCTTGCTACGATTATTTGCATAGATACGAATGAAATAATCATTATACGATAAAAACAAACAAACTTAAAATGTATATCAGTGTATAGACAATCCTTTTTTATTTCTGTATCTATGACAAATGTAACGTATCAATCTAAAAACCGTTAGTTCATTATTTTAATTTTAATTAGAACAAAAACGTTGTGACTGGACATTGCTGCTATGTTTAGGGACAAAATAATCACGTTATATTTAGTACCAATTCGCTGTAGCTTAAGTTTAACATTATTGTACTGTCGGCAAAATTGGCGCGGTTGCTAACACTACGAACTGTTTCTGGGGGACTGTGTCGGTTAATGAAACATGAATCAAAATGAAAAAGCAATCAATCATGAAATTTCTAAGACTGTGCGGGTAGGAAAATAAATCAGAAAAATTACTTATCTATTATTATGTTTAAATAATAATTATGTTCTTTAAATTTTTCTCTAGTTTCGGAGAAAATGTTTTAAGAAAATTGTATGCAACCTATCTTTACTTCCTTTTTCGAGGAGTGTTCATGTTTGATTGACCGACATTGGGGTTTCTTCGCGTGTAATTGACACTTGTATTCAGAGCTTTATTTTTAATATTAGTAGAACATCAACCTAAGGTCAGGTACCTTACTTGGGGTCGGTGGCAGACACGGTCACAAAATACCATGTGCACGTTTACATTTCATTTTGCCAAGACTGCGAACAGCAAAGACTTTCATATTATGAAAAGCAAGCGCGGATTTTAGTTACATTTGTACTGTTCATATTGTTGGTAAAATGGATGTACGGCGAGTATATAATATGACCCAAAACTGGGTATAAACAGTGTGCTAGATATGCCAAATGTGTTAGGTACATGGAGATATTTTTTTATTGTATAGTTATGAGTAAGTACCCGTAGGTGTAGTTAGAAGCATTTATGAACGCTGTTTAATGTTTTTTTCGATGATTCTTGGCTTTTATGCAAGTTATTGTAAATATATTTTGATACCATGTTAAAATCTGTTGCGTACTTAAGTAGGGAGACGCAACTTTGTTTTGTACTATCTACAGCTATATTTGTGAGATCTGGCAGTCAATCACTTAGAATGCTTTCGCATTATTCGTTTAAATCTAGTTGATTGCTTGTGCCTATTAAAATACATCACAAAATGTTAGAAATTGAACTTTAATCTTTTAAAAAGCGTTTATAAATGTACTATTAAAATTCTTTGTAACAGCTGTCTAAGGACTTGCTACCTTGCGAGCTGTCAAAATGCTGTCATAGTGACACATTCGACACTCCCGCGCGAATCTTATTTCGGTGTGTAGGATTAAAAGGTAGCAAAACGTGTGTTGCTAAACATCAAGTATACATATTTTGCAATACAGAATTAGCCTTCGAAAGTTACAAAACTCGATCGTTTCAAGTTCAGAAAAGTACGTCTTATGCCCGGTTTTTGAGGTACTTTATCGGTCATTTATCTGTTCGTTAACGCTATTTGTCATAACGCCATTGGTTGGTTAATGGTTAACGGACAGATAAAGCACCGATAAAGTACTTCAGAAACCGGGCATAAGGCACATGTCTCACCGCCGGCGAGGAAGCGATTAGCTATCGACTACTTGCTCGCTGAGGAAAGGGTCAAAAGATATAGATCTCGTGTGTGTAAAAGAGACACATACATTTATAGTCGATAGCTGGTTGTTCACACTGCTGGCGAGCCGGCTTTTACCACTAGTTGATCGCAGCCTCAAGAGCTATCAAAGATTGTACTCGCGTAGCGACAATCGCTCTGCGATGCTTGCTTGGTGGTCAGAATTCACCAACCAGCCGTAATTTCTACCTATAGTGCAAGTCGAAGCGAGTATTGCGAGTAATCGCCCGTCGTACAAAAGTAGGCCGAGCGACAAAACTATAGCAATTTTTCACTCGCTGCTCGCCAACTCGTTACGAGTTCAAGCTTTACTCGTTGGTCGCTGATCGCCGGCGGTGAGACTAGTGCCTAACTAAAGCGTTGTCTATGTAGCTGTCACTTTCTAAAATTAGATTGTGTCAAAGTATCGCTCGGGAGCTGTATACCTTTGATCGTACACACTCGTTTAATGTTTCCGTCTTCGCCCGTCTCATGCGAAATTGGGCGTTCGTGATGCTATCGCAATAATACAATTGTATCGCTTCTAATGTAAGATACAGGTTCAAATTCTCTTGATTCTAAATATATGTTACTATAAGACTTATAAGTGTGCAGCTTTTGTGTGAATCGGTGTATTGTCATGTTTATCTTATGCAAGAGTTGTTACAATTCATAGACAGATTTTTAATTATTGCCCGATAGTTGGCAATCTAGAAAATAAACGAGTGACCAGAACAGAAAGCAATAATAGTAATATATAATATGAATTTTACACTTTTACCTGATTTTTATACACTTTATTAAAATCAGTGTTTTTTTGTGTTTCTTTAGAACATCAGTTTTGGTGTTTTTATACTTTTCTATAGAGAACATATATTTTGATGTATGAAAAATATGACAATCGCTGAGTTCATTGAACTCTGTCGGCTTCGTCTGTTGCTATGCGAACAGTACCTACAGTACTTTATGTGTATTGTATTTTATTATAACTATAAGTAGTTGCGAATATATTATAATATATATTTGTATGTGATGGGACAGAATATCTGTAAGTATTATATGAGATGGAGTCGACTTGGCACTGATTGAGCACTCGCTAGCGGTGCCATTATGGTGCTGCTGTTAGACGTTAGACAAGCATTAAATATAGAAATTATATTTATCATATATTTTATTACTAAAATATCTAAATATGCCACTCGTACCACATCGCCAGGTCGTTCGATACATCACAAAAAAGATCAAAATATTTTTTTACGTATTACTAAATTAGTCTTCCTTAGAACGCTTTTTATTTATTGTAAAATCTAGTTTATTTCGGAACGCCAAGTCGACGATGGATTTGGCCTTTTAAATAAAGAACGAGGTTTACAGTACTATAATATGGTGTACATAATATTAATGCTTTGCTATGGTTTTAGAAAGTGTGATCCACGCATCTGTGCAGTCGCGCGATTACCAACCGCGATCCGTATCCTAACACGTCTGTTATGGTTTGATTAGAATTTAGTAGACAAGTTTACAAAGTATGTTGTTACATTGTTATTCTGTTTCATACCGATGATAAGAAGGAAGAATAGCGCAATAATAAGCACGGGACAATATCAGATATATATGAAATACTTATCTATTAAAGAATAATATGTTAAAACAATTTAATTATTCAGTCAATTAGATAACGCAGTCATAAAACTAATGTTCAAAATAAAGCAATATACCTTGCATATATTTTTACCGATACGAGAGCGAGACGGAGCTATACGTGACCCATAGCACCGGCTCTGTCTCGCAAAGGACAGCTTTACATAGTTATGAGAATAAATCGCGCGACTGAATTCTCAATACATACGTCAATATAGAATAGTAGTATTCATATCGTAATCATAGTATTTATAATCGAGCTATTTTATTTATTGGTGCGACTTTCTTTTTATATAACTCTCTTGTTTTTTTTTATGTATAGAATATAAAATAGTATACTTGTTTTTTTTTTAAGGAATAATAGCGAATCAGTTATTCATGATTATGGAGACATCTCGATCTAGGGGCCCGAAAAAATTAACTTTAGCTTTAGAATTAACTTATTCTTTTTAGAATCTTATTTAAATCCTGAAAGATTTATCTTCAAAACATTTTGATGTTTTTAAAGTAAAATCACACGCAATTTAAATCATCGTTATATTTAACTATTCCCAGTTTGAATAAACATTACTTTTGAATGGTTTGCCGCCCAGTGCCTGGGAGATTTGATAAGATGCTACTTTTTCAATGATTCGAGTATTTTTCGTTATGTACTATTCTGCAAGATGCATCCATTCTGTTCGAAGTCTTGTAAATTAGACCTCAAGGCTGTATTTCCACCAGAAATGTGCGAGGATGCGGAGTGTGGGATGTTTTTTTTTTAATGTATAGAATCGCTTTATTTACCTGGCATCGTTCAGTGTCATTTCGCCCGCGTCTTCGTTCGCGTGGGTTTAGTAGCTGCTCCTCGAACTTCGTCTCCTGTAAATACGCCCCTCTATAAAGGGTAATGTTAGACTAATCGGAGGGCAGTTCGCTCGAACCGCAACATTTTTCTTACTTTCATTATTTTTAAACCCGTTGTAACTTTTAAACGAAATGTCCGATTTGCATAATTTAAACTGTAATTTACGATACCAACCAAAATTATTAAATCATTTATATGGATACCAAAATCACCACTATTTCATTCCACTCGCGTTTTGATTGAATAATTTGATCAAATAGCGGTCATTGTAACTTAACCATAATAGTTAGATGTATACCCTTGCGGACTTTTTTGTAGATATTTATGTCCTCTATAAAACTAGTACATCACTTTGCTCTATTGTCAATAGTTTCTGAAGCGTACGTGATATAAGAATATTTTTTGGTGCTTTTTTCACACCTTGGTTTACATTATCGAAGTTTTCATACGTATTCCTAACTTTTTGAAACTGAAAATATTCTATAGCCTATGTTCATAATAATGTACGATACTAATGGTGAAAGAATTTTTCAAATCGGCCTGATAGTTTCGGAGCCTATTCAGTTCAAACAAACAAACAAACAAAGCTTTCCTCTTAAAATATTAGTGTAGACAATAATCCCTCGCTATGCATTCTTGCACATGTCTGATGGATACGCACCCTTAGATTCCATCTACTCTCGGTGGCCTACAAACAGAGCTAAAACACAAGCCTTTAAAACTATGGTCTAATATTTTTTATACTATTATTTAAAATTTTGATACACTTTACAACTTGCAAATAATTTTCACTAGTATTACTTTTAACTAATAATTCATGCAGAAAGAAGTGCCGCGGTTTAAAAATAGGGTTCCGCAATATACTTGTATTGCTTGTTTAGAACACAGTGCGTGGAGTATTTGTTAAATCTTGTATATTGAGCTGTGTTCGCAATATTGTTAAGCTTTAATTTCTATTGTATTACGGCAAACGCACTAGCAATGTATCTAGGACTTTTGGATTGTTTAAGTTTGGGGTGCGCTGCGCTCATTAAACGAAGGAAGGGTATAATATAATACAAACCCAACATCTTTTTATCTGTCCGTCCGTTAGCAAGTTTATAAATCGATAATTACCAACCTGACTTGCGACTTTTTTAATTATGGCACTGGCTTGTCCGCCGGCTATGTTTTGCACAGCTAACAAGCAAAGCCGCGAACCCACCGCAACGCACGGAGCGGCTACACACGTGTGTGAGGCTACGCCTTGCATGAAAATGTATGAGATTGTCTCCACTGCAACCCACGGACACGCTACGCATCAAGTGACGTCATTGGCACACGCGTGACTTGCTCGAATATGCGCCCACGCAGCTCGACTATGTCAAAACCATATTCTTGCAAAAAAACGTGCGTAGCCTCTCCGTGTGCCGCGGTGGGCCACGCTACAGTTGTACGTCGTGCGCGTGTAGCGTGTACTGCAGTGGAAACGTAGACCCACGTTGTCAAACAAATGTACACACGCTACTAAAATACGTCGTGAATAGCGTGTACCGGTGGGTTCGCAACTGTATACCGTTTTAGCTTAGCTATGTTGTCAAGCCAAAACTAAGATCGACTGCAGCGCGCCCGAATTTAACATTTTATGTAAGAAATTTATTCTATTTATACTTTTTCAAATAGTCACCCATCCTTTCTTACAAATGTAAAATAATAATAAAAGAAAAACTATGAAAACACAAAAACAAAACAACAATTGCAAAAATTTAATGTATTAAGTCGAAATGGAGTATATTTTAATAGCAATAGCAAGATGCCTTACGTTCGGATAGTTGTAGCGTGACACCAACTAAAACATATTCCTCTAATATTGTTATTTACATAGATATTTTGAAGTTGAGATTATATCCAATGCAAGGATTAAACACAAAGCAATGTACCTCCTTTTGTATGCATAGTTAATTTGACAAACTAATAAAAAAGTAATATATGACTGTTTTGTTTCATTTATTTTTTATTGATTTTATTTTACTTTTAATTTTCCTCTTTATTGAGTCACATCCTGTTCATCGTCATATCCAGCCGAAAGACGTCCACTGCTGGACATAGAACTTCCCCAAGTGTCGCCACAACAACCGGTCCTGTGCGTCTCTCATCCATCCAACATGCAGTTCAAGGCGAATTATTCAAGGAACGGTAGTAGCCACTGAATCTGAACAACATTAGGGTCCCTTCAACTAGCTCTGCTGCAACTTGGTCTATACTAGAACGGTAGTTAAATAAAAGTAAACAATCTTGATGTGTCTTTTTAATCGTTTTTATTTTAAAAGCTCAGTTTAAAAAATAAATGCAACTACTCGTAAAATCCAACGTAAATATAACAATCATCATCACATCAGCCGAAAGACGTCCACTGCTGGACATAGGCCTCCCCGCGCACGTCGCCACAACGATCGGTCCTGTGCGTTTCGCATCCATCCACAACCCGCAACCCTCACCAGTTCATCGATCCACCCACCTTGTGGGCCTTCCAACGTTGCGTCTTCTGGTACGCGGTCGCCACTTCAGAACTTACAAATACAAGAATAATAAATATATAATAATCACTACATATAGCATAAAACAAAGTTACTTCACGCGTCTGCCTGTCCCTATGTATGTTAAGATGTTTAAAACTCCGCAACAGAACAGAAGGGTTCCGTAGCCAAATGGCAAAAAACGGAACCCTTATGGATTCGTCTTCTCTGTCTATCTGTCTGTCCGTCCGTATGTCACAGCCACTTTTTTCCGAAACTATAAGAACTATACTGTTGAAACTTGGTAAGTAGATGTATTCTGTGAACCGCATTAAGATTTTCACACAAAAATATAAATAAAACAATACATTTTGGGGGTTCCCCATAGTTAGAACTGAAACTCAAAAATATTTTTTCATCAAACCCATACGTGTGGGGTATCTATGGATAGGTCTTCAAAAATGGTATTCATCATCTGCCTAGCCTTTTTCCAACTATATTAGTGTCGGCTTTCAGTCAAGCCGGATTTAGCTGAATGCTATTATTTTACGAGGAGCGGCTGCCTACTAGACCTCCACAACCCATTAACTGGGTAACACGGTACTTCATGGCAAGACTGGAGTCAGATTTATTGGCTTCTGACTATACGTAACGACTGCCAAAGATCTACAAATGACATCCGGGACCAACGGCTTAACGTGCTTTCCGAGGCACGGAGGAAACTCGGTATGTTAAGATGGTCACGCATCCACAGACCAACCTTGGCAAGCTTTTCTTAACCTTGAAGATCGGCCTGTGTGGCTGTTATTATCTAGCCACGTGCTCCTCTATCCAGTCTTCAAAAATGATATTGAGGTTTCTAATATTTTCTTTTTCTAAATTGAATAGTTTGCGCGAGAGACACTTCCAAAGTGGTAAAATGTGTATACCCCCCCCCTGTAGTCTAAAATAAGAGAATGATAAAAAAAAAAAAAAAATATGATGTACTTACATTAATTACTATGCAAACTTTCACCGAAAATTGGTTTGAACGAGATCAAGTAAGTAGGTAAGTAGTTTTTTTTAATACTTCATAAATCGTAAACCGCAATTTACCTTTCATTCAATCAAACTCAAATATAAAAAATATTTTTATGATACGGAACCCTTCGTGTGCGAGTCCGACTCGCACTTGGCCGGTTTTTTAATAGATAGAGTGGTTTTCGAGAAAGGTTTTAATATATAATTTGTCATGGTTTTGTTTAAATTGGCTGATATATGAAGATTATTACTGAAGACGTCGGAAAAAAATGATCTAAAAATTCCTTGCACAGCGTGCGCTGTGGTAAGTATTGATGATAGAACAAAACAATGTACTACCAGTTTTAGATAACACATCAATACCTACGAAAAAGTCCGCGATAGCATAGGTCTATCATTTTATAGTTGACTCACAATAAACATTTTTATGATATTCTGATATAAAATACTGCTTCATTAACCGACTTCTTCAAAAAAGAGGAGGTTCTATGTTCGGCTGTACGTATAAGTATTATCTTCACCGATTTCTCCGCCAATTGTGGACCGATTTAAAAAAATATTTCTTTATTCGAAAGCCTACACTCCTGAGGTGGCCCCATTGTCACCAAGTCAGAATCTGATGATGGGATCCCATGAAAATCGAGGGAAACCCTCAAATTTTATAAGCACATACAATGTTTTTCATGAAATTTTTATCGCAATTCAGATATTTGTGCCTGATACTCATCATCTCATATTGCTGAGCTGATGATAGAAGGTATAAGTCAGGATCTGATCATGGGATCCCATTAAAAATGTTTGTTCAGCGATATTTTCGCCAATTTTTAACCGATTTGGATGATTCCTTTTTTTTGGAAGAGTATTTCTCCGGACTAGCCCCATTTTAATTTGGTGATCATTTTGATGACGAACTTCGTAGGTAGGCAACGGAACTCTTCAATCGATAATAGCAAATGGATCGCGATTTCTGAAATCGCATGTCTGTTGATTGTGTACGCAAGTATCACTAAAAACATTTACGAGTGGCGCGTGGAGGCGCAACGCCGGGGCGAGCACCTCTGCCGCGGCAAATCGCAGCAAGGCGGACGGAGCTCCGGCAGGATCTCATGGCGGTATGGAGACAGCGACTGTCGCAACCCAGCGCTGGGCACGCAACAATCCAGGCGATAAGTCCCCTCTTTAAGGAGTGGCTGGAGCGGCGCCACGGCGTCCTCACCTTCCGCTTGACACAGGTACACACTGGACACGGTTGTTTCGGGAGATATCTGTTTCGGAATCGGCGGGAGGACGCGCCCGGGTGTCATCACTGCGAGGATCGCCCGGAGGACACGGTGGAGCATACGGTGGAGGTCTGCCCTGCTTGGGCGGAGCACCGTCGGGTCCTCGTCGAGGCGATCGGCGGTGGCGACCTCTCGCGACCGGCCTTGGTTCAATCTTTGGTCCGGAGCGAGGAGGCATGGGAAGCGATCACCTCCTTCTGCGAAGCAGTATGCTAGCCAAGGAGGAGGCCGAACGTGTGAGAGAGAGGGAAACCTCACGTGTCAGTCGCCGCAACAGAAGAAGACGCCCCAGGCGTCGGGAGTCGCAGGACGATTCCCGGCCGCCGTAGGCGCGGGCCTGCGGACGGCGAGCAGTGGGTGGCTCGCCGTCTAATCAGAACTAGGCCCGGGTCAGCGGCGCGCTGCGATCCCAGCGCGCCTCAAAGAGATGTCAGCGTGGAAGACGGGGCCCGCTAGGGCAGGTGCCTGCTGATGGGGCTGCGGAATCTGTTCGAACGAGGTGCCGCAGCCTTGGAACGCAAAGGGCACCAGGAGGAACACGGATGGGTTTTAGTCAGTAAGAGTCTGACACTCCCTCTTGCGTCACCCAGAGCGGGAGGAGTCATTTGATGATTTCCCATACTTAAAAAAAAAAGTATCACTAAAAAGTGAAATATAAAACTTTATTACAAAAAAATAAAACCGACTTGTTTTTGGAAAGGTCATTTTTCGTCTAATTTCTTTAATAACTTCAAAACCATTTGTTTTAAAATTATGAAAAAAATATAATTAAAACCCTCATAATAAGCCCTTTCATTAATTGATATGTCACACGATATTGTTAAAAAACGTTTTGTAGTAATTTTCTAGTTTGACCCCCAAAAGTGAAAAAAAAAAATAATTTACGTAACGCTTCCGTGTTTGGGTCACAGAAACCCATATGTGTACCAAATTTCAACAGAATCGGTCAAGTAGATCCGGAGAAAACTGGCTGTGACAGACGGACAGACAGACAGACAGACAGACACCCGAATGATTTTTGTTCGGAATCCTAAAAACAACCACAACTACAGCAACCACTTAGTTGGACAGGTTGTCCTTCGACATAGGCCTGCCCTAGTTTCTTCCACTCATCTCTGTCACGAGCTAGTCTTCTCCATCCTTTTGGCAAATCATCTTCCCATCTCTTAATTTGGCTCTTAATTTGGTCTTTATTCATTCCTAGGATACCATTCCAATACGTCTTTAGTCCAGTTTTCTTTGCTTGTTCGCATAATGTGACCAGTCCAGGTCCGTTTCAGTTTCTTATTTTTCTTAAAACATTGCTCACTTTGGTCCTTTTCCTTATTTTTGAACCGGTCACATCGCCTTATATATTTAACATGCCTTGCTCGTTGTTGCGTTGAAAAACTAAGATCTTGGCTATTTTTACTCGTAGTTGGCCAAGTTTGACACCCATAAGTGAGACATGGAAAGAAAGAAAGATATTTTATTTGTCAAATATGCGTTTACATGAACTGTCGAATCAGACATGCAAGGTATTAATAGTATATTGTGAGCGTCCATATATTGCCAATAGATGGCGTACAAATTTTAAACACACTAAATTATATTATGTCCAGTATATATTCTTAATCATAAATAAATAAAAACACATTATTAAATCGTTACTTTTAACTATATTTAGTAGGGAGAAGGCATGTGTTATACAATTTGCTTTTCACCGATATCGGTATTGTTTCATTTTTAACTATTTTTTTTAGCGACCAGTATCAACAATCTTTTGAATTTTGGTCTTTTACTGATATTAACTGTCCCAAATAAATATATTCACCAACATATTCGATAGCCTCTTGTCCAATTTCTATGTTTTCTTTTATTGCATTCGTCATAACTTTTGTCTTCGCTGGATTCATTGATAAACCTGCTTTTTGGCTTTCAATATCTACTTAATTGCTATATCATAGTTTGGAGTATTTCTGGTTTTGCTGGGAATATCACAATATCATCGAATCTTAGGTGATTTAGGTTTTTTACATTTATGTTTATTCCGAAGTCGGCCCAGTCTATGTTTCTAAATATATTGTCTAATACCGCGGTGAAAAGTTTCGGGGAAAGTGGATCGCCTTGCATGATGCCTCTTTGAATATAGACATCAAAGGTCCAACTTGAACAGCAAGGAGATGAATTTAGTATTTAAATACAACCAAATCAATTGCACCATTCGTTTAAACAGTTTATTTATTTAATGTGTGTTTGTATACAATCATATCAAGAGTGTTCACCTTTATTTCTCTCTAAAACTTTCTAGTACCTATAGGTCTGCACATATCGGAAAGTCCTTTTTACTCAAATTTGTTGAGTTAGCAAGAGGTAGTTCGGGGAAATAAAATAAAACGAGCTGTTTTAAATTATCACAAAGTTTAATTAATACTAGCATGATTCGGAATTGATAAAACTTTGACTTTTAATATTGATGGTATACAATGCTAATAAATTCTTACTCATACAATAATACATTCATTTCTGAATAAAGTTATACATAATTCGTTTGTTAAATATTTTCGTTTTTTATTCAGTCAGACAGTATTTTTCTGTTAAATCGTTAAAATTCGTTGTATTGAGCAATCGTTTGTCAATGTTTTGTTAGATTATATTTACATATATTATAAAACTTATTGTATTTACTCGTATATATAATAAATTAAAATAATAACCGACCTGTGAACTTCCTACCTTATGTCTGCCTCTGTGATGGCACATTGGATTACTTTTTCCATTTGAAGCACCCGTCGATGTCGACTTGTACTGACATATTAGCGTTGTCGTATTTTTAAATTACTTTGTACCATACATAGTAGATTTTGTATTGGAGAAATTTTAGAAGGAGATAATAGTGACTCGTCTGTGGAAACTAAGAAAATGTTACAGAATTCTGGTATAGGTAGGTAGAAAGATATTCTAAATTAATTTACAGTCACAGGAACCGCTTCACACAGTCGAAGACGCGTCATTACAATCTCTATTAAAATGATAAGAGTATCGATACTACTAACGGACACATACTCACAGGTTCTCACCTACCTACTCAAATAATTTACTGACAAACATTAATATAAACAGACGGGAAATTAGAGCAGCTAACAATGATTAACTTCAATCTTATCTTATGTACTTACAACTAATATAATTATGTACAAATTTTTATAACTGCTTAAAAACTAATTATGAATTTGAAATACGGAATACCTAATATAATATTTATATATTAAGAAAAGATCAAGGTAATCATAGTCCAAGCAGGAAAGATTATACGATAAAATACTGTGTATACCTAGTACCTATGTAGTATTATTTTATTTAGTGTAAGTAGGTATGCAAATATATTCTTTGTCATATTATGGTACTCAACCTACGAGCTTATAAATAGCAACCCCAAAAGCTACTTCTGTTTTTGTTAAACAAGATTTAACAGTTCCTGTAAAATTTTGAAAACAAATGAAGAGCTAATTGTCAAAGTTAGGTAGGAATTTTCGTCATAGGTAGTGAAAATCTACCTATGCTCAATATATTGGTGAACAGATAAATAACATTTAAATAATTATAAGAAATTACAAGTAAAGCTATTTGGTACATTTTGTTAATATCAACTGAAAAGGTGTCCGTGGAACCTTTCAGTGCCACTCTACTTCTCCACATGAAATATTCGAATAATAAGTGCACGTTTTAATGCTAAATGGATTACTTTAAAAGAATATGGAATTAAATAAATTATGATTACTGATATCTCACGTTTCTCCGAGACTTTGTTCAAAATATGTAACGTTCTAACTGCATCTGATTTTGCCTACGAATCACAGTAATGCCTCCGCTGCAGGCATGCACCCTGTTCAAACATCCGTGTTTAAGGAAGGTCGTACACTCGTAGCACTCGCACTCAAATAGGGAAAGTCTAATAATTTCCGACGACAGTTATAACAGCAGTCTCTAATACCTAGGCTTATGGTTATGGTGGGGGCGGTGCGGGGAGTGCGAGGCGTGCCAGTCGGGGTGGCGCGGCTCGCGGTGGTGGTGGTGGTGGTGGTGGCGGCGCTTGTCGCGCGGCGCGGGGTACACGTCGGACACCACGAGCTCGGAGCCGTCCTTGGGCGCCTCCCGGTCAAGAGGCGCGGCGCGGCGCGGCGCGTGCTTGGCGCCGGCCGCCTCGTGCAGCTCCTCCCACGCCTGCCGGTAGTAGCGGTTGAGGCCGCTGCGCGACTCCGACGACGACGAGTCCAGCGAGCCCACGGTGTTGCAGTCAGGCGACACGTGGTGCCGGTAGCGCTTGCCGTCGTTGTGCTTCCTGCTAATGTTGGACTTCATTTACTACCTATGCTGTTCTACATACTCGTACGTTTTAGCTGAGTCGTATTATACAAAGTGTTTTAAGGGGCTCTGGAACTTAGGTACTACCTGTCCCGGTTTTCGCTTTACCTGTAAGGTTTCTATTGCATTTTTGCGTTTCTGAATACTCGCTCATGGAGGAACTTTAACAACTTGGTCAAAGCAATTAGATATAATTGAGGACATATGTGAGGACCTCGAAACCCGAGAAAAAGTCTTTGAAGCTTGCTGAAATAGGGCATCGAGATGTAGCTAATGGACCGACTGAAATATTAATTTATGGTTTTGGATCACTCGCAGTGTTCCTAATCAAAAATGTTGAAACAAAACCTTATGTACAACAGATATTATAATTTGTGCTTGGTAAGTAGGTAATCATAAGAGTGATATTATAGAGTAAATCTGTTCGTTTGGCGCGAAGCGTTCTGTGTGCGTGACGGTGGCACAGGGCCGAGCCGGTGAGACACGTGACGTGTTCGTAAAGCATTGTTTGTGACAGTGTGTTCATTTCAAGATACCCGTTTTGCCAGATGTGAAGTGTGAAGCTGTGTAATAAGACATGTAAACGAAGTTCACGATCAAAATTCGGTTTGTTCTGTGATTTTCCAACATGGCGCGTGCTTTCCAAATCCCGGTGCGTGTAGCGATGACATGGTGGTTGGTTAAACACAACAGATAATGTATAATTTAAACACAAATAATAACACTATAAATATAAACAATTATATCAAAATTCTAAACTGGAAACTTTATTCGTCGCTTTGGCGCCAACCGCCATTTTGCTTTCTAAGCGCGGGTGGTCAACCACCATGTCAACGTAGTACCTTAAAACAACGCACTGGCTATAAGGGGTTGGAGAAGTGTCCGGCCCGATGCGTGTGGCGGTGTGTTCGGGCGAACTCGCGCCTGCCGACTTGCTGGTCGGGGAACGGGAGGGCCAAGAGCGTGTACCAGCGCGACGGCAGCTCGCGCACGGCCGGCGGGGGTCGCTTGGGACCGCCGCTGCCGTACCAATCACTCATGTAGTGTGTCGCTTTTACCTCGCTTTTGTCTCGCCTGATGGTAAGCGAGGGACTAAAGTATACTGATGATGAGGAGTTTGGTGGTGTTTGAAGTCCTAATAAGTATTCTTTGACTGATTTTATCCCTTTGTGTCAAGTATCTAAGTGACGAGTTTTAAGTAGAAATATGAAACTCATTGAATTTCTGTTAGGGCTAAACTGCGGGATTTCTTTTCAGCCTATACCAATACAAAAATGGCACATTTATTTTTTAAATTAACCCCTTTGGCATGGTGCGATGGGACGCTGACTTCGGTACGAACTATTCAGTGATTAGATTTTTTTTGCGATTGGATGTAAAGGTCTAAAAGTCAGTGAGTTGAGTAAAATATATCTACTATACAACAACTATCGAATATAATCTATCTACACTTTAAGGTACTACCTGACAGGGGTCGCCCTATCAACCAATATAAAGAGAAAATTAGACCGTTTACTACCTATTTGGTTCTAACTAAATATCAAAGCGTACTCGTCACCCTGCCTACTTCTAAATACTTCAAACAAGTCAAATCTGCGTGCGCTCACCTCCGGACGAGGATCACGATGGTGGTGATGATGGCGATGAGGAACACCAGCGCCCCGAAGGCGCCCAGGGCGACCACGGCGCCTATGTTCAGCCTGGCGCCCACAGGGTCGCGGCGCTCTCCGTCGACTGACTGCGGCACGTTCACGCGGGGAGTTTGCTCCGCCCTGATGTTGTTGCCGCTGCCGAGGATCTGGAAGAGAGATGGCAACGGTTTGTAGTGTCTTCCTACAGGAGGTATGCGTCTTCTAAGTAATCATCATCTGCCTGCCTTTCTCCAACTATATTGGGGTCGGCTTCCAGTCAAACCGGATTCAGCTGAATGCCAGTATTTTATGTAGAGCGGCTGCCTACCAGACCTCCACAATCCATTCAATGGGTAACACGGTATTTCTTGGCAAGACTAGAGTCTTATTTTCTAGCTTCTACAATACAATCCGTAACGACTGCCAAAGTTCTACAAATGACAACCGGAACCAATAGCTTAACGTGCTTTCCGAAGCACGGAGGAAACTTGGTATGTTAAGATGGACCCATCCACAGAACAACCTTGGCAAGCGTTGCTTAACCTTAAAGATCGACCAGTGCGGCTGTTATTCTTTTAGCCACGAGTTCCTCTGAGTAATGACAGTTAAAAGTCAAAGCAACTTACCTGGTTCTCCCTCGGATGGCTCGCCACAATAATATGCGGTATATGGCTAGTCGGCGAATCCTGGTTATCAGGCACTGTAGTCTTCCTTTCAGGCGGGCGCTCGTACGTCCTGGTGGTAGGTCGTTCTGTGGTCGGCTTGGGCCGCAGTCTGCGGGGTGGCTCGGCCGTCACGGTCGCGAAGGGCGTAGGGGATGACAGGGGACGAGGAGAGGTGCGTGGTCGCGTCGGCAACACGAGCCGGGGGCTGGTTGGCGACGGCAGGGGCGCCGGAGTGGTGGGCGCCGGTGGCTTCGTGGTCGTCGATGGCGTTGTTGTGGTTGTACGTTCTTCCACTGGAATCACAGAAAAAATGTTTTAGCTTGGGTTCAAAATTATTTCTATAGAAATAAATGACTGAGTTTCCTGAAACACGTTGCCTATCTGTAGAATAAATAAAAAGAAATCTTGAAAGTATAAAGCTAAAGTATAAAGAAAAATTGCACTCCATGACCGATAAAATAATTTATTTTTTTGCTTGTGAAATATATTTTTGTATCTTCCCGAATTTTGCGATTCTACCTGCATTTAGTCAGATAATGACGATATTTACTTAGTCACTAAGGTACTTAGTTGGATAGTTGGCTACATTAAACGTAAAAAACTAGACAAGTGCGAGTCGGCCTCGCGTGCAAAGGGTTCCGGACGAATTTTATTTTAACAGTGTAGAATTCTTATAGACTTTCCTGATATCTATAGGTATTATCTCCATTTTTTTTTTAAATTTTTGGCTCAGTAGTTTCGGAGATAATCGTCTAATTTCTTGAATAAATTCAACACCATTTATTTTAAAATGATGAAAAAAATATAATTAAAACCCTCACAATAAGCTCTCTCAATTGATATGCCATACAATATTGTTCAAAAATCATTTTTTATTACAATTTTCTAGTTTGACCCCAAAAGGGTTCCGTTTATTGTTCGGAACCCTATTCAAATTCGAATTCAAATTCAAAGCATTTTATTTCAAATAAACCATTCACAGGCACTTTTGAAACGTCAAGGTCGGTCAGTCAAAAACATGGAAGCTATTTGCACGTTCCAAAGCATAGACCTCTATGGAGAAGAACGTGCAAGAAACTCCACGGACACTCTTTTAAATCATATTCTGTTTTATAAAATTCCAAATTACATAAAAGTTAAATTACCTAAAAACGATGTTTTAGTCATACCGTATACGTCAATGGTTCTAGTGCTCTATTATTTTTACTAAGCAATAGCAGGAGTTATCATCATCTGCCTAGCCTTTTCCCAACTATATTGGGGTCGGCTTTCAGTCAAGCCGGATTTAGCTGATAACCAGTATTTTACGAGCAGGAGTATTTTGCGATAGCAGGAGTGTTCAAAGTAAAACATGAGCTAAGAGGCTCATCGGTGACGTAAAACTGGTGGATGACAAGCTACATAGCTTGGCTCATCGCCGTTAGGTTTCCTGCTTGACGGTCTTCTACAGATTGTACTTCGGTAGATGTGCCCAAGAACTCCACGACCTCATCCCGCCGGTCCCCTTATACCATCGGATATCCAGACACACTGCATCTTACCATCCCTACCTTGTAGCTATTCCACCAATTCGCTCTAAGCGTTTCCAAACGTCTTTTATAATGCGTGCAGCAAAGGAGTGGAACTTTCTGCCTGCGTTTGAGTTTCCAAAAGCTTACAACCCTAATCTCTTCAAAGTTAGAGTGAACAAACAGGCTCCTTCTGGGTGGCATGCTCCATCGTAGACTTTGTCTCTGTCATCTCTGGCATAGACTACAGTCAAGAGCAAACCCATAACTAATAAAAAAAAACATAATTATCGATAAGTACTTAAAAACATAATGTCACGAAAGTTTGTGATAAATGCGATCATTTTTACCTACCCACCTACCTGCCTACCCACCAACATAGATAGGTAATGGTGTTACAATAATAAAAAGCCTATTTATATCAATATTCAATATTTCCCCAGATACAATTCTTCCGTTACTGACTGATTGAGTAACGAGTGTCTGACAGATAACGCACAGACGAAACTATTGGTCGTAGAAAGCTGTTTGGGATGTAGGTTCCTTGGACTCCCAAGTAGAAAGCTGTTTGGGATGTAGGTTCCTTGGACTCCCAAGTAGAAAGCTGTTTGGGATGTAGGTTCCTTGGACTCCCAAGTAGAAAGCTGTTTGGGATGTAGGTTCCTTGGACTCCCAAGTAGAAAGCTGTTTGGGATGTAGGTTCCTTGGACTCCCAAGTAGAAAGCTGTTTGGGATGTAGGTTCCTTGGACTCCCAAGTAGAAAGCTGTTTGGGATGTAGGTTCCTTGGACTTCTAAGTAGAAAGCTGTTTGGGATGTAGGTTCCTTGGACTCCCCAAGTAGGGGAAGCAAAAACTACTTAGGAGAACATTGTCCGAAATTCCTACGGGAAGGATATGCGCGTACGAAGTCGCGGGCAACATTTACACAGACGTATAATTCGAGGTTGATTGATGTATTGCAAAATTCGGCAGCAATCAGGGTACTACAGACGACAACCATAGTTTCGTTTCGCCAATATTGACATAAACTCATTACCTACAACATTTTTATAACGAGTTCTATTGCAAGACGTGAATAACTACCGAGCGACCGCATCACTTACTTGATATTATGTACTTATTCTTGCCTGAGCAACCGGCAGGTAGTTCGTCATACTCCGCTAGATGTCACTGCATGTTGTATTTTAAACGTTACTAATTTCTGAAAATCCTTTTGTTCCTTCTTGATTTATTTTTCTGAATTCAGAATCCTGTCTCTAGTGCCTGTGTAGTACAGACGTGTGTTGGGTTGTACCAATATTTTTCTCGAACTTGAGTCGCCGTGCACGGCCCACCGCGTTAACTGCTACGCTAAATCAACGTAGGTGAACGCACACAAAATAAATCCATCCGGTGCTACGACGCTGCTACGAATTGCGCATACGTCACCGAGCGTAGGCCGCACGCTTCAAGGAAGGGGTACCTGCTACGAGCCGCCTGTTTGCTACGCGCTCACGTGACTGTTTGTTTTATCTGCTACGCAGCGCCGTCAGCCAAGTGGAGGGTAGTCTCAAACGCGTGCGCTTCGTCGTAGGCAGTTCAAGGGCAAGCTTCACCATATGATCGGCTGGGCGTCTTTGCATGTGACCATACCACCGTAAACGCTTCTCTTTGACTTAATCAGATATCGGAGCAACTTTAAAACTGCCTCTTGTGTACTCATTTCGGATTGTATCTAGTAATGTGACTCCCGCTGACCAGCGAAGCATGCGAATATCGGTTGTGTGCAGTACGTAATGTCACCAAGCCACAAATGAAAATGAATTCAATATACATATAAAATAGTTACCCTAAAGTGACCAATAAATAACATCCTGAATAAACCAACTTCTAAATCGGGAGATTTAGCAGAGATGGTCAAAAGGTTTGTGGAAGGATCTACAGACTTAGAATAGTTTCTTTGCTACTGTTGGCAAACAGCTTGCGGATAGGCATACAAATATGCAAGCACATTTAATATCTCCGGGATGACGCGCAACTAAATTCAGCTTGAAAAGGCGCAATGAGTTATTCTGAGGGTTGACTTTCAAGCACTTCCGGAAGCGGTGAGGAACCAGTAACTTATGGCGGTCCTCAGGGCAGCATACTTGGACCTACACTTTTCCAAATTTATGTGAAAGATCTATGCAAAATGTGCTTTGATGACGGTAATATTTATGACCCTTATGAGTAACTTGAACAAAACCACGTTCATACCTTTCGCAATCCGACGTAATACTGCACCTTTTCATACTTTTTCTGTAATTGTTCATTCATGCTCAACTTTACCCGGGCCCTGTGTCTGTCCAGCACTCACTAGAGCCTACTGTGTTAAGTACCTTGGAGTGCAGATAGATTACGGATTGCGATGGGACAAATAGATTGAAGCCGTTACCACAAGAACAATGAGACTTATTCACATCTTTAAGTCCCTTAGAGACTCTGCTGATCCTGACACACTGAGGATGGTGTATTATTGCAGAGATCCTCTTTGGGAGGTGCAACCTCAATGACATAAGCCTTGAAAGAGTTAAGAAAAAAGAAAGTTAGAATTCGAATGTGATGTCATAAAGAAGTGTTGGTTTTTTTTCTAAGGAATTCGATTGTTTGCCTTGACGTTGAAAACACGCAAAATATAATTATACTTAAAAATACTCTGATTTTACTTATTGAAGAATACCTCTCGTACCCAATTAAAAGCGAGTGCTCACATTATGCTCTGTGCCAGTCAGTTCTTGGATATTGCAAAACTGCATCGGGTGGTGCAATAAAAACCAGTGTTTTGAGAGTGGAAAGAGCACAAAGAGCCATGCTCAAAGTAATGACTAAAAAACCCTACAGATATCCAACCACGTAATTGTATTCTGTACAATTCTAAGAACACATGTCGGTTTGCCTCCCCCGAATCCAAATAAGCGAGTAAATCTCCTTCCAAGAATCCAACACAAAACTACCTTCGCAACCCATCAGTTCTACACATTAAGTACACACATATACCATAAACTGAATTCACAATTAAATATTTTAAAACTAAACACAGACAAAGTTAAATACATCGTAACTGAGTGGCTTCTACAAAAGGACTATGCCTACACGGAGTCTTTACTCACATACATCACCTAATCATCATCCGCCTAGCCTTTTCCCAACTATATTGGGGTCGGCTTCCAGTCAAGCCGGATTTAGCTGAAGCTGAACCAGTATTTTACGAGGAGCGGCTGCTTACCAGACCTCCACAACCCATTGACTGATGGGTAACACGGTACTTCATGGCAAGACTGGAGTCAGATTTACTTAAACTCGGTATGTTAAGATAGTCACGCATCCACCGACCAACCTTGGCAAGCATTTCTTAACCATGAAGATCGGCCCGTGCGGCTGTTATTATCTAGCCACGAGCTCCTCTATCCAGTCTTCAAAAATGATATTGAGGTTTCTAATATATTTTTTTCTAAATTGAATAGTTTGCGCGAGAGACACTTCCAAAGTGGTAAAATGTGTACCTTGTAGCTTCTAAAATAAGAGAATGATAAAACTAAAAAAAATATATGATGAACATTACTATGCAAACTTCCACAGAAAATTGGTTTGAACGAGATCTAGTAAGTAGTTTTTTTTGCAAGCGTTGCTTAACCTTAAAGATCGACCCGTCCGGCTGTTATTATCTAGCCACGAGCTCCTCACATACATCACCTAATAATACTATATATTTACGATCGACTATATATTTATTATATTTTTCGTAAAAATTACTTTCCGTGACACCGCGGCACTATTGTCTATGTTGTATGTATTTTATCGCGCGTTTACGGTATTATACCTAATTATCTTACATTTAAAAACACGTAAAAACATCTTTTAATGCTATAATTATGGACCTACTCGCCAGTGGCGCCAACTGGTGAGCGTAAAAACGGTCGCCCTCATTGAAATTGAACGACAACAACCCTTCTTTCAAGAAAAGTTTTCCTAACATCTTTATTGAGTTCAGTTACGTAAAATATTGTTCTGATACAGTGCTATTTCAAAACAATATTTTGTAACCTACTCAGTCCTACTTGACGTCAAGTAAAGTTGTACAGTTTCCAGCAGTCGGGCCACTAAAATTGCGGGAAATAGCTCAAGCCACTCGCTCCCTCAAGCGGAGGTCCCTGATGTTGAGGGGAGAAACTTTATTTTTATATTTGAACATTTTTCCTGCTTCCTTTTGTAGTGAGTTCAATCTCGAAAAGTAAAATTTAGGCTGCCTTCATACTAAGCAATTAAGTCATTGGCCAAATTTTTCGAGCAATAAGCAGAAAACTTAAAAAAAACACTGGCATAAAAGGTAAAAAAAAGGTACAAATAAATTGGGAAAATCATGCGAAGTCGGTCACAGAACATACTTAAATAAAAAGAAATACCTAAGTTATTTAATATAGAACGAAGGCAGAAATGTATGTCGAAACAAATAAAAATAAGTTCAGTATTTTATCAGGCTTCTCGCGTATTTATAGGCATTGATACGTTGGTAATCTGAAATTTCCAGAAATAAGTCATGCTGTCGGCCGGAGGTTACAGGGAGGGGGCGGGGGCGCGTCCTAGTGACCCGCGCCGCCTGCGCGCTCTCCACGCGCTTGCGCTAGCCCTGGCTCAGCAGCAGTCACCACTTCCGCTCAGAGCGACTCGCTCCCTTCACAAGTGCTCCTCCAATGGTGCAGGCTCTCTCATACTCAAAAAGTTAAGTGTACCGTTACTGACAGCCATTCAGAATGTCAGGTCCTACTCCAACACGCGTCAGTCCGTGTGGCTTGTTCAAGATCCCGGGCACTCCGCCCAGCTTGCGCCGACGCCCGCGCTCGCCCACCGTGCGGGCTGGCCTATGCTTTCCCGTTGGGCGCATTTATCACCTACTCTATAACCTGTTACCACCTGGAAAGTGCCCCACCAAAATATCAGCGGTATTCTTGGCAGCTGTGCTGGAGTACCTGACCGCTGAGGTGATCGAAGTGGGTGGTGACGTCTCCCATGACAAAGGACTTTGCCGCATCACTGCGCGCCACGTCCAGCGCGCTATTCAAGCCGACGCTGAGGTAGACTACTTAGTGCGAGAAACTTTACGTTTTCGCCGCAATTCAGTGGCCTCCATGTCTGCCGATGACTCCGACGATGACGATGAACCGTCGCCGGAGAGGGAGCGTTGGCCGGACAGAGAACCTGTCCCTGGAACGTCCGGTGGGAAAACTGGCGCCGACGAAGATTTCTTCGCCGCCAAACAAGATTTTGATGCTACGAAACCCGCTTTTCTCGAGCTCAACGAGAACAATGCGGACGTTCCGGATTAAACAATCTCGGTGATGTACTCGAAATTGGTGTAAGGGCGAATCTTCTACAATAATTATCACTGGCATCTACAATCAAGTCACTTTCCTCGAACCCTAAGCCAACCTCCCAGGGCTGCTACCAGCCACCGTCGTCGTCGCTCCACCTAGCCAGAGGGCTTTCCACCCTGCATCCAGCCCCAACCCGTCGTCGCAGAAGATGCTCTCACCAATGAACACGCTTCTATCGAAGAAGACCGAGGCGTGACCAGGACTACACAATTTATCTTAGTGTGCGAACTAGTCAAAATGTGACTGCATGTAATTATTAATTTAGTTATAGAAATACCAGATCAGTGCAGAAAACAATATTAAATCGTTTGTTAAGTGAATTTTAGTGCAAGCAGGCCTATGCGTGTACATTTTATTCCCTGTGATTCTCCTGGACTCTCCAACATTGAAATATTTTGTAACACCGACTCTATCTTTTACTTACGCTGACAGTTTGGCGCTGGCTTATCCCAGAGCCCATTGGCTAGGCAGGCGATCCTCTTGGCTCCCTGCAGCCTGAATCCTGGCGCACAGAAGTACTCCGCCACCGAGCCGAACACCGAGGAGTTGTGGGAGACGGAGATACGGCCGTTAGGCGTCGTGGGGGGCTCCTCGCAGTGCACCACTGAAAAAGCAAAGTGCCAACGGAAACATTATCGTGAGTATAGTACTTAGCCGGTAAGTTTGGGCTAATTATAGCGTCTGAAAGGGCTGATCGATCGCTAGTTACGCTGCGCTCGTCCTTTTTAAATACTTGGTTGGAAATTATATTCCAACAACTTTACGTGGGTTTCTTGGAAGTCCTACTTTCTATGATGTTGTTATCCTCTAACTTATCGAGAAAGGAAGTTATTCAGTTACAGTTTCTGTCGGTATTCTAACACACACACACACCATCACTCGTGACATAATAAGTTTATATTGAAAATGCTCGGGGTTTCTCTGGTGGCTAGAATTTGCAACGTAATCATTCGCCGGATAACTAAAGTCACCGCTCACACATTGCGCATAGAAACGGCATGCTGAAGTGGAAGTGGGCCGGCCATGTCTGCAGACGGACAGACAGTTGATGGAGCGGACAGAGCGGAGACCGCGTATGGGCAACTGTAGTGTGGGACGCCCTGCGGCACGATGGATCGATGATTTAAATAAGGTGGCTAGCAGCGGATGGATGCGTACTGTTCAGCACCGGGATGGTTGGAGCTCTTTGGGGAAGGCTTACGTTCAGCAGTGGATGGATATTGGCTGAAATGATGATGGCACTAGTTATAAGTGTCATCATCATTTCATCCAATATTCTGTGATCCAAACACGAATGCGTACCGAAATATTTGAAAACGGGGTCACTTTTTAAGGGGAAAATTAGAAAATACAAATAATGGACATCACAAAATCAAAGGGCTCATTGTAAGCAGGACTTCAAAAGTATTTTTTTATATGCAACCCATTTCAGGCTCCACGGTTTTGTAAATAATCTACTAAGAGGACTTATAAATTGATTTGATTAAAAATAAAATCTGCGAGCCATGAAGCATTCCTCGCAAATACTATTTTTATAATATGTAAAATACAATTTTTATAAAATTTTACTTTTTTCCGAGTAAATAAGTGTAATGAAAAACTTCGTTCAATATACGTGGGCGTTTTCGTTAAGGTTACTCGGCTTCATACTAATTATAATCATTTATCGCAGATAAAGGTTTCCATAGTTTTTTTTTTAATAACAATTCTTAGAAGACGAAGCTAATTTAAACTAAACTTGTTTATTAGTCTAATATTTGTTCCTACTAGCCTTTTTACGAGATCGTTAGGATTACTGTAAAGCAAAGTCAATGCAAAGCACCAAATGTGCTTCCATACATAAAGGCTTTCATATTTTCCGACTTGCATAAATTGCCCACAGAGTATCATATACCATCACACACACACGCACACAGACACTGAGACACAGAGATACACACAGAGAGCATTATCTATTTTGTGCATTGTATCTATGGCCTCAGTCGCCTGATAAGAATTATTCATTAGATATTATAGATTATTATTCTCATTATTTCGTTTATTCATTAACTTAACTTATTTTTACATTTTTAAATATTTTTATAAAATAAAAATAAAACGATTTAAGAATATAAAAATATAGTAGCCCACCAGTATCGGGAACAGGGTCCAAGCTACCGGCGGTCAGGTCTCCAGAGAGAGGAACCTCCTAACAATGCGAGCCGTGTCCCAAAGTACCGATTTCTGAATCAAGCCCTTGATCCAGCGGCCGAGAGCCTCCTGAGGCGTGGGTCCAGCCTCGTGGCTATGAAGCCGTTGGCTGTCACGACTAGGTACAATGATTGCGGAGTCCACTTCCCACATGTCGACAATCTCGCGAGCCTAGTCAATATTCTAGATTTGTTTGCGGCTTTCACGAGGTTCTCATGATGTGGGACGGTTGTCTACAATCATTGCATGCCTCATTATTCGGTCCACCACCACTATATCAGGCTTATTGGCGACAATAGTCCTGTCAGTGATGATGGACCGATCCCAGTACAATGTGATATTGTCATTATCGAGAACTGGGTCGGGCTCATACCTATAGTACGGCACCTCCGACTCCACAAGAGAGTATTTCAGAGCAAGTTGCTGATGGATAATCTTGGCTACAAGGTTGTGCCTATGCAAGTATTCTCCGTTAGCTAGGCGAGAACAAACAGCGATAATGTGGCGAATTGTTTCTCCCGGACGGTGACATGCCCGACATATGTAGACCGTTCATGATAACTTCGTCCATAATTGCACAGACAAAACCTCCGGTTTCTCCAAAAAGTTCACCCAAACGCAGCCAGGCTACGGACGCTAGTGAGTACTAGATCAGCACGCATCGAGCGCAGAGCTAGGCCATATCGCCTGCATAACTTAAGTTGTCCACACGTACGCCATTAACGTAACACCCCACTGACAATCAGCTAGTCTATAGATTCCGTAAATAACTATTTCGATATCGAGCTTCATCTGAGTGACAAAGCTCACAAAGTTAGCTTTATTACATACCAACATATAGGTCTTATGTTTATACGAATATGATACTCACCTCGGATTCCGCTGTCAAGACACGAAGATGTTGTTTCAGAATAGCACTACAGTTCGATTGTGTACACAGCGAAGAGGGCAGGTCAGGTAAGTCACCCCCCTGTCTCATGCCATACGTAAGAGCACCTACATCTGAATGAGCACCGACCAACAAACCGACCAAAGCAATTGGAAACCTGGTTTAAAAAGTTTTAAACCAGTTTTTAATAATACAAGTCATAAGCCTTGGAGAAGTCAAGGAAAGCAGCATAAACAGTAATGCTTTTCTGTACACATTTCATCGTGTACAGAAAAGCAGTCCTGGATGAAGTGGACGTGAATTGAGCAGTCATTTCATTTCACCTTAGACTTTGTGTGTGTGTGTTTGGAGTCGATATAGAACCTGACAGGCGCTCGATTGACAATATAGCACTCTCAGGGGATAGCCCAGTCCGGAAACCAAACTGGGCGTCTCGCGTCATGCAAGTTTAGGTGTTGTTGGAATTGTTTAAACAGACGATCACACATCTTAGCACTTAGCATTGTTGTATCAACGAGAGGGGTCTGTAGTTATTTCTATCAGAACTCTCACCTACTTTATTTCTCTGTACAAGTCTGTCTGTACAAGTATAGTTTTCATCGAATGTATAGGAAGGTGAGAGTGGTAATACAGGAACTTAGTTTGAATGAACCGGCTTCTTCTGGGTAAACTTACTCCGAAGTCGACTTTGTTCCTGTCATTCTCTGATCTAGACTAGAGTTAAGAGCAAAACCATCTCAATTAAAATAAAAATAAAACAAAGAAGTATTGAAAAAAATCTAGGTATGTGAGGTCCAACAAACTTGAGATGTTCATTATTGGTACCATCATGGCCAGATGTATTGCCTCTTGTCATACCTTTGATCACCTTGGCTTATTATACGAGTAAGTAAGTATTTGGTCTGTATCACACATGTGGCTCTCAATATTGAACACCCCTGCTTACCCTGAAGAGAAGCCTTCATCTTGACATTATTCATGAGTAAATTAGCTATTGACCTAGGCGCAACTTCGTTTTCAGGTTGTTTTGATTTTCTGACTGTTTCAAGATGTTCTAAACTATTATTATTTTTAGTAGCTAGTAAGTCCATTTTTTACTTTGTCCTGCATCTTCATCTTCCTGCTCTTACCCCATGTTACTTGGGGACGGCACAACACGTTTTTTCTTCCATTCTATCCTATCAGCCGTCACGCTATAACTAACTCCCTTTTTGTCATGTCGCTCTTCACATAATCCATCCATCTTTTCTTCGGCCTTCCTCTCCCTTTAAGTTTTCCCTAAATTCTTTTCTGTTTGTTTATAGTACTATTTCTTTATAGTACGGGCCGGTACTAGGCTTGCCTCGGCTCGGCTGTCTCATCCGCCTAGGCTGACATGGCATAGCTTGCCGGTCATCAAAATATACTATTCAAACATGCTTGCCTCCTGCAACCCGGGAGTGGAACCAAAACGGACATGAATGTCAAAAACTTGATCATATTATTTTGAAATAGTCACAATTGTAGGAATTAAAGCAACAACTTAAAGTGGCTGTTGCTAGCCACAAATGCTAACTGTGAGTGCTTCTTGTGCAGAGACCCTTAAATTACATAATTATAGGTGAGGTATGTGTAAAGTTATAAATGAGAAGCTCTAGAAAGAAAAAGTTTTCGAAGGAACCAAATTTGGAAAACTTTTCGTAATTCCGAATTTGAAGTTAGGCATGAATCCCTTATAATGCAAAGGGTGGATGAAATGGTCTTGAGGAGGAGTCTTACATAACTACATTCAATATAGATGTGACTTGTTTTACTCGAAGAAATTATTAATTTTTGTAAGAGTACTTCTGTTACTTTAAAATGTTTTAATAATGCAATGCAAAAAACATTTTTAAGTAGCTCGCCTGCACAGCAATCAACCCTACTCAAATGATAAAATATACACTGGTATTTTATGGCATCAATTTGTATGTTTGTCGAGTAAAACAGACCTAACTATTTATTGCCTGCATATGAATTCCCTGTTAGAGTCTGTATTTCCTGATAGCTACAACCTGGGAGTATTTAAATCAAGAGCGAATAGGTTAGTTCTGGGCAAGCGTGCTCCATCTTGGACCGCATTATAGCTTACCATCAGGTGTGATAGTGGTCAGACGTATGTCTGTGATTGGAAAAAAAGATTCTTCCCGCCTCTTCCACTCGCACTTCTACCCTCTTCCCTGTATATTCACTACATCATCATTCATCAGTCTAGCTTTTTCCCAACCATGTTGCGGCTGGCTAGTCTGATCGCAGCTAAACCAGTGGGAATATTTCCATGAAGAGATTACCTACATGTCTCCACGACAAACTACTAGCAAACACGATACCCCTTGTTAAAACTGATGGTCAGACTTTTGGATTTTGACTGCCAGAGTCAGTGTTTCCTGATAGCGACCACCTGGGAGTCTTTAAGTCAAGAGGGATTTGAATGAAAATTACTCCCACCTAGAAGGTGGCCAAACAATCCATTCACCGACAGTAACCTTCGGCATCCACGACAAAACAAACAAAACCTATGTTTGCAAACTAAGAAAATTCCGCCCAGCAAGAAGTGAACTTTTAAAGGGAAGTATTTTTTTGTTTTTATTATTGATAGGCGCGCGTTTGACCACAGTCTCGCCTCATGGCAAGCGATGATGGAGCGAGCACCCTTGCCTAGAAGTAACCTAATCGCTCTTGACTTAAAATTTTCAGTAGTATTTTGTAGTTTGTAGTTATCAGGAAAAACAAACTTTCGCAGGGAACGTCAGTGTTTTTCGTCCCCAGCAAATAATTTAAGTAACCCGACTAAAAATAAGTAATTCAAGCAATAACTCACCATCACATCTCGGCGGGGGTCCGTTCCAGCGCTCGTCGATGTCGCACACGAGACGGGAGCGGCCCACCATCTCGTACCCTGCCTTGCAGGCGTACTGCACATGCGAGAGGTACGACACCGAGCCGTTGATGAGCTCATACGATCCGTGCGGGATCTCCGCGGGGAAGCCGCATTCGATACCTGGGGACAACAAGATGGTTAACCTTAGCACATAAATTATGTATGGGTACCAGGGATCCAGGATTGTCGTTTGGGGGAGGGGGGGGGGCTTGACTCCGCTGAGGGTGGGGAAAAGCACAGATCATTATATTTTGGAACATACAACAACAACTCACACACACATAACAAGCTTCCTTGGACTACTTTTCGTAAAATCTTCAATGACTTCGTTAGGTTAAGAAATCTGGGCTTGGCTTGAGTTCCTTGATCTTCCTCTTGCTTCAATTACATTCGGTCATACCACCTGGCCTTACTGAAGATAAAATATATTGATGGTCCTCATAATGACCATAAATCAATCATTGAATTTAACTAGCCAGTATTATTTTTTAACACTGACAGCCAATACTATGGTAAATCGAAAACATTTTAACTTTGCTACAATATCAGGACACATCGTCATTGGCGTCTCCTAGAAAGACAGTATGTTGCTTCCCGTGACACTGTGCCTATTTTGTAACATGATGAAATACCTCCTGCATAGAGGAGCTTGTGGCAAGATAATAACAGACGCACGGGTCAATCTTTAAGGTTAAGCAACGCTTGCCAAGGTTGGTCTGTGGATGGGTGACCATCATAACATACCGAGTTCCCTCCGTGCCTCTAAAAGCAAGTTAAGCCGTTAGTCCCGGCTGTCATTTGTAGATCTTTGGCAATCGTTACGGATAGTCAGAAGCCAGTAAATCTTGGAGTCACATTTACTGGCTTCTGACTATCTTGCCATGAAGCACCGTGCTACCCAGTAGGTTGTGGAGGTCTGTTAGGCAGCCGCTCCTCGTAAAATAATAGTATTCAGCTGAATCCAGTTTGACTGGAAGCCGACCCCAATATAGTTGGCAAAAGGCTAGGCAGATGATGATGAAATAGCTCCTGTAATCTTATCTATCCAGTAGCATGGTAGTTAGGCTACCCGGCTACCATTCTGCCATAACCCTATTCACGCCCCTTGGTCCCTCGAAGGTTCTTAATAGCACCACCAGATACATATCTGGGGATGCTATTAAGACCGTCGTTAATCGTCTCATGTGCCATCAGCACCTGTCAGCTAAGTGCTGATGGCACATTGAGACGATTAGGAAGGTCGCATCGTTGAATTGGATAACACTGCTTACATCTTGGCCCATTTTATGGAATTATACTGGCCTCGAATTATGCTATTAGCTGGACTTTAAACATCAACGCAACAGACATTCCCTGTGGAAAAAGCTGGCCAAGGGCGAGTCGGACTCGCGTGCAAAGGGTTCCGAAACATTTAGATTTTTAATATGTTATTTCAACATTACAGACTTCTTATAGGCTTTCCAGTAATCTTTAGGTATAGAACTATTATCTGCAATCATTTTTATCAAAATTTTAGGCTCAGTAATTTCCTAGATAATGGTAATTTTTTGACTTATTTGTTGAATAACTTCTTAACTGTTTATTTCAAAATTATGAAAAAACATAATAAAACCCTCACATTAAGTCCTATTGTTTGTTAAGTCACACGATACAGTTTCAAAAACCTTTTTTTTAACTTTCTAATTGACCTCCAAATATAACCCCCTTTTTTACTATTGATAGGCACGCGCTTGACCACCATCTCACCTGATGGTAAACGATGATGTGGTCGAAGATGGAGCACGCTTGCCTAGTTATCAAAATTTATTTAATTTACGTAACGCGTTCATGTCACAGAAATCATACATATTTGACAGACTGTCAAAAATGTATGAAATTACCGAGCCCTAGGCTAAGTGAGCTTCTTAGCCCTCGTAACGTCTGTCTTGCGGCCTGCCTCGAATTTTTGTCTACTTTAAAAATATGCGGATTAACTTTTTAGCTAAAATGCACCGTTTAGAATTTAAAAGCCAAAAATACCGAAAATTTTGAAGTTTCTCGAAAACCAAGCAGTATACATCGTCCATTGGCATCATTATCTACTAACAACATCTGAAAAAATCAGAATTACCTAATACGTTTTAAATGTCTGGCTTATTTATTATGTAAGTAATAATATGTTTGCAGTTTAGAGATTAATGATGATTTTGTGAAGTTAAATACCTAAGTCCAGCCTAGAATTTCGAACCGGTCCCCACACATCCTAGTGTGGGCCTCAAACCATTCTGGGGTGGGTGCGGCCCAAAATAAACACCTATGAAGAAAGAGTACCGCTACCGCCATCGCTACTGACAGTACACCGGCAATAAAATGGTAACCAAAACAGAGATAACATATTTTTCGACTCCGCTACTCAATACAACGGTAACCTTAATCTTGGAAGTAACCAAAATATATTAACACATGCAACCCATATTTTATATTATATTTAGCAGTATTCGATCCCTGAGAAAGACTCCTAGTCTCTCTACTCACGTTTGCAAACTGGTGGGAACTCATCGTAGAAGCCAGTATCGAGACAGGTCCTGACGGTGGGCCCCACGAGCAGGTGCCCATCATCGCAGGAGTACTCCACGGACGCGCCAACCTCGAAGCTGTCGGCCGACATCGTGGAGTTGGGCGGCTGCTCTGGACGACCGCACGCTTTCGGCTCTGGAAAGAAGAGAAGGAACCATGAGTCAAGTGATATGGGTCTCTTGCAACTATTTTTTTTAGTTTCACGTCGCAGTCGCAAATATAGTTTGTATTAAACAGTAGTGAGGTTTCGTTGATAAAATATTTGAGATATAGGTAAAGTACGAGTGGGTCTTAGCCTCCCACGAGGTGGACCGATGACCTGGTGAGCGTCACGGGTAGCCGATGGACGCGGGACGCACAGGACTGGTTGTTGTGGCGACACTTGGGGGAGGCCTATGTCCAGTGGTGGACTTCTTCCGACCGATATGGTGATGATAGGTTAGTACTTACTAAGAAAGTTCCGAAATTCCTCCTGGGTTTTCCTAACACCCCATCAGGTATCAAACCGCTTCTGACCGCAAAGCGCGGTGTCTATTTTACAATTCTGAATGTCTTAAAGTGTACATGCAATTGGATGTAATTTTAGGATTACATACATACTCGTAGTTACATAAATTCAAGCATTTTTGCCATGGCAGACAGACACTACAGAATGCTACCTGTTCCTCTTTTTGCTTCAATTTTTATCTACTATTTATTTGTCGGTACTACAAACAGTCCCGTCTCCGAGAGCGAAAGCTAGTGAGACACCGTGTAAATTGGTGTCTTGCAAAAACTATTGTAAGTTTTGAATATTCGGATAATGTTCAAACATCGTACTCGCATATACCGTTTTTGTTCCCGTAGGAATTTCGGGAAATCCTCTCTTAGTGCTCTCTACACTCCCCAAGGAACCTACATGCCGCAATTCAGCTTTCTACGACCAGTAGTTCTGGCTGTGTGTAAAAAAATTGTCGCCATTAAAAAAAAAATACGCTTCCAAAAGGGAGAGTAGGTAGACCTGGGGAATGTAGGAACTAATAGTACAGAACATACTATTAGGGCATTTATATTATTACGAATTAAAAACAAGAAGTGTAGCGATACTTGCATGTATGTACAAGTAAATAATTTTCTAAAACTTCTCTGGAAGCGACATTTACTAAGTGACGCCTGAACCACTAGATGGCGCTAGTAGCAAGTATATTTTATGGTGCTTCATGTCGCTTTGAAGGAAAAACACATATATTTTACACCGCTTTTAATATTGTTAGTCCATCATCGTAAATAGTTAAAGTAGTAATTTATTCGGATCAATATGTAGGTAGGTATACAAAAAAATCATAAGGTGTACTTAATACAAAAAAAACAGCAAGCATAAAATTTTCGCAGTAGCTAAGTTAAAAGTTCGCTGGGGACACGAGTAGCATTGCATCTTGAACACATAAAACCACGAATTCGCAATCGTTAAAAGGATACTTAAAAGCGAGTAAGTAAGTAACCGACAGTAAAAAGCTGGGCAAACCCTATTAAAAAAGACATTGGACAAAAAGACCCAACTTCTCAGGTGTAAGTCGTCAAAGTTAAACAAAAAGAACTTACGGTGTTGACAGATATAGTTGAGTCTGGCTTGGCAGTCGGTGTCTGCCCAGAGCCAGCCCTTGCTGCCGTCGAAGCGGGCGCATCCGTCGCCGCCTCCGGGCGCGTTCCAGAAGGAGACGGTGACGTCATTTCCGTTCACCCACTTCCAGTTGGCAGGGTCCTGGGGGTCGCGAACTGCACCGATCCAGTATTGGCTGCTGCTGTCGCTCCTGCATAAAAGAAGGGCTGGTTTGAAGATGGGTGCTCATTTTGACTGGAATTATGTCATCCCTTTGTGCTGCCTTTTTATGTGATGATAGTAATAGGAACGCAACAAAATCTTATAAGTTATTCATACCTTCTTACCCTACTAAGGTTATTTATATTATTTCAAGCCTGCCGGAGTCTCCCCCTCGCATGTAGGATCACTCTTGGCGAACATTTTTCAATATTCCAGTATTTTTATTACAGTTTTCTTTACATCAACGCCAACGTGATACTTATGAGCAGTAATCTCTTCTATCGATTTATAAGTAAGTTGGTCTTAACACTGGTTTATGTCCCTTTCTTCCATCTAGTCACGAGTAGGTATCTATCTACTTACTACTAATATATAGGTACTTTCCCAGGGTTACTTGGAATATCTTAGTGGTTAGGTGATACGGAGTAGAATACGCCCGCAACTAAGCCTGAAACTACAGACAACACTATGGCACTAACTTTTGTATTACGGAAATTAATTATATAATTATGGATTATGGATTTTTGGTCCGGATTAAAGATATTATTATTATTTTTAATGTTTTTTACTTTCTCGGGTCCCTCTTCCTAGAGACCCTGTCCTTTGGTAGGCGTACGAGGGGCCGAAGCCAACTCGTAGAGGCCTCTTTAGACATTTCAAATGGAATGGGACACCAACCGACGATTATCCCTGTATGCACTGTGAAAGTATACCCAAGGACAATCCCCGGTTGGAGCAGGACTATTGCAGAATATGGAAACAAAAGATGAAACGCTATGGGTTTGGCTGGTTTAGTGGACTAATAATCGTTTACTATGGAAGAACTATTGGCCCCTGCCTGACCATTGACAATTAAAACGGCTTTAAAATGGCAGGGGGTGACTTGCACACTCAATAAATGGGCCCCCCGAAAAGGGTCGCTAGCACAAAGTGACGTAGCGCCAAGGGGGCAACATATTCCGAGGTGCTAGAAGTGGAGAGGTATACCACGGCTATCAGGACAATCCCGGAAGTACGGTCAAGATCCCTACCAGCACCTTACTGGATTATACGTCCTTCTCCCGAGCACGTTTGCTCTTGCGAATCTCCACTCAGACCGACCGATTAAGGCTAGAAAGAGGTGGGAGCTCTGTTCCTCGTCAGTGTTCACTCCGGCCAGCCAATAAAGGCAAGCCGGAGATGAGGAACAAGAATTCTCTCTGGAGATCAGGTCCGTGGGGTCGCTAGTGCCCAACAGTTCGCCACAAAACTGCCTTGCGGATTTATTATTATTATTATTTTTTTACTTTCTCGGGTCCCTCTTCTTAGAAACCCGGTCCTTTGGTAGGCGTTCGAGGGGCCGAAACCAACTCGCAGAGGCCTCTTTAGACATTTTAAATGGAATGGGACACCAACCGACGATTATCCCTGTATGCACTGTGAAAGTATACCCAAGGACAATCCCCGGTTAGAGCAGGACTATTGCAGAATATGGAAACAAAAGATGAAACGCTATGGGTTTGGCTGGTTTAGTGGACTAATAATCGTTTACTATGGAATAACTATTGGCCCCTGCCTGACCATTGACAATTAAAACGGCTTTAAAATGGCAGGGGGTGACTTGCACACTCAATAAATGGGCCCCCCGAAAAGGGTCGCTAGCACAAAGTAACGTAGCGCCAAGGGGGCAACATATCCTGAGGTGCTAGAGGAGTGGAGAGGTATACCACGGCTATCAGGACAATCCCAGAAGTACGGTCAAGATCCCTACCAGCACCTTACTGGATTATACATCCTTCTCCCGAGCACGTTTGCTCTTGCGAATCTCCACTCAGACCGGCCGATTAAGGCAAGAAAGAGGTGGGAGCTCTGTTCCTCGTCAGTTTTCACCCCGGCCAGCCAATAAAGGCAAGCCGGAAATGAGGAACAAGAATTCTCCCTGGAGATCAGGTCCGTGGGGTCGCCAGTGCCCAACAGTTCGCTACAAAACTGCCTTGCGGATTTATTATTATTATTATTATTATATCCTCAAACTACTGTGTAGTGTTTTATAAAAATGTTCTAACGAGCCGGTCGATCCTGTAAACATGTCAAAGTGAATCCTTGGGTGAAGTGATCACGAGGTGAGCTGACATTCCATCTTAACTACTTGGTTCGACAGCTCACTTGGTGATCACTTCACTCAAGCCTTTACTTCACTCAAGCCTTCACTTCGACATGTTCACATAATCGCACTGCTGTTTCTGTAAATGCGTACAATGCGTATCTTTTTAGGGTTCCGCCTAATCTATTACTAAGCCTCCGCTGTCCGTCCGTCCGTCCGTCTGTCCGTCCGTCCTTCCGTCCGTCTGTCTGTCAGCAGGCTTTATCTCAAGAACCGTAATAAAACTTTTCTAATGATGTTTTTTTTAATATCTATTAGAGGTGCCTAATTTTCTAATCGCTGGCATAACAACAGAACTAAACTAGACAGGTACATTACAAAAAAAAAGTGCTTCAAAAGCACAATGACAACCCTTGTAATCTTACTTTACTAACTATTGATAAATTCTTAAAACTAGGTACCTAGGGCCACAAACAAACAATAACGGTGTCCTCGTTTTCATAACATTTCTCGTAAACATTCGCAGCAAAAGCCTCTTACAAACGGTAGCAAATTGCAAAACTCTGTAAAACAAAAACATTCAGCGAGAAAATCGGCAACATCGCAGAGCACAGCAGATTCGCAGCGCAAAGTTTCGAGACCTACCTAGTCATAACAAATCGTCATTAATTAAGCCAGACAAATTAAATTATGAGTACATATCAACATGAGAGGGCTTCGTAAAATAATAGTACACCGTTGATACGTGTATGTAGATTTGCTCTCAACTACAAACATGGCGGTGGGGTGGCTGCAGGACACAGCACCCCAGAAGTGAAACTAAGGCCCGGACTCCACCAAAGCGGAGACGAGACGAGCTGGGCGGAGACGTGTTTTCAAAAATCTATAGAATTTCGTTAATCACAGATCTTGTCTCCACTCAGCTTAAGTAGATACTACAGAGAAGAGATGTATCATATTTTTATGGCACGATGGAAGCAGAGATGTTTTGTGAGCTGTTTTTAGCTGAGATTGAGCTAGACCGCGGTACAAAGCGGATATGTGAGCTCTGCCTCGCAAGCTGACGATGGCGCGCAGCGGAGACCAGATGTGTGCGGCGTGCACAGTGGTGAGCGCACATCTAGCCAGTACGCATCTCCACACAGTTTCGATGGATACACCCTAGCTGAAAGACATCTCTTCTTGGCTCCGCTTCGGACATCTCCGCCCATCTCCGCTTTGGTGGAGTCCGGGCCTTATGGAACAATATTAAATTCCCACTCACCACCGCTTCCCGAGCCCCGCGCCCCACACCCCGCTACCTGTCTGGAATGCTAGAATTGTGAAGGACTCAATGGGGGGAAAACAGCCAGGTATGCTTAACATTTTCGAGCTAATTATTTTAATTAATTAAATAATAATCAGATATAATGGGCAAGTAATTTTGAAGTAGCTATACGTATGCTTATAAGACTTACTGATTTATTGTTATAGGTAAGGTAGTATTTTTAGATATATGATTAGATAGTAGAGTAGGTACATAGAATATTCTTACCCTATATAAATATTGAAGCATCAATAAAATAATAAAATGTATCGTAATTAACGTCTTTCATCCTACGCAGCTTGGTTATGACGCGCAACAACTTACGTAAGACTTTTATTCAAAGAAAAATTTCTCATTTTGCCGACGTGAAGCCGGATGAAGAGTTCTTAGCAAGAAAACTTCGTAGAAGAGCTAAAACGGTCGGTGAGAGAGAAGGTTTACGAGAAAATTTATGTTATGAAGTTTGTTTATCAAATATAAATTATTTTGCAAAACAGACTGCTACCTTCGCGCTACGTAACATGACCTGACTTAAATAAGGATGGAAAAGAACTTTAAAAGAAAACCTCCGTTTTCCGAAGTGAAACCAGTCAAGAGTTTTATGTAAGAAAGGCCGTCAGTGGAAGGGCTAAAACTGTCGGTGTGATGAAAAGGTTACTGGAAAATTGTTAGCTAATTAAATGTTGAAGTTTTCTTTGTTTTCAAAAATAAAAGCGTCGCCGTCAGCATAGCATGAGGGTGGAATTATATACATATTTTCGAAGAATTTTTTTCTTGTACATAGTGAAGCCGCACAAATGCAGGAATCGAGAAGAGAGCTATTTAAAAGGTAATTTCAGAAAGTTGGTCAATTTGTGTTATTAAGATTTTATGTTTTAATTGTTAGTAAAAAGTGAATAATTTTGCAGCTCAGAAATGCGACAAACTATTTTTTTTGGTACCATGGGATGTATGATGTCGGAAAAGTCAGAGTTTATTTGGAAAAGTTTACAGTCGAGTTTTATGCTAATTCTTAGGTAACGGGAGCTTAATGTTACAAATTTCCGGATAAGGAATAACGAGATGAGTTTTTTCAAGGACTTAATCGAAACTCATTATTATAGAACCCTCAACTTGCTGCAATTTTCCATTCTTTATCTAGTATTTATAAGTTTTTTTAGTTTTGTATGAACTTAACATTATCGAAAAGATTGAATATTAGAGAGTATTTTAAAATTAAACATAATTTACATAATCGGAAATGTTTTCTAACCCTGAGCTAGGGGGGTACATCCATAGCAATATGTACAGTAGTGATTTGATTGAATACGACTACTAACACAGACAGGGGGTTGTATGGGGCCAGGGGGCGCGTGAGGCAGGGTGGGGCCAGGCGGTGCGTGAGGCAGGGTGGGTCCAGCCGATGCAATTATTCAGTACTCCTGCAAGGATGAACAATGTGTATGCAATCACTCACACGAGGGCACGGGATTACTGCGCTGCTGTGTTTTGGTTACAGGACAGGTGTTATGCCATATTGTAGTAGTAGTTAAAGGTAACAACAGGTTTGCCCAGGTAGGTGTTACCCAGTTAATAGGTTGTGGAGGTCTGGTAGGCAACCGCTTCACGTAAAACACTGGTATTCAGCTGAATCCGGTTTGACTGGAAGCCGACCCCAATATAGTTGGGAAAAGGCTAGGCAGATGATGATATTATAGAAAGAAACTACGAAACTAATAGACGCAGAGAGATTTATATCATCTCAGCGAGAAAATTAAAAACTAAAATTGACTTGCCGAAGTGCATGAATAGTATCCATTTGAATTTGTATCCCAATCAAAGCGCAGTGGCTGTCTCCCCCACGCCAGACACAGGGCAAGTACATAGCTACCTGTGTTCACGGGAATTAATATGGAGTCCTTTGACAGACAGTACAGTCAACAGGAGATATACCTTCACCATTAGAACAACATTTTGAAAAAAATGCAGATAATACTATAGATTTATATTAAGACTAGTTGATCCGCGCAACTTCGTCTGCAATTTTCACGACTACTCCGCTCCGGTTGGTCTTAGCGTGATGATATAATCGGACCAGTAGTTTCTGAGACCTATAAGAAGGCTGTTAAAATAATGTTAAAAAAATGAAATTGGTTCGGAACCCTTTGCACGCGAGTCCGACTCGCACTTAGCCATTTTCTATGGATGGGAAATCATCAATTGACTTCTCGCGCTCTTACTGTCAGTATCTGACTGTCTAAACCTAGCCGGATTGAAAATGCACCTAATGCTGATTTTCTGCTATATATAGCAGATAGCCCACGGGGCCAGGGGACCATACGCTCACGGTTTAGCTAGTTCATTTTGATGCTGACTATACACCCGACTCGCACTGCTATTAGATAGCTACCTAGTGATTGAAGGGTGAGGGCTATAAGCCTCAAAGGGTAGTCTGATGAAATTGGATGGCCGCAGACGGGGAGCGAATTAATTATGAGTGGTTCTGTTTGTTTTGGTCTATAATATATTATACCGGATGCGTTTGCAGATATATCGTGTGTTCGGTTAACGAGGGACATACGCAATACACGTGTGTATTTTTTACTACGGTACCTAAATCTTTTTTCACTTTTATACTTTATTAGAAATAGCAAATTATTAATAATTAAAAACGGTCTAGCATAAGCAATTTAAATCGAATTTTATGTTAAAACTAAGAATAGAGTTCATTGGGGCCTGAAATCTGAAAACATAATCTGCAGATCCGTGCTAAGTGCAACCCTAGCGATTTCAACTCACACTCAAGAAAGTTTGGGTGATTTTATTGTTTCTCCGAGTCTTGGTAAGTTGCAATGTCGCGGTGCTTTTCTTTTATTATCTGGTGAAAGCCAAGATCGGCTTCCAGAGGTGGCATTGGTTGAGACAATCACTGTCTTTTTTAAAATTACCAACTTCGGCTTTCTTATTCTCAGAAACTGAAATATTGGGTAGTTGAGAATAGTTATTAGTACAGTGTATAGCGGCCTCACTTTCGCACTTTCTTATTCATTTGTAAAAAGCCAACATTCCGAAGTAAGTTTCTCATGAAAATCGCGACAGCACACTCGAGCTCGTGGATCGAACTACTGTACTAATCAAATGAAATGAAAAAATATGATCAAATTCCGTATAAAATGGTTTTGTTTATAGCGGTCTCAGAAATTTTAAATAAGAATGGAATATCTGTAAAAAAATCACATTAAAAAAAAACTACTAATAAAACGCTCAGAATTAACTGTAAATAATAAAATATTATAATATTATACCTAACTGTAAATAATATAATATTACCTTTATAATATTATAAAGTAAAATTTATACCAAAATAAACCATAGTTCATAAGAACTGAAAATTTGATAAATATTCATTTACCTTTTGACCGCCAGAGCGTAAACGCATCGACGTCCCCTCCCACAAATTCAGTGCAAACACCTAAAAAATATGTACATTCCAACATCTTATCGATAACTAATTAATCATTGCTTTTAATTCCATATTTTTAAATAAAATATTACTCGTAACGACAGAAAACTAGATTTAGTTTATATTATTTGTATTTTGTTCTTAAAATGTAGTTTTTGCTTGTCGGCTGTAGTCGACGGTGGCGTGTTGGGCACTTTTTCATTTGTCGGCTAGAGCCGTTCGTGGCGGTCAAAAGGTTAAACAACCGACTAAAAAACCCTAAAATAAAAAAGAATATATATATTCTTTTTTTTATCCTAAAAAATATATATATATATATATATTTTAGGATGGGAAATCATCAAATGACTCCTCCCGCTTTGGGTAAAGCAGGAGGGAGTGTCAGACTTTTACTGACTAAAACCCATCCGTGTTCCTCCCTATACATTTTGATTCCCTTGAGAGTGTCGAAATATACGTTTTTTGCGGCATAAACGGCCGTATTTTTTTTACTTTTACTTATAAGTTTAATTTTTTCACAGCTGCAAGGGGCCCTAGAGTATATGGTAACTCGATACCTCCTCGCATTCCCGAGATAAACGGTCTTGACAGACGGACGGACGGAAAACAAAGTGATCCTATAAAGGCTCTGGGCTGTTTTTTCGTTTTAAGGTACGGAATCCTAAAAATGTGTAGTATGGCACTCTGATTTTTTCATACGACAATTTTAAAGTGTCAAAGTATTGATTACCTAGTTTGTTAGACTTTGGAAGACAGTTTTGTACAAAAAGGACTTAGTATTAATTTTAATGCTCGGATTTGATCTCTTATTTATTTATTTCTCACACCAATAAACATTACATATATTGTTTCAATTAAGGTACATGCTTTGTTTAGTTTACTGTGGGAGACTGGTGTCTAAGCTAGGCTTTAAGGACCTGTGTTTCAGGTCACCAGATCTCCACACTCTAGCAGTTCGTACAATTTTGAATTCGGAGGTTTTAATTTGGACTTTAGAAAAGTATTATTTAAAAAGCATATAAAACACAAAAACAATTCTTAAAACAAACGAACATAAAACAGAAAATTAAATGGTTTGGAGTGTTAGTAATGTGGAGCTCGTGGCTAGATAATAGCAGCCGCACGGGTCGATCTTCAAGATTAAGCAACGCTTGCCAAGGTTGGTCTGTGGATGGGTGACCATCTTAACATACCGAGTTTCCTCCGTGCCTCGGAGAGCACGTTAAGTCGTTGGTCCCGGCTGTCATTTGTAGATCTTTGGCATCTACGCATTGTCAGAAGCCAGTTAATCTGACTCCAGTCTTGCCATGAATTACCGTGTTACCCAGTTACTGGGTTGTGGCGGTCTGGTAGGCAGCCGCTCCGCATAAAATACTGGTATTCAGCTAAATCCGGTTTGACTGGAAGCCGACCCCAATATAGTTGCGAAAAGGCTAGGCAGATGATGAGTGTTAGTAATGTGGGAAGAAACTTTTTCCTTATAGTGGGACAGTTATATACCAGTATCATTTGTGTACCTAATGGCGAGTCCGCAAGCTAGCCACTATCTCTTGCGGTCGCGTGGAAAATAGATCTTACGATGTGCAGTCATTAATTGCGTAATATGTAATCCGGGCCTTATGGCGCTTAAGCTAGTATTCACAGACGCACACCGTTAGTGCACATTGAGTGAGCACACGCCCTGTAATCATCGGACACTTCCTCAGTCTAAACAATGCATTATGCAGGTGATGCCAGTGGGTATCGCTCATGTGTGACTGCCTTTATTATGGTGATAATTGATTACTTTTAGGGTTCTGTATACGAAGGGTAACCAACGGAATCCTATTACTTAGCCTCCGCTATCCGTCCGTATTTCTGTCTGGCAGCGGGCTGTATTTCAAGAACCGTAATACGTAGACAGTTGAAATTTTCACAGTTTTATTTGTATTGCCGTTATAACAGCAAAATAATAAAATATTAATTAATAATTATATACAAAAAACGGGTTTTCTCGGTTTATGGTACGGAACCCTTCGTGTGAGAGTCCGACTCGCACTTGGCACGTTTTACAGTACATTGATGATAAAAATGCTTGGTTCAATGTTAGTCTGCTCCACAGCGACTCAAGCGTCTTTACTGCTCTTGTCGATAGCGCAGCAGACCTAGCTTTATCTATATGACTGACAGACTTTGACACTTCAAATGTGCCTGTAACTGGTCTATTTGAAATGTTTACGACTATTCAGGGGGAGAGATATTGGATGATAATTTTAATTAAGATGTTTCAGTCGTTATGGATTGTCAGAAGCCAGTAAATCTGACTGACCAGTCTTGCCAAGAAGTATCGTGTTACCCAGTTAATGAGTTGTGGAGGTCTGGTAGGCAGCTGCTCCACGTAAAACACTGGTATTCAGCTGAATCCGGTTTGACTGGAAGCCGACCCCAATATAGTTGGGAAAAGGCTAGGCAAATGATGATGAATTTTAATTAAGATGTTTAAAAGAAGAGGAAGATGTGGGGTTTCTTCAATGAGTTAGCAGCATAAGGGTGGCAGCCATCCATTACAGCGGAGCGAGGCAGCGGAGCTGAGAAACGGAAAATTTTTAACTAATTAAATTGCATAAAATCTCCGCACCACGTGAGTCACTGACGTGATTGGTTAATCTCCGTTTCTTCGCTCCGCTGCCTCGCTCGTCTCGCTCCGCGCAAATAGACAGGCACCCTCAGTGTTAAACAATGATGAACATATTTGTTACAGCGAATGGTTACAGCGGTAAAACTTATGCTTTATTGTAGGTACATAAATATTTAAACGTTGGAAAATACTTAGAATAGAATGCCCGTTTTCGTCTAGCGGAACTTACAAAAATTCAGTTTCAGGAATTTTGGTAAGTATTATGTAGTAACACAAGCATATGGACGGTATTCGAAAACTAAGAACGGGACTCGCATATTTTGCGATTCTTTTTCGGAGTAACCATCTGCTTTCATAATAATATAGCAACAGATAAACAAACCTTTTCGTCATAATAAACGACATATACCTACTAGGTAATTAACGACGACTTCTAAACAATCCGCAGCCCGACTTCGGTCTACGGTACACCCAAAGAATACCTATGTACATTTTAAATATGTAGGAGTTTGGCGCTTCTGCCATAGATTGCCATGAACTCTTTTCCTTTTTAATGCTTCTTCTTATTAGGGTTCCGTATCTAAATGGTCACCAACGGATCCCTATTACTAAGCTTCCGCTGTCCGTCCGTCCATCCTTCCGTCCGTCTGTCAGTGGGCTGTATCTCAAGAACCGTAATATGTAGGCAGATGAAATTTTAGCATTGTGTATTTCTCTTGCCACTACGAGTATAATAGCAAATAATAAAAGAAAAATAATAATAAATGGGACTAATGAATAATGAAACCATACAAGAGACGTGTTTTTTCGGAAAACTTCGTGCCCAGTTTTTTTATGTTTGTATCAGTTTTTGTACCTCTCTTCTAACTCTGCTCTACTTTTGTGTGTTTTCTATTTTATACCCAATAAACGTTTTATCTATCTAAAGACACCACAAACCTTCCGCCGTTATTCGAAATTGATGATAAACGAAGACGTACCGCCGCCGCCGCTGCTGTAACGTTCGACATACGGACCGTATCGGATCGGCGCGGCGCCGTACGGGACCCGGCCCGTTGTCTTAAATATACTCGTTTTGAACCGTTACCTCGCTCTGAGTTCTAGTGGCTTTGGGTACTGTACACTGATTGCGGAGACATAACTTCTGTAATTCTGGTTGGTAACTGGTAATAAAAATAAAATGAAAATCTTATTTTCCAGACAGGAGCCATTAAATAAAGTAACAACACTATAACTGCATGACTACAGCAACATAGCCTATGGTAGACGTCAGATACCCGTGCAATATCAAAAACAGAGATAATTAAAGATAAAAGTTGTCTTAAATCGACTTCTATCGTGATCAAAAGATCACGGGTATCTGACGTCTACCACAGTTTATGTTGAGGAACTCGTGGCTAGATATTAACAGCCGCGCGGGTTGGTCTTCAAGGTTAACTACGCTTGCCAAGGTGGATGGGTGACCATCTTAACATACCGAGTTTCCTGCGTGCCTCGGAAAGCACGCTAAGCCGCTGAATCGGCGGCAGTCGTTACGGATAGTCAGAAGCCAGTAAATCTGACTTCAGTCTTGCCATGAAGTGCCGTGTTACCCAGTTAATGGGTTGTGGAGGTCTGGTAGGCAGCCGCTCCTCGTAAAATACTGGTATTCAGCTTAATCCGGCTTGACTGGAAGCCGACCCAATATAGTTGGGAAAAGGCTAGGCAGATGATTGTCCGATAAACGCTGTCAACAGAGTCCTAATGCACAAATTTGAGAAGGGATAATGATTCCCTAATGGGAAAGGTCAAGATACTTTATTGCAAATTTATCTGGCGCCTACCATAGTTGTTACAACATCCACCTTCGCTAACTTAATGTACAAATCCGTCGTGAAATTAACTTGTACATTTAATGGAAACCTCATAACATCGTGATTGTTCGGCAGACGTTGACAGATGACGCAGACGCCGTATATGGTCTGAGACCGTTAAAGTGTTTAGTGGGATGACGAAACGACCGTGAAAGTGGATAGAGTGATGTACCATGTTTTGTCGTAGCTCATAAACCGTATAGGCACCAAATTCGTTGTACTATGTCTTGTCGAAGCTAGATAAACCGTATAGTTTTAAAAATATTCGCCACTCTATCGCTGACGAAATGTCACTTTTCTACGGTCTCAAAATGCCAATTCCACTTATTTATTATTGCAACTGAGATACGAACGCACATCAGTCGAAATTTGTCTAAAAAGCCTCAATTTTCAAACATTTTTGATAGATTGCCACTGACATGCCAATGCAAACGTTGTATAAAATTTTGTAGAATTGGCAGTTGGAACTGTGAAAGGCAATTTCAGCAGACATTTACGTGATTTTCCAGATAAGTTGTTAAACACAAGTATGGCATGTATAATTAAATATATTGGAAAAGCACAGCACACAAAAATACAACAGCCTAGACAGCCTCAAGCATTGCCAGACGTACAGAAGAGCTGACTCACCGGTGTCGCCGCCATAGCTCCCAGCTGATGAAGCCCTGCAGCGCGGGATTGCTCTCGTCTACCAGGGTACCACCGCGGGCGCGGCAGAAGCCGAGCGCGTCCCGGAACGACGCCGGCTGCCGGTCGTAGAAGATGTAACACTTGCCGTTGTACGTCGCCGTGCTGCCGGGAGGCTGGTCCCGGAACTGCGGGCACCTTGCGATAGGGATGGGCAAATGAAAATGGGTATCGATGTTAATCGAAGCAATGTTCGTACTTAGGTATGGGTAAAAAACTTAGGTAATCATCATTATTTTATTTTACGCTAGTATCTTTTTATTTAATTTCTTATGTATGATTGCTTCTGACTCTAGTCAGATGGCAGAGACTAAGTTGATGATGGAGCGAGCTTATCCAGAAGAAGCCTGTTCAGTGTTCACTCTAACTTTGAAGACATTAGGGTTTCTAGTCCCACTGTAGGACAACTTGTCTTTCCCTTTTCAACACGATTCTTTCTTCTGCTAATGCAGGCCTCTCTTAACGTTGAGGAGTTGGACTAAATACTAAAATAAAAAACAGACATATATTCGTCTTTTGCATTGCGTTCAGGAGATGGGATATACGACTATCCATCTATGCAACAGTTAACAGTGTACCCTTTGCCTTCAAATAAAAAATATCCAATTCGGTAGGTACTTCAAATTATACTCTAAATATCTATAATATATTTTTTTACTTCTGATGGGTTTGCTATTGACTTCAATCTCAGTGACAAAGTCGATGGAGCGAGCTTACCCAGAAGACGCCTGCTCACTCTAATTTTGATGAGATTAGAGTTGCATGCGTGCGGAAACATTTAACCCAATCGTACCTTTCAATCGGCAGCGCCTGGTCCGTGTACACGAACGCTTCACATATCGACAGCTGCGAGGGTGCGGAGGACTCCAGGTGCACGCTGACGAAGGCCCCCGGCATGGGGGGGTTGCAGGGCAGGAAGAGCGGCTGCCCCTCCTCGATGTAGCCGCTGAAGCGGTTGCACACGGGGTTGGTGCCCAGGTCAGGCCGGTTGTTGCCCACGCGGACCACTATTACCGGCTTGTTTGCGCCTACAAGGAGAAAATGAGCGTTAGGTTTAGGCTGAATAGGGAATTTTATTGGATATTTTTTTTGAGGGTGAAAGTTATGAATATGTACAGATTTTACTATTTTACAGCAGGAAAATCATAATAAGTGGTTTTCCATAGCCGATTTCAATGAAACGAGATCTCATCTACTGAACCAGCTAATGTTTGTGTGATAGATTCCTTTTGTAGCAGCTGCTCTACTATCAATACTGAAAGCTGGAAAAGCCTATCCCCCAGAGTTGAAAAGTCACTCACTTTGAACTTATTGATATCGGCTTAAAACTAATAGAAATAACAAAATAGGAGAAAGCTTAGCGACAAAAAGGCATAAGTACAGTTCTGGTGTTTCTTTTACATACCAAATTTTCATTTGCAATAACAGCTATATTATCTTACAAGCTTCTAACCAAGGCTTCGTCTGCGTGGACTTTGAGTTACAAATGATATGTGTACGTCGAATCCTTTCAGATTTTATATCTCAAGGATTTTATTAGGTAAGATTTATCACATAATAAAGTAACCCATTTACTATTCAAAGCAAACAAAGAAATTCTGTATAATTTATTTCAAAGCCAGTGCTTTTACCGCGGCGTTGCACAACTCGCGACGTGCGGCCCGGCCTGGGCATCTTGAGTTGTGCAATAATTGCATTGTCGCACTTGTGCTTAACAGTTACACATCTCAGAAAATGGACCGCAGTTGCACAAACTGATGAATTGTCTTCGTTCTCAAATAGAACGAGTCTTTTCCTTATTTTGCGCAGTGTTGTAAGTTACAGACAGTGACTATCCTCTTATCGTGTGGGCGGTAAGGTCTAACGACCCCACACACCCTCGTGTCAGAGTGTAGTGTAGGGTGTTAGACCGTCGTTACACCTTACAGCCTACATGATGGAAAGAAGATTCCTAGTATACCTATTGGGGTCGGCTTCCAATCCAACTGGATTTAGCTGAATAGCAGTATTTTAAGTGGAACGGCTACTTACCAGACCCCCACAACCCATTAACTGGGTAACGGAGGACTGGAATCAGGTTTACTGGCTTCTGATAATTCGTAACGAATATCTACAAATCACAGCCCAACCAACGGCAGAACGAGCTTCCTGAAGAAACTCAGTATGTTAAGATGGTCACCCATCCACAGACCAACCTTGGCAAGCGTTGCTTAACCTTGCAAATCGATCCGTGCGGTTGTTATTCTTTAGCCACGAGCTCCTCAGGAACCATAGAGCATGGAGGCAGAATAATTTACATCGTTGCCATAAACTCGAGAGTTTTCCACAGACCGCGCAGTGTGCGGTCTCGCGCTTTCTATCTAACAATCATTTAATAAAAGACGACCCTTCGCACTGTCATTACGGCACGACTGTAACCGTCGACAGGCACCGCCGGGCGCAAATCACTAGTCTCAAGTGAAAGTTATCCGACGAAATTGCAGGAAAGTTAAGATATTGCGGAATGATGATTTGACAATAAGTGGCAATTTAACAAGATAGTTTGGTTTTAAACAGTACCTATTTTTGATTTATTAGGTAGAGTAGAACTACTAGCTTTTGCGTTTTTGCTCTCGACTTCGTACGCGCATATCACGTTCCCGTAGGAATTTCGGGAAATCGTCTCTTAGTGCTCCCTTACGGAGTTTGGAGAAGCTACATGCCAAATCAAGGTTTTCTACGACCAGCAGTTTGGGCTGTGCGTTGTCTGTCTGTCACTCTCGGAAGAATTTAATATAATAGGATTTCTAGCTTTTGCTCATCATATCATGTGTTTTGCCGTTCCCGTGTAGCCTTTAGTCTTCTTCATAAACGTGGCTATCGTATACAAAAATAATTTCCCAAATCTGACTGGTAGTTCCAGAGATTAGGCGTGTACAAACAAACAAACTCTACAGCTTTGTTTATTAGTATAGTTAGATTATTTTAAAATATTATCCAGTTTTGAAAGGCTAATCAAGATATTTAGCTAACAAATGGTCAAACCTATACGAAAACTGTTATGATTACTATAGTATAGATGTCCGTCCATTGACAATTTTACAAACATTAGTCTGATATGTAGTTTGACAAAAATATATAGAACTTGAGCCTTTTATGCCATGCGACAGAGAAGCGAATGCAAACTTTGCTTAAAACTTAATAGAATTTGCGTTAATGTAGTATGTAAAACACTTTTAACATCCCGGAAGTTATTTGACAAACTTGACTACACAAATAAACTATTTTAATATTTTAGATGCATGCAATGCTATTATTGTTTTTGAAATTTTATGTGCTGTGAATTTCTTTGTGTGCATTTAGTTGGTTTGCCTAAAAAAATAAAATAAACGCAGTTAAAAAAGTAAAATGAAAATATTTAACCAAATTCTCCGCCCTAAAGTGAGTTTTATTTTTCCAATTACCAGCAATTTTCCGTTGATAATTTACCAGATGATTGCCCAAAAGGAGTTCCGCGACGCTTTCTAGCTATCATTGAATTACCCTTAAATAATATTATTGCGCAATGGCTGGTAGGTATAGTAGGTCGGTCCGGTTAGGTTAGGGCTGTGGAATCTAAAGAGGTTCTAATTATGTATGTTATTAGAACTCTGGCATATCCACGGTAAAATTTTTGTCGTCTAACAAAGACAGCCTACTTAATGTACCCGATATAAACAACCTCTGGGCGCGAATATTTTTTAAAAATAATTCATAAAGATGATGGGTACAGTTAATATAAATAATGGATTAGAATTATGATATACCCTATTAATAATGTTTACGTATCAAAATAATGTCACTGTTCCATTCTGCGCCGTCCTTGAAAAACCAGGCTCGGACTGCGCTCGCTCCTGGATTTTAATACTACGTCATGCGTCATGATTATGAATAATATATATTTTTTTTTAATAAATCAAAATTTTAAAAATCACTTTTCTTAACGAACGTGTAGTAGTCATTGGATAGATAAAGTGGGCTGCCGTTGTAAGACGATTTTTTGGGGGGTAAGCTCTAAAAAAAGAAACAAATATTTCTTTTTCCAAACAAAATCAACTGAATTCTAAATACAAACCAATACTACTCTATTATTGGAAGACGGTGTCAAAAAACATTTAACCAAACAAGAAACAACTTTTTTTTGTACTTTGTACTGGTTTTATTTGGAAGTCAGTTGTATTTTTTTGTAAAAAAGTTTTTTCTTTACTGTGGGATAGGCAGCAAGCCCGCAGTAAGAAGTCATTACGTAGATAATACACATCACAAATATTTATCTTATTTTGAAACAACAACATCAGTCAGATTACTCAGAGTCGCGGCACCTGATTACCAAATCTCCGTTTAAAGTTAACACAAGGTTAAGTACTTAATGTTTACGAAGATCAAGAGATAACCCCACGTCCTTTTCATTGCAGGCGAGTTCCGTGCGACTTCGGAAGTGCATTGTCTTCTCAACTATTCTTTATTACGTCCGTGATGAATTACAAATTACATTGTACCTATCTAAATTAAGCAGGCATGTCTTTTGACGCTTCCTAGTTTTTGTATATAGGAATTAAGCATTTAACCAATCAAATTATATCTTTATTACTAAACTAGCTGACCCGCGCAACTTCGCCTGCCTCACATTTATCGTGCGGGTGGATAGACTTTGTATTGTAAAAAGTCATAATTCGAGGTTTGTCTCTCGCCTGTTTCCTCCTCCAATATTTCCGATAGGACCGATTCAAAAGATATTTCACAAACTGAATAGGTAGGAAGGACGTATACTGTGTCCTGTGTTTTTCTTAGGCATTTTTTTTATACGGCAAAACGTTTGCCGGGTCAGCCAGTTTAGATATAGAATTTGGGTTTAGAATCTTCTGATCAGTATTTAAACAAATCAGTAGTAAGATATTTTTATGAGTCGGTACCTACCTAAGTCTGTTTAAACGGTGTAACTGATCCTTGAGCGTAATGGTACATGGTGGATGGTTTTAAGGTTGGTTTGCATAATAATATTAATTGCAAATTAGCTTAAGTCCGGTTGAGCCGAATTCAACCCACACATTGAACTTGAAATAAATGTATTTTGATTTATTTTTTTTTATTTTTTTGAACTGCTAGTGGCCTCATCAAAAAGAAAAACAAGCACTTCTCGCTATTAAACTAATAAGTTTTGCGGCTAAAATTGTAAAGAGAACGAATAGTATACAGTCAGCAATTTGGTATAACGTGTTATTTTTCCCACTGCGCTGCCAATATTTATTTCTCATGTGAGCATTATAACTTTTTAAGCTTCTGGCATACTTACGAGTATGGTGTACAATAATTGTCTAGTCAACACACTCACTTGAACATTGTTTAAAAGTAGTTGCAAGTTAGCTGCCTGCATACCAAATAGCTTTGCTGACTGTACCTATCTTTGATAATAATAAAAAAAAAAAAAAGAATGAAGGCATTTCTGCCTGACGAGAAAAGAGGCATGAGAGACACCGCCGCTTGTCTCTCGTACAAGTCAATGAGGGAAAGCTGTGCCTACCTACTGCCTACGATTGTTACAAAGACATCTTCAAGTCCATTGTACTGTTTCATTATACTTGTGGTTCTAAAAAGGACTCTTTAGCAGAATCAGAAAGCAAATCACGCTACCCGTCACTGTCAAATTTTCCCAATCAACCTTGAACCTAATACGTTAGCGATAAAGATGAAAATGAAATTTGTCAGATTGTTGTATGACTAATTATTATGATTCTAATATGATTCTCTAAAAGTGGCCTTTTTAGGCTACCTGGTTATTATAATTTTGTTCTGTTGGGTCTGTGATCAGCTGTTGTAGAAAAATCGAGGAACAAATGAAAGTATTTGTGTAATTTGACTTTTCTATACGCTTTCAAACGTGCAAGAAGCTTCATGTTTTTGACTGACCGACCTTGACAATTCAAAAGTGCCAGTAGATGGTCTAATTGAAATAAATGCTCTAAGTTTGAGTTTACAGAATGTTATAGTTATGCAATGTTACAGGGATTTTTGAAGTGAAAACTTCTTTAGCAGCGTTATGCACTTTTTGTGATGGGTAAAAAATGTTAAACTCGCGTCAGGACACGTGACCTGATCGAAAATTCGTAAGACGTTAGGATACGTGACCTGATCGAAAATTCGTAAGACGTTAGGACACGTGACCTGTTCGAAAATTCGTAAGACGGAGGGAGAGAAGCACGTATTCATGTTCTCACTTCTTCCGGCACTCCCGGAGTGCAACCCGTGAACTGTCCTAACTCAAAGGTATATAAGGTTGCCTTTTCGTTGTCATAACAGCAGTGACGTTACTAAACGCTGCTTGTTGATTTTAAATACCTATGTTCCGTTTCACGTTACTTAAATTCAATATTTTTGTTGAAAATCCATATTAAATATAATAAAAACGTTGCAATGGCCTTTCTTTTAAACTTTTTTATGATTTTATTAACAACATACTCATAAATTCTGTATTAGCATCATCTCTATTTTCATTTGTAGATCTTTGGCAGTCGTTACGGACTCTCAAAAGCCAGTAAATCTGACTCCGTTCTTTACAAGGATTACCGTGTCACCCAGTTAATGGGTTGTGGAGGTCTGGTTATCAGCCACTCTACGTAAAATAGATACTGGTAATTGGTATTCAGTTGAATCCGGTTTGATTGGGAGCTGACCCCAATATAGCAGGGAAAAGGCAGGCAGATGATACTCGTAATGATGCTTTTACCTAAATATAAACTTAAACTCATAATTTTGAATAAGCTTTCAGAGCTACCCCAACAAGAAAAATGCTGTTTCACATAACAATCAGAACAAGATAAATAAACACATTACAGTTGAAATAATTACACAAAGCGTTGAATTATGCAAGTTGTTCGGACTTTATCACGAACAATTATTGAACCCAACGTGTTTGTGCCCAATGGAGTCTGAAGTAATTGATTATTTCTGCATTTATTGAGCAAAGAATGACTTGACCATATATCTTATCTCTACTTCTATACTAATATGTAACGCTGAAGAGTTTGTTTGTTTGTTTGCTTGAACGCGCTAATCTACTGGACCGATTTGAAAAAATCTTTCAGTGTTAGATGGCCCATATATCGAGGCGGTAAGCTATACATCATCACGCTAAGACCAATAGGAGCGAATCGGACGAAGTTGCGCAGATCAACTAGTTAAATGATAAACTAAACTAACTCATCATCATCATATCAGCCGTAGTAGCTGCTGGACATAGGACACCCCCAAGTGTCGCCACAACAAGTCCTGTGCGTCTTCCGGTACGTGGTCGCCACTCAAGTACTTTTCGGCTCCATCGACCTCATTGGAGTTATAGAAACCGAGATAATCGCAAAAATAGAACAATAACTTACAACGCAGACACGAAATTTTATAAGACTTTCGACACAACATTTAGAACGGCAACAAAAGAAGATGTACCTATACGAGTTTCTAACTTATTATTTTATAAGACTTTCGACACAACATTTAGAACGGCAACAAAAGAAGATGTACCTATACGAGTTTCTAACTTATTATTTTATAAGACTTTCGACACAACATTTAGAACGGCAACAAAAGAAGATGTACCTATACGAGTTTCTAACTTATTATTTTATAAGACTTTCGACACAACATTTAGAACGGCAACAAAAGAAGATGTAGGTACCTATACGAGTTTCTAACTTATTATTTTATAAGACTTTCGACACAACATTTAGAACGGCAACAAAAGAAGATGTACCTATACGAGTTTCTAACTTATTATTTTATAAGACTTTCGACACAACATTTAGAACGGCAACAAAAGAAGATGTACCTATACGAGTTTCTAACTTATTATTTTATAAGACTTTCGACACAACATTTAGAACGGCAACAAAAGAAGATGTACCTATACGAGTTTCTAACTTATTATTTTATAAGACTTTCGACACAACATTTAGAACGGCAACAAAAGAAGATGTACCTATACGAGTTTCTAACTTATTATTTTATAAGACTTTCGACACAACTTTTAGAACGGCAACAAAAGAAGATGTACCTATACGAGTTTCTAACTTATTATTTTATAAGACTTTCGACACAACATTTAGAACGGCAACAAAAGAAGATGTACCTATACGAGTTTCTAACTTATTATTTTATAAGACTTTCGACACAACATTTAGAACGGCAACAAAAGAAGATGTACCTATACGAGTTTCTAACTTATTATTTTATAAGACTTTCGACACAACATTTAGAACGGCAACAAAAGAAGATGTACCTATACGAGTTTCTAACTTATTATTTTATAAGACTTTCGACACAACATTTAGAACGGCAACAAAAGAAGATGTACCTATACGAGTTTCTAACTTATTATTTTATAAGACTTTCGACACAACATTTAGAACGGCAACAAAAGAAGATGTACCTATACGAGTTTCTAACTTATTATTTCTCATTTCGAGGTGAAACGCCAATTTGACTGGATTACATTGCGACTTGATACAATTTCCTCAAAGCCACCTGTCAATAGTTAAGGGTATTATTTAGACGGTCACCAAAAATAATATTTTTAAGACTCTAAGCCTAGGCACCAAAATGGATCAACGGTCACCAAATTCTATCCAACTCAACTGTGATTGCCATAAAATGTAGGCTTGGGGTTACAAACTGGATAAAATAGGTTAGGTTAGGTTAGAATTGTGACCAACCGCGCGCGAGCCGAGCGAGCGAAGCGAGCGGTGCCGCGGCAGCGGCCGGCGAGCGCTACTTCTCGAATATTATTTGGTGACCATTTATCTGTTTTGGTAACCGTTTAGAACTTTTTTGGTAGTAAAATAGGTACTTTTTTGGGCGGTGTTTAAACACAAGCCAAAAGTTAAGGCTTACGAGATTTTGGCTTTCAGCCTAGCACGAATATCGTTGACGTATAGTAACGTAACATACAATTTGACCATGGTTATAATACTCGTTTCGCACAAAATATTTTTCTGAATTAGATACTATATTCATATTTTTGAATGACGTAAATTGGGTAATGTCCCATAAAATTAAACTAAAATACTAAAGGTTTCACTTACGTTAACGTTACTATACGAAAAAATATTCGTGCCCTCAGACTTCAAGAAACGTATGAATAAGTTGATGGTTCTAAAACTCCATGGATAATAACTGGGTAGTACGTCACTATGAACCTACCGACGCCAGCACATCAAGCTACCCGAAACCGTCATTCACAATCAACCTTAATCCTAAAGCTTTAGCGATAAAGTTGAAAATCTATTAAAGAAATTTGACAGATTGTTGTGGCTTGATCTATACATAAACAAGGAGGTTATCTATCGCAGACAGATGGTCGATTATAAGCGTTTAGCGCCTCGCCACGGTGTGGAGGCAAGTGGGCCAGCCGCCGCCACATCTCGATGCGAGCGCGAACCCGCGCGGTGACTTGCTTTCAGAGATAGATACGTGTATTGAATGAAGGAGGGAAAGTTGATTGGGATGTTCAGTGTGTGGTGGATTTGAGGGTAAGCAGAATGGTATCTTCGATTGGATTTTATTGCCGCTGTCGAGAAGAAAATGCTACGGGATAAAAAATATTTTAGAATGTTATCTATACCCTATACTAATATTATAAAGAGGTAAAGTTTGTGCGGTAATCTCTGAACCGATTTTTAAGTTCTTTTACCAATAGAAAGCCACGTTATTTGTGAGTGTCATAGGCTATAATTATATTACCCGAAAAATACCACCCAACGAAGTGGGCACGGGTCAGCTGGGCACACCAAACCCAACTGCGTCAGATCTAAAAAAACACACACTTGGTAAAACTTAAAAAAATACTTTTACGTTTTCTTGGCAAAACAAGCCAAACTTTGTAGGAGGGCTAATGTTGGCAATGACGTAATAGCGTGGTGTATCGTCCTCACCAACATAGGTAAGTCTTATTGAAATGGTTTCTGAGTTCAGCTAAGTTTAGAAGCATTCAGGTTAAAGCAAACCCACCCCAAATCGCTAAGTATACAGACAATATAAAATTTTCCTCTTAAACTTGTGACATCATTCCTTCCTTTACAGAACATTCACCCATTTAAAATGATCTTGACAGAGATTTTTATGTGCTTCAGCTAATTTTATTTAGAATCGTTCGTCATTACACTGGGGGAAAGAGCGTTGCGCAACCCTAATCTAATAGAAACCCGCCAAGTCTGTGTCGGGTTGAGTTGCGCAACCCTGCTCTAATAGAACCCGGCCAAGTCTGAGTCGTGTTGAGTTGGGCAACCCTGCTCTAATAGAACCCGGCCAAGTCTGAGTCGTGTTGAGTTGCGCAACCCTGCTCTAATAGAACCCGGCCAAATCTGAGTCGGATTGAGTTCCGCAACGGTCTAACCCTCCTTTGCCGTTGATTAAAACTTCTAAATTTAGCTGAAGCTTTGCAAAGTCTTAAGAAAACCGGGAATTTTTCCGTGCGTTGATGTTGATGTTACGTAGGTATATAATATTCTAAAATCTTACCCACTGAAAAGGAAAACTGTTATAGTAAATTGTTTAAATAATAATGATGTCGTCATTGTTTCAGGAAGAAAATAGTTTATTTTAAATATACGTTAAGATTTTGGTTAAAATCTTATAAACTATTGTCCGCATTGAAGCACAAACATTTTGAAGGCTGAAGAAATAAAAAAAACCTCATGACGTTACGGCTGTTCGCAATATAAAATCGGTATCAAAACCGACTCCACTGAATTTTTCGGATTTTTCATACTTTGTTTAGTTTCAGCTAAGTTAAGAAGCATTCGTGACGTCAACTCCTTAATTGTATTTTAAACTAGCTGACCCATGCCCACATCGTTGGGCGGTATTTATGACACTCACAAATAACGTGGCTTTCTAAATGAATTTTCAAAATCGATTCAGTAGATCCAGAAATTACCTCCTACAACCTCACAAACTTTAACTCTTTATAATATTTGTGTAGATACAAGAGATCTTAAATAAATAAATGAATGAATATTCCTCAGAATTTTTCTTTTCAGTGAGTACAATTTTAGCTCAGTTTGGAAGCTTATTTCCATTAACGTCAGAGGAAGGTAGGAATGTTACGCAATCCAATTTTATTAATACCAGTCACGAGCGAGTCGGGTAGAGTTGCGCAACGCTCCAACCCTCCTTTCTCTTTTTGAGTCTTAAAATAATCTGAAACAATGAAAAAACTTTTCTTTGGGGTTGATTCAGCAACAGCCAGTGGTTGCGGCCTTGCCCAGATCAACTCCCATGAAAGTTTCATAGTTTGACTGACTTTAATGTGCTTCAGCTGAGTTTACTACGAATCCTGCGTCATGGCTGTAGTGTAAAGTAGGAGCGTTGTACAACCCAACTCTAATATAAACCATCCAAGTGAATGTCGGAAAACCTTTCAACCTCCTTGACTTTCATGGATAGCTTCCAAAATTTTCTGAAGCTTATCATAGTCCAAAGAAATCTGAAATACTTCAGGGGGAGGTTTGACTCAGCACGACGTCATAGCTAACTGTTACAATATTGCCAGTATCTGCGCAATTGAAAAGCATTTGATTCTTTCAGAGTGATGAGCTTCATCTACGTTTACTAAGAATTGTTCGTCATTAAACTGGAAGTTAAGAGCGTTGCACAATCCTACATTATTATAGACCTGCTATGTAAAAGTCGGGTTGAGTTGCACAACGCTCCAACCCTCTTGAGACGTTCATAAAAGCTTCTTAACTTAGCTGAATCCTAAAGTAATCAGATATTTTTCCAGAGTTAGCATGACGTAGTAGCCAACTCTTTTTATATAATTATCAACATCAACCCTAGTGAAAAGTTTTCTGATTTCGGCAAAGTTTGAAATGCTTCATCTATGTTAACTAAGAACCGTTCGTCATTCAACTGGAAGGTAAAAGCGTTTCGCAACTCAACTCTAATAAAAACCGACCAAGCGAGTGTCGGGTAAAGTTGATCAAACCTCTAACCCTCCTGTTGACGTAAAGCTTCTCAAATTAGCAATCTACAAAAAAAACTTTTCGAGAGGGTTGATTTAGCATGACGTAATAGAATGTAACGACATTGTCAACATCAACCCTTGTGAAGTTTTTTGTTTTTGGCAAACTTTGGCTTCAGTTAAGTATACTTGGAATCCTGCGTCATGGCCGTAGCGTAGGAGCGTTGCGCAACCTAACTCTAATAAACTCCAGACAAAGAGTGTCGGGTAACGTTGCGCAACCTTCTATTCATAAACGTCAAAGGAGGTTGTCCTTTGACGTTTATGAAATATCAAAATTAGCTGAAGCTTATCAAAGTCGAAAGAAATCTGTTAGCTTCAAGAGTTTGAAGTCACAACCAACCTCTTGAAATGTTTTTTAGCTTTAATGATGTCAAAGTGAAGTCAAAGGAAAGGTGGTTTCGCAACTGGACTCTATTCTGACATAAATAATAATTACGAAAACAATATTTACTACGCTCTACCTTACTTTTCAGGTTTCGTTATGTTTCCTTTTTTTCTTAGTTACTGTAAATGTAAAACTGACTCGTTTGCTCAGGTCTTCAATTTGATTCGCGGGTAGGGCCAGCGTTTACGTTTGGAATGTATGTTAATCATTCTATCTATATCAGAATTGTGATAGAATTGTGTGCCTTAATCTTTTTCTGGTGGTTATGCCAAATTCATAGGAATTAGCAAAAGTAAACTTAAAACAAAATCTGCAAATCATGATAGGAATCATCCACGCGTTTAAAATTCAAGCTCCATAACGAATTTCACAAATTACAAAACTATATTGATACTTACCTAGTTTTGTAATTTGTGAAATTCGTTATAGAGTTCAATAGGCACATTTCTTTACGCTGCTGATTTAAAATGCTACACAGAAAAGTCTTGTGGTTCCCTAGAATACACGGTAAAAATAAAGTGCGCAATCGTTTCCTTAAACATAGACCGTGCTATCTCGTTAGGTCAACAGGCGGTATCAAACTGTCACGAAAATTGTGAGATCAATAGCTTCACCTGAAGTTCTTCTTATCGTGTGGGCAGTAAGGTCTAACGACCCCACACACCCTAGTTTCAGAGTTTCTAAACCGCCTCAAAGGCCTTTGACATGGTTTATTTGAGGATCGCCATTTGGCGGCCGGGACCACCGGCTTCCCGACCGAAAAAGGTGGTCGTCAAAAAAACCATGTCAGAGGCTCTTGATACGGTCTAGAAACTCTGACACTAGGGTGTGTGGGGTCATTAGACCATACCGCGCACACGATAAGAAGATAGTCACTGTCTGTAATTTACAACACTGCACAAAATAAGGAAAAGACTCGTCAAGGCAAACGCCTAAACCACTCGCCCGAAACACGGGAAAGAAAAAAACAAATTTCTTACCACAGCACTGCTTCCCGAAGTCCAGCCTCACGAGCTGCACCATGTAGGGCTCCAGTAGGTTCACGTACCACCACGGCACCCTCTCGGCCTTCGTGAGCGTGCAGGTCTCTGCGTTGAAGGAGGCGGCCGTGCTGCCGTCCAAGGCTCGCTGGGGTACCCCACCGTCTTCCGTGGAGGCCTGCATTGGAGCCTTGCCAGCGGCCACGTTGAGGACTGCAGGAGAAAAGGTGAGGTAAAATAGTGATTTTCGTTAGAGGTAGCAATTATTATTTGACAGTATTATTATTTCTTTATTGATTTATTTTCATCTTGTTCTGTCCCACTGCAGGGGAAAGGCCTCTCTTTGTTCTTTCCATAAAATATATAAATTTCCATAGGAATAGGTTACTTCTGGGCAAGCGTGCTCCATCTTCGACTACATCATCGCTTACCATCAGGTGGTATAGTGGTCAAGCGCATATGCCTTTTTTTTAAGGATGGGAATCATCAAATGACTCCTCCTGCTTTGGGTGAAGCAGAAGGGAGTTTCAGACTCTTACTGACTAAAACCCATCCGTGTTCCTCCTAGTGCCCTTTGCGTTCCAGGGTACGGTACCTCTTTCGAACGAAGTCCGCAACCCCAAAGCGCATATACCAATACCAAAAAAAAATGAACCAGTGACTGTCTCCAAATGATTGCCGGGGCCAGCAGCGGCTTAACGTGCTTTCAAAAGCACGGAGGAGTCTTCAAGCATCGGCTTCGGCAAGTACTCCATAATTTCGAAGATATAACCATGCAGCTGTTATTTTTTAGTTTAGGAATTTGCCCCCAAAAGATTTAGCAGAAATGAATTGACAGACGTCTGTTACTTTAAGAACTCAATGTGCCGTAATATTTATTAACGCTCGAGTACTTTACCATGTCAAATAGAAAGTGTATTATTAACTGTCAATTCTATGATATCCAAGGAAACAGATACGTATTAATATGCCGACGAACTAGTAGGTCTGAGCACCGTTAGCCTATCGATCGTTAAAATTGATTGGTACATTCATGGCTTTGTTAGTAGCCGCTATTACTGTCCCAGGTTCGAGTCCCGGTGGGCGTGACTTGCTGACAGCGGTAGTTAGCGCCGCGTTGTTAATTGAGTTGTAATAATTATCGGCTAGCTGTAAATTGCTCCTTTTGGATGATTTGTATCTACTGTTAAGTTTTATCTGTCATGTGTGGCATTGATTTGGTTTATACGAGCGATCCGCCCCGGCTTTGAACAGGTGCAAATTATATGCACATAGCTTCTTCGTCTACCGCTGTTTCTTGATATGCGTCTGTGATCTTTACCCGTTCTGCCTGGCAAGAACCAATGTCGTCGTTTTTAGGACTCAGTCCTCAAAAGGAAAACATGGAACCCTTTTAGCTATAGGACTTCGTTGTCCTACTGCCTTTTGTGTAGGCATCCCCAAACTAAATCATTTTTACATTCTAAATCTACTAGGCTAGGAGTCAATTTGTGAGCTACATCCGAAAAATTCCTCATTCGGTGACACCTGTCAAAGTGACAAGTAACGGAACTAGGGCTGTGCGCATTAAATTAACATGTCTCGGTGTGTCGATGTGTTGTCGATAACTGTCGATAATTGCGCAAACTATCCACTCACGCTGTCCTAACGGTGTACGCTTGAACGATATTATATTATTTTAGTGTCTAGTTTTTTGTTGGAGTTTTTGAGACGAAATCATGCGTCATTTTGATGGGTGGTGGGTATCTTTGTGGGTGGTGGCATATCTTTTCAATATTAGAATAGGTATTCCCTTATATTCTAATATTATAAAGCTGAAGTGTTTGTTGGTTTGAACGCGCAAATATCAGTTAAATTATATTTTAGTGTTGGATAGCCCATATATCGAAAACCAAGGGAAGGCTTTATAACATACAACTACGCGTATAGGCTGTATAAACGGCCAAGCCACATATTTTGACTAAGGTGTAATGTTTGTGATGTTAGGGCTTGCGCAGTTAGGACGTGTAGAGTTAGAAGCTTGGCTCTACATTAGATCTGATAACTGTTTGACAGAGCGAGACATATTTATTTTAGCAACATTTTACATGAAAATGTTTTTGGAGGGATACAACTTTTCTTACCCTAATGTGCTTTTCATGCCAGTTCTGTGTACCTACAGTCAACCGTTCATTATCTGTGATAACTACACTTACTGCTACAAAATAAACCACTTATACCACTGCCTTGTGGGTGACTGTAACCATGGTTTAATTTACTTTTAATCGTGCGAGGATTCTCACGATGCAATCGGAGCTTCTGAATATTTAACTTGAATTACTTCACGCTAACATTGCAAAATGGTGGACCGAGGTGTGATAAATCTTAGAAGTAATCATTGTAAGGTGCACTAAAGCAGTTCAAATATGAATGTGGATGGACGGATAACTGCAGATTGTGTGAGGAATGATGTGAAAGAAAACGGAGCAAAAGACAGCGAGACGATTGACAGGGGAGAATTCAAAACACAAAAACCGGCCAAGTGCGAGTCGCACACGAAGGGTTCCGTACCATAAACCTTAGTTTTTGTTATTTGTTGTTATAGCGACAATAGATAAAGAAAAACTGTGAAAATTTCAACTGTCTACCTATTACGGTTCTTGAGCAACAGCCCGCTAACAGACGGTGGGACAGCGGAGGTTTAGTGATACGGTTCCGTTGGAGACCCTTTGGATAAGTAACCCTTAAAAGCATTGGAAAGCAATGCGGCCAGCAGTAGGATGATGATTAAAATAGTTTGTATAGATTTTCTACCACCCTTCTTCTTATCTTTTGTTTGTATGTACCGAATAGACTCCAAAACTACTGAACAGATTTAACAATTTTTACACCAATAGTAAGTAACATAGGCTATAATTCATATTCAAAAAAATTGAGATCGAAGTGCTATTGTGATTTTAAGGTGGATGCTCCAGGGTAGCCCGCGAAATTCAAATATTTTTATGTTTTTTGCAATTTGCCGGTCAGTGTGAAGCTGTATGTGGACCAAATGCGATCCGCGACCGTAACGCGTATTTATCTAAAGAATTATAACCTTTTTAATCATCAATACAGCCCTCTAAGTTCATGTAGTTCGAAAGAATGATTATTTCTGAAATATTCATTCCTTAATATGTTAGTCTACAGATATCAGCGTCATTCCTACCTCAACCTGATAAAATGATGATTGTAATGCTTCAGTACCTAACCTTTTTAAATTATTTTGAAGATGTATGTAAGTACACAGTGGTCACGAAGGTGAAAGTTACAAGTTTCATGACGCTTCTGAAATTGAAAAAATCTTCGTAAAGTAGGACGTTGTACGATAGCAATGGAGCTGAAAAATACCGTGATTGGCTTGAGTTTTTACTTTGGTTATTTTTGCTATTACTAGACCGTTTCAGTTTTTCGGTTTTAAAAAGCCTAAGGGTTCCGTATTCTACAAGGAACCCTTATAGTTTCGACATGTCCGTCTGTCTGTCTGCGGTTTAGCTCAGAGGCCCTTAGCACTACAATGTTGAAATTTGGTTATTATTGTTTTTATAATTATTTAACACGCCGACATCATCCGCCTAGCCTTTTCCCAACTATATTGGGGTCTGCTTCCAGTCAAGCCGGATTTAGCTGAATACCAGTATTTTACGAGGAGCGGCTGCCTACCAGACCTCCACAACCCATTAACTGGGTAGCACGGTACTTCATGGCAAGACTGGAGTTTACTGGCTTCTGACTATCCGTAACGACTGCCAAAGATCTACAAATGGCAGCCGGGACCAACGGCTTATCGTGCTTTCCGAGGCACGGAGGAAACTCGGTATGTTAAGATGGTCACCCATCCACAAACCAACATTGGCAAGCGTTGCTTAACCTTGAAGATCGATCCGTGCGGCTGTTATTATCTAGCCACGAGCTCCTCAACTATTTATCACGCCGACAAAGCGGTAAAATAAAATCATGTTTTTTTATTCATGTTATTATTTTTAGTAACATAAAAACCAATAACATCTGTGAATTTTCCGCTAAAACTGAATAAAATACTCTTTGACGCAAATAAAAACAAACTTAACTTCTTGCATCGTAGGTTTTCATTTTCAAGTATGTTTATAGGTGTCCAAACACAGCTGATTGCGGGGTCAACGTTCGCGAGTCGTTTGAACTGCAGTGACCTCTTGATATCAGACAGTGTTTTTTTCTTGCTTTTAGAAATCGATACGTGTCCTGTCTGCGAAGATTCTTAGACTTATTAATCTTTGTCGTCTGTGCAAGATGAGGTAGGGGCATAACATTTCTAAATTACTAATTACTACTCATTAAAGAGTTTGCCAGAGGTGTGCCTACAATATAGAAATAAAAAGAAGAAATTTACATAATTTTGCAGGAAAGAAAATAATAATAATTGTTTGCTAAAACATTTGATTTTCGTAAAAATTTACCTACCCGCAAAACTCTTTGATTTTTTTCTGCTGTCCTTCAGGAAGCTAACCATAAAGCTTATCGTCCTAAACTATACATCTTGATTTTGGCGTATGTTCACGGCGCTTGTGATGAGAGTCACTGGGGCAGAAGCATAAGGCCTGCGCGCTCGAGATGGAAAGTGCCCGCCCGACCGGAACGCGACGAAAACCTTTTATACCTAACACTTAAACTTCGGACTTCGGAGCGTTTCAAGTGTATAATATAATTTGATTAAGGCGTTACAAAGGGGCCCTAGACATAATAATATTCAATTAGCGATATCGATTTTGAGTAAAAAAAACTTAGGGTTACCTACACAATTCATCACAATCGGGTATTTTACAATAAAAAACTAATTACTCCGTCGGATAGATTTTCGAAAAGTATTGGACACGAATTGTACCAGTTTTACCAAGCCACATTACGTCACGCGTGTCTTTAACTCGCTGTATCCTCTTCATTTTTAGTTTAGGTACGTGAAAAAAGAAAAATACGTGTCCAATATTTTTCCAAAATCTATCTGACGGACAATTCATTTTTTTAGTAGAATACCCTATTATGAAAATTTGTGTCTAAGCGAGTGCAGGGCGTTGACTCCATAAGTAACCGCTTTCCCTTGATCGGTCGCCGTAATGATTGTATTATTAAGATTCTTTCGCCGATATTATTTATCGTAGCATCGCTGCGTTCACCAGAAATGTTCGAGAATGCGTAGTCTGTGATGTGTTTTAAAGAACTGGCCTAGGAAGAAGAAGGGTTCCGTACCATCGTATTTTTTTTTGTTATAGTTGCTACAGAAATACACACTTACAATCGCTAGCCTCGCTCAGCGAAAGCGATTCTATTGGTTCTTAGCACGTGGAAACATAGCTTAAAACGTAGCAACACACACACTTACAATCGCAACAACAATTTTGATAATAGTCGACACATATGAACAGAAATAATAAAAAACAAATTCGCCGAGCAAAACTAAGTCTTATTTACGGCAATTTTCTTCGCGTTAGCACTTAAATGGTGTACGATTAAGTCCACGGTGTCCGCGGTCGTATTTAGACCAGACCAAGTTCAAGATTTTACGGTTGTTTTTTTATTTATATTATGTAGGCCGCATATCGATTGAGGAATGTAGGAGAAACACAATATTTTGGATCTGTGAGGTAATCTTGTACCTCTATTGTTTCTATAAAAACCAACATTATAATTAAATTAAATTAAAAAAAATACGTTTCTTGTATTGGAGCCCATACTAGAACCCGTGTGAGAGTCCGATTAGCACTTGGCCGGTTTTAGGTTAGATATTAAAACTTCACAGGCTTCGGAGTCTAAAAATTATACTTTTTGTGAGATTTATTTTATAAGTACAGACTAAAGAGTCTACAGACTAAGATGGAGAGAGGGCGTTGACCTTGTGATTAGCTGTAGGTACCTACAGTTGTCAATGTGTTTCACTGAGCCTCAGATACGGACTGGTACTCATTCTCTCGGAGTTTTTAACAGTCTACTAGTTTTATTCCGGGTTCATTCCCGAGGTAGTCCGCTAGAGGAGTGATGCGGAAAAAAAAATCTGTTTTATTCGAGTTAATAGTAGCTTAAGCTTAATAGGCTGCACTTAGCGATAGCATTGTATCAGTAAAAGAAAATTGTGACATCAGATCAGCACTACAAGGATAAGTTTTTACAAATTGAACCAATATAATATTTTTGTAATTTTATTTATTCTATAAGTAATTTGTACATGGCATACAGAGTTGCCTTATATATTTAAACTAGTTGACCCGCGCAACTTCGTCTGCTCCGCTCCTATTGGTCTTAGCGTGATGATATTATAGCTTATAGCCTTCGTCAGTAAATGGGCTATCTAACACTGAAATAATTTTTCAAATTGGACCTGAGATTAGCGCGTTCATACAAACAAACTCTTCCGCTTTACATATTACTATAGATTTTATGAAGAAAAACCAGTTCAATAAATATAAAATAAGTCATTAAGCCTGTCTGTACTTATGTTATACTACAGGATAAGATTTAAAAAAATCGGCCCAGTGCGAGTCCGAATCGCACACGAAGGGTTCCGTACCATAAACCTCAATTGTTATTATTTGTTGTTATAGCGACAATAGAAATTCACAATCTGTGAAAATTTCAACTGTCTACCTATTACGGTTCTTGAGATACAGCCCGCTGACAGGCAGACGGACGGACGGACGGACAGCGGAGGCTTAGTAATAGGGTTCCGTTGGTTACCCTCTGGGTATAGAACCCTAAAAATAAAACAAAATATTCACTGTCTGCACCAAAATTTAACCTGCAACATCAGATTAACAAATGAAAGCGAGCCGGTTCCACACACCTCTGATAAGATCATGAGAGTACACTACGTATTCGTGGTAATGCAGTTTAAATTGTCGGCGGAAAGGGACAGTGGTGACAAATGTGAGTCAAGACGTTTGCACTTTCAACTCAGCGGGTATGAAAAGGCCACTTTAGCAGAATCATAACATCAATCACGCGCGCGTTGAGGAGCTCGTGGCTAAATAATAACAGCCGCACGGGTCGATATTTAAGTTTAAGCAACGCTTGCCAAGGTTGGTCTGTGGATGGGTGACCATCTTAATATACTGAGTTTTCTCCGTGCCTCGGAAAGCACGTTAAGACGTTGTTCCCGGCTGTCATTTGTAGATCTTTGGCAGTCGTTACGGATTGTCAGAAGCCAGTAAATCTGACTCCAGTCTTGCCAAAGAAGTACCGTGTTACCCAGTTAATGGGTTGTGGAGGTCTGGTAGGCAGCCGCTCCACGTAAAACACTGGTATTCAGCTGAATCCGGTTTGACTGGAAGCCGACCCCAATATAGTTGGGAAAAGGCTAGGCAGATGATAACATTAATCACGCAACAATCTATCAAATTTCATTTTCATCTTTATCGCTAACGAATTAGGTTCAAAGTTGATTGGAAAAATTTGACAGTGATGGGTAGCGTGATGGGTAGCGTGATTCGCTATTTGATTCATAAAGTTGCCTTTTTAGACCCACAGATGGCGGCACACAATTGTTTATGAGGCTGCACGATTGTTGAGCTTAATTCTTATTCTTACTAAAATTATCAACTAGATGACCCACGCAACTTCGTCTGCGTCACAATTATCATTACTGCTCCGCTCCTATTGGTCTTAACGTGATAATATATGTATAGCCTATAGCCTTCCTCAATAAATGGGCTATCTAACACTGAATGATTTTTTCTAATCGGACCAGTAGTTCCTGAGATTAGCGCGTTCAAGTAAACAAACAAACCAACCAACTCTTCAGCTTTATATATTAAAGTATATAGATAGAAGTATAGATGCGAAAATTATCTGTCTGTCTGTTTGCCGCGCTTTCACGCCAAAGCTACTGAACCAATTTAAATGGAGATAGTCTAGAACTTGAGAAAGGACGTAGGCTACTTTACCACGCTCAGTTTTGAATATAATTTATGTATTTTTATTCGATTCCTTTGAGTTGTCAGTTAGATAAAGGTTTTTTAGGATTCCGTACCCAAAGGGTAACCAACGGAACTCAACCAACGGAAATTGTGATGCAGACGAAGTTGCGCGGGTCGGCTAGTATTCTCATAAAATGTTTGTCATGTTTACATTTTGTTTGAGTGGAATAAAGTAAAATTCTTCCTTTCGTTGACACTGTACTTTTAGTCAAATATAGACATGCTATAAGGCAACCCCCTGTCCCTGTAGTAGCGGCGGCGGCGCTGGCCCTGCGCCGGCGCAGCCTGGCTCTCTGCCGACACCGTTAGCGACATCTTGCGGCATACTTCTGTTCGCCGTTAGTTGCAGGGCTGCCGGCACTGATTATTGTTTCTTAACGTCTAATCATTAACAACAATAGGTTCATTGATTGTTGATTTAGAAAATTGAAGGATTTGGAGGTGGGCCAGGGATCCCTCTGAAAAATTATCCACAGCGCGGTGGATCATGTCGTATGAATGTACCGCAAATTTAAATTAGTATAGCGAAGCAAAAAATCAAGATTGATTGTAAAAACACATAGTTTTAATCGAAGGGAAATAACTTCCGAAATACTACTCGTACCTACATCAGACTTTCATACTACGCGGGCAGGCTTAAATATGCAGCGCGGCAGATCTTGAGCATCGCAGTATCTCGCAAAAAATCGAGATAAGTCTATACACGCACCACTTTAACTATGGTTTTCCACGGCCGAGTACTATCGCCAGCCCTATGCGCCGGCGCAGTGTTTACTATGAACGGTGCGCGTCAATGGCGGCATCTCGCAGCTCGTGTTGGTCCACTTTACACTTGTCTTGTCTTACACTCTCGCCACGCGCGAGTCGCGGGTCGCGTCACTATCCGACCATCTGCGCCAATGTGCGTGACCATTACACTATAATTGTGATTGGACATTGGAGAGCTATCATTCAGAGCGGACCTGCCTTAACTCAGATTTGGAAAACCGGATCTGATGAAATGGCACCTATTACACTGGCCTGAGAATTAGATTTTATAGAGGGGTTCGGGATGCGGTGTGACGTTGGACACACGGGGTGGGATCAAAGTCTGATGTAGGACTAGAGTTCCAGATGGGCACGGGCAGTGTCCTTGAAATGCACTTGCCAATACCTTATGGTAGTTGGGCCAGACCCTATCTGAATGTAGGATGAGAGATGGTAGAAGGAATATTGACTGCTTAACAGGCAGATAGTTGGTGGATGAATTCGAAGAGTCCAATCAAGGTATGGTACCTACGATTGCCTTGGTCATAGTTAGCATAAGCGGTAAAGAAGAGGGTAAAGGACTGCGCACACCGGACGGTTTGGCACAGGATTTTGCTACCGGTCAGAGCACACTAGGCGCTTAGATCCCGCGTCGGGATGCCGCGGCTCATTGCCAGATATCTTGGAAGGCCGTTAGAATGCTAACCACCACGGGATCCCTTAGCGCATTCTCGAATGCCGTGTAAAAAAAACCCTTTCGGTACCACGGAATCAATTTGTAACATTGGTATATAAGTCGTGTTCCATCTAGACAAGTTTGAATGTCTTTTGACAAAAATTTAAATCCTCTGTCTTTCCGTCCTCATCCCTTAGACTCAGCAGTAGGTAGGTGAAAGAAGCTATTGGGAACAACTCAATGTTATTATTACGCAATATTTTTACGAGTTACCGGTATCCCGCCCCGTACCGGAATAGAAACATTGTTTGATTCGGAGTGATAATTTAAACATTGTTTACTTCAAAACGAAGTGGCTTGTCCCACATGAGCTGTCGCTAGTGCGTGAATATTTATATCCTTCTTATAGTCTTTAGTCGCTGTGTCTCTGTACTTCGCGGGACATTTTCGAGTGCTCGTTTTAAGCTTCGAGATAGAATAAAGTTAAAGAATATGATCTAAGAATGTGTTTACCTATGTTTCTGAACCTGTAGGGTAACGAATAACAATAGGGTTTGATTTCGATCTCCTGGTATAAATAAAAACCTCTCGGGAACCCGGACCACAAGATGTACGGCGATGCGCCATGGGTGCATGGTGGACAGACCCACACGCACAAAACATTTTGGGAACACATTCATAGAGCGTACAGCTAAGGAGTGGAATGCCCTGCCGGAGTCTGTGTTTCCTGATAGCTATAACCTGGGACTCTGGGAGTATTTCAGTCAAGAGTGAGTAGGTTACTTCTAGGCAAGCGTGCCCCATCTTCGATCACATCATCGCTTACCATCAGGTGAGGTTGTGGTCAAACGCGTGCCTATCGATAGTAAAAAAAAAGACCCGCATATTGCGGGGTCCACTTGCAAAATAATAACATCGAAAATAAAGACAAATAAAACAGTTCGTTACATAATAACCTGTGAACCTCCCAGGTGGAGATTCCCCTACCCTGTCATTCCACGAAGTCAATCAATATTTACTTACTCACACAGCCACAGTGTTCTATAACCGTGGTCGGCTGTCATTGGTCAGCGCTATGCAGACATTGCAATTACATCCTGGGTATTAAACAGATGTTTACATCTATGTTATGAACGTAATTTTGTGGAAAGCACACATACATCGTTTTGATGTATGAGCCGTGTTTGCGGCGCAGTGGGCGTAGCTCCCACACTGTGACATTCCCTGAGACTTCATCAACTGAAACTACTGGGTGGGGGTGGAAATTTTCTAGGAATTAATTTTCAATGCAATTTGCTTCGTGGATTTTCCAAAAGGGTATTACGTTTTATAGTGAGGAAATTGTATGACGTTTTATAATTTGTTTCAATTTGAAATGAAATTTAAAACGGGTATACTGTTTTATAATACCTTGGGTGAATTTTCTGGCCAACTTCTTACTTATGAGTGAATTTGGGAGAGGCATTAGTCGAAATGAACTATAGATGTACATATATGTGGAACAGGCTGTATGTTCCACAAACCTCCATTGATATGCAAGATCCTTCGACCAGACGGATATTGATTCTAGTCCACCTAAAAACATTTACCAAGCACTTGCTTGGTAAATGTTTTTAGGTGGAGGCATATGTTCGAATCGCTTGAAGAATGTTCAATGTTCATACCGCAATGTAGGATTCGTTTGCTGTCAGAGAGGTTTGAGACGTTTGAGAATGCTTGGGTTTCCTTGAGTGATCGAATCAGGAATGATATCCGCAAGAGAACCAAAGTTACCGACATAGCCCGAAGGATCGCCAAACTAAAGTGGCAGTGGGCAGGGCACATTGCGCGTAAAACAGATAGTCGATAGGGCCGAAAAGTTCTGGAGTGGCGACCGCGTACCGGAAGATGCAACGTTGGAAGGCCTCCCACAGGTGGACCGATGACCTGGTGAAAGTCGCGGGTAGGCGATGGATGCGAGACGCACAGGGAGGTCGTTGTGCCTAGGCTTGGGGGAGGCCTATGTCCAGCAGTGGACGTCTTTTGGCTGATATGATGATGATAATAATGAGGTCTATAGTTCTTATGTGGCGGTATGGATGTGCAGTTTCACTTCAATTTCTAAGGGAAGCACTAGGAATATTAAATTTTAAGGTTTCGGACCAGAAGGGTAACTAACGGAACCCTATTACTAAGGCTCCGCTGTTCGTCCGTCCATCCGTCCGTCTATCTGTCAGCAGACTGTATCTCAAGAACCGTAATAGTTAGACAGTTGAAATTTTCACAGTATGTATTTGTATTGCCGCTAAAACAACAAATTATCATCAATATAAATCCCAATATATAAAATTAGGAATAGGAAGAATTTTATGATTCAGTAAATGACTGACAGACAACGCAATGCCGAAACTATTGGTCTTAGAAAGCTGGACATGTAGGTTCCTTGACTGTAGGGGAGCACTAAGAAAGGATTTCCCGAAATTCTTACGGGAACGGGAAAGGTGCTTAACTCTTCCAAGGCTGAGAATGTATGATTGCAAGAAAATCATTCTTACTATCCTCCATTCTCCGATGGGTTGCTCTTGTAGAATATCCTCTTTGGAAGGTGCAACCTCAAAGTCATAAGCCTTGAAAGATTTAAGAAGAATGAGATTAAGTTTGAATTAAAATGCATACGAAGTCGCGGGGATATGCTAGTAAATAATAAATTAAATTTAAAATTAAACTTTAATTTCAAATTTAGAAAATCTTTATTAGCTGGCTCGACAAACATTGTTTTGCCAAAAAAATACCCTACCACCTATTCTCATACCTACCGAATATACACACAATATTTCATGAAAATCGGTCGAGCCGTTTCGGAGGAGTTCGGTAACAAACACCGTGTCAGTGTTTTATATATTAAAAGATAACCGTGAAAGGCTAGGTATGTAACGTGTTAATTAAGCCCCGTTCGTTTTTATTAATGACACCAATGTTAGAAGTGATTGTGACCCTTGATCCCACCGGAGAGCTTCAGAAGAGTACGGCTACCGTTACATCGTCGAGTCCAGCTATCATTCGATGTTATAGAGGTGGTATTTCTACTCTTTAGGTGCGATGGTATTTGTATTATCTATTGATTCTTTTATTTTATTTATATTTTACATCAGCAAATCGCTGATGAATCCGGTTTTACTGGAAGCCGACCCCAATCATCTGTCTAGCCTTTTTCCCAACTATATTGGGGTCGGCTTCCAGTCAAGCCGGATTTAGCTGAATACCAGTATTTGACGTGGAGCGGCTGCCTACCAGACCTCCACAACCCATTAACTGGGTAACTTGGTATTTCATGGCAAGACTGGAGTCAGATTTACTGGCTTCTGGCTATCCATAACGACTGCCAAAGATCTACAAATGACAGCCGGGACCAACTTTCCGAGGCACGGGTAAACCTCGGTATGTGGCAAGGCAACCGTTGCTCAATCTTGAAGACCGACCGTGCGGCTGTTATTATCTAGCCACGAGCTCCTTCAATATAGTTGGGAAAAGGCTAGGCAGATGATTATCCGTAAAACGCTAGTCGTTCTTCATGTGAACAGAGGACTGGGTTTTTCTTCGGCAAAAGATTGAGCATCGCAAGTCAAGACAGTTGACATTTTTACCGAGTATGTATTTCTGTTGTCGCTTGAACAAGAAATAATAAAAATCGGCCAAGAGCGAGTCGGACTCTCATACGAAGGTTTCTGTACCGTAAGCCGGAAAAAATACGTTTCTTGTATGGGAGCCCTCTTTAAATTAATTTTTATAATATTTTTTATAGCGGCAATGAAAAAACTCACTCTGTCTATCTATGACAGTTCTTGAGATACACCTGCTGACAGACAGACGGACAGCGGAAGATTAGTATTAGTGTTCCGTTAGTTATCTTTTGGGTACCCTAAAAAAGAGATGAGGACAAGAGAGTGGTGATGGTCTGAGCAATTCAAGTAGCCCGTATGAGCACACCCGCCCGTATGTAACAGTGATGTACATTTGTACAAATAGTTATAGTTGTAGACACAACGGTTAAAACAACCGAACGTCACACGTTACGCGCGGTTCAGGTAACCAGATGTGGGGCAACCAATCTGATGCTAGGGCTGATACGTATCGTTCCTTTATTATTCTTCTTCCATCTTCTGACGTGGCTAGAAGGGAGTTGACTATTTAGGTGATGACCAGATGAATGGATATATATATAAATCGGGACTACACTATTTAATTGAAGAAAGACAGTAAATTCATTTAATCCAAAGTTCAAGTTGTCAGGACAAAAAAAAAACTTAAATAGTTAAAGAAAATGAGAAAGGTAGAAGAGGATAATGATTATTTTCCTATAAATATTCCTTACTACTAGAACGCCATTTAATCTTAAACACTACATAACTACATAGTACAAAACAAAGTCGCTTCCGCTGTTTGACTGTCCCGATGTATGCTTAGTTCTTTATAACTACGCAACGGATTTTGACGCGGCTTTTTTCATAGATAAAGTGGTTCTCGAGGAAGGTTTGAGTATATAATTTGCACCCGTGCGAAACCGGGGCGGGTCGCTAGTATTTTATATTTTAAAATTATACTAAGCAAACTAATTTGCCGTAAGATCGTGAAAATCAACAATTGTTGGCAGGTACACCTCCCCTAACTACTGTGTCTATACAGCAGCCACTGCAGCAAATTAATGAACTAAGACTACATACATGAACTCAGGTCGCACAACAGCCATAGACTTAGGTAAAAGTGTCTGATCGATAGCGTCTCAATCGATGGCGCCATTGTCCATGCATTTTTAATCAATGCGGCACTGGCTCGGAGCTTTTATTATGTAAATTACTTTGCAGTTGCCTTCGTGTTTCTTGAATTCTCATTTAGGTCATAACTTGGTACTGTACAAGAAGATAGAAAAAAGTAGCCCACCGGTATCGGGAACAGGCTCCAAGCTACAAGCATTCAGGACTCCAGAGAGAAGAACAATGCGAGCCGTGTCCAGAAGTACTGCTTTCTGAATCAAGCCCTTGATGCAGCTGTTAGGCAGCTCTCGAGAGCTAAGGTGTATGAGGCCCGTAGCTGTTAAGCCGTTGCCTGACACGACTATCGGTACAATGATTGCCGAGTTCACACCCACATGTTGCCAACCTCGCGAACCAAGTCAATAAATTTGATTTGTTTATCTTTCTCGTCAGCGATCCTTGGAGTGAGCTTGGAACGTCCTCAGATAGGTGGACCGAAGTCCTCAAAACGTAAGCTTGGGACAGACTGGAGGAATTTAAAATATTTCATCACAATTGAAAGGAACCTCAGATCCAATGTTTGAAAAATGCATGCTCGACAGCGTAAAAGAAATACAAGTACATTATGGTCGATAGCATTTTTTTCTATTATGCAATTAGGCTATGTTCCGTGTTACCCAGTTAATGGGTTGTGTAGGTCTGGTAGGCAGCCGCTCCACGTAAAATACTGGTATTCAGCTGAATTCCGTTTGACTGGAAGCCGACCTCAATATAGTTGGGAAAAGGCTAGGCAGACAGATAGTTGTGATGCAGCATTAGTGGATTGCGAGGCTTAGCTGATTAAATAAAATCACCTATAATATCATGACGTGCTCCAAAAACGTGAAAAATATAAGCCTATAACGCAACTCTATCTTCCCTACCTAACCCTTGAATTTCCCTCAATAAGAACTCAACACCTCTATACAGGATAATGGACCAATATATATCTACAACAAAAAAGAAAAACTTATCTAACCACTTGACAAACCACTCCACTTTGCCGTGATATATCGTCCATTACGTGGCCACCATACAAAGTGGTCGACCCGCTAACCACCGGGACAATGCCCGCCCAGTGACACCAGCATTCGATTTGGTTACAATGACTTGTGGTGACATATCGCGACATATACACGATGACATATAGTGATATATAGTGACATATTCGCGGCGGCATGTGCCATTCAATGCTAATTGTAGCCTTACCTGCGCCGGAAGTCTTTTGTCGAGAGTCTATTAGGCTTGCTTTGATAGTGCACTCAGTTTAATCGGTGAGAATTGAAAGTTATTAATATTAGAGAGTGGGCTCTAGTCGTTAGACGGTTAAGGAAGACTGTTAGTGTTTCTAGGTTACTTCCATTCAGGGCCAATCAGTTGCCACACTTTCGTAGGATTCTGAAGCGGAAGCCTGAAACTGCATCATGTTCATCGTCCTATTTTATTCAGCTACTGTTGATGGCGAGTTTTTGATCCGTAGTTACCTCAGCCAATAGTAAAAATTGTGGCTAAATTAAGTTTCTCATATCCAATCACAGAAAAGGAGTACCAGTGATAACGGAACCTAATTACTAAGCCTCCTCTGTTCGTCTGTCCGTCAGTTTGTCTGTCAGCGGGTTGTATCTCTAGAACCGTAATAGGTAGACAGTTGAAAGTTTCACACATTGTTTATTTCTATTGCCGATATAACGACAAATAATAAAAATTGAGGTTTATGGTACTGAACCCTTCGCGTGCGAGTCAGACTCACACTTGGCCGGTATTTAGTCTAGAATTCTTGATAGTTATTCAGTCTAGTGATAGCTGTCTACTCCGTGTTTCTCCTCCCACACTTAAGATTAACTAGATCAAAATGGATTTGAATCCACTTGTGGTCTAGTTTGAAATCTGCCTTCGTGTTTGTGACGAGCGGGTTTTAGCAGGTCAAGTTCAGTGGCGAACGTTGGCCTGTTGTGATCATAGTTATGACGACTTTACTGCTATCTACTAATGCCAAAGTCTGTATGTCGTTAATCAATCACGCCTCGGAGTCGGAACACGAATCGACCATTGACTTTTAAGGACATTTTAAGGGTCCGAACCCAAAGTCCGTCCGTCCGTCTGTCTGTCAGCGCGCTGTATCTTATGAACCGTAATAGGTAGATAATTGAAATTTTCACAGAGTATGTATTAAAATTTCTATAAATTAAAATTAAGGGAGGCTCCCATACAAGAAACGTGTTTTATCGGTTTAAGATACGGAATCCTACATGTGAGAGTTTGACACGCACTTGGCCGATATTTTTGTATTGCCTGAAATGTGACCCATTGCTGGGCAAAAGAGAAAGGAAAGCGAAGTTCTTCCAAGCAAGCTTCCTGCTTGTCAGTCTTCTAAAGATTGTACTTCGGTGAGTGTGCCCAAGAACTCCACGACCTCATCTCACCGACCCCCTTCTACCATCGGACATATAGCCGCTCTGCAAGTTACCATCCCTACCTTGTTGCAATTCCACCAATTCGCACTAAGCGTTTCCAAACGTCTTTTATAATGCGCACAGAAAAGGAGTGCAACTCTCTACCTGCGTCTGTGTTTCCGAACGCATTCAACACTAATCTCTTCAAAGTTAGAGTGAATCTGTCATCTTCTGGGTAAGCGCGGTCCACCGTCGACTTTTTCTCTGTCACCTCTCACCTAGACTAGAGTCAAGAGAAAACACATCTCTAATAAAAAAACACTCTTTTACGGTTACCACTGGTAACATCCACCCACACGATAATTAAACGAGGTCCGTCTCTCATTAGTTAGCACGAAAATTCCGTTGCCAAGAAAAAAATACGCATATTTTTCTTCTGGCAACACCATCGATTATTAATCACATGTCATTTGTTTGTAGGTTGTCGACCCCATTGCATTGGGGTCACAGAGGTGAGTCATGGCGATTCGCAAATAAATTTTATTTGATTTTCGTGAGGTATTATTGTACAGTTCTACTGTCGAGCGAGTATGATTGTATGACCTATTTTGCTTATTAGGTAAGCAATAATAATGTTATGTCTAGTCTATAAAGAATATATATAATGTGTGTCAATAAGTTACGCCTCTCATCATCTGCCTAGCCTTTTCCCAACTACATTGGGGTCGGCTTCCAGTCAAACCGGATTCAGCTGAATACCAGTGTTTTACGTGGAGCGGCTGTCTACCAGACCTCCACAACCCATTAACTGGGTAACACGGTACTTCTTGGCAAGACTGGAGTCAGATTTACTGGCTTCTGACAATCCGTAACGACTGCCAAAGATCTACAAATGACAGCCGGGACCAACGGCTTAACGTGCTTTCCGAGGCACGGAGGAAACTCGGTATGTCAAGATGGTCACCCATCCACAGACCAACCTTGGCAAGCGTTGCTTAACCTTTAAGATCGACCCGTGCGGCTGTTATTATTTAGCCACGAGCTCCTCCAATAAGTTACGCCTCTAATACCTATTATTACTACTATACACGAGTCCATAAATCGTAATGTTTAACATTTTTCCGTTGCTGAGTGATTGAGTACCTAACTGAGAGACAACGTACAGCCGAAACTGCAGGGGGGCTAAAAAAGCGACTTTAGGAAAATCATACTATTAATCACACAAAAATCTGTCAAATTGAATTTTCATCTTTATCGCTAACGCATTAGGTTCTAGGTTGATTGGGAAAATTTGACAATGACGGGTAGCGAGATTTGCTTTCTGATTCTGCTAAAGTGGCCATTTTAGACCTCTCTGGTCGTAGAAACTGTTGAAAGCTAAAATTTGTCATGTAGGTTCCGTGGGAGTGTAGGGGAGCACTAACAGAGGATTTCCTGAATATCTTAAGGGAGTAGGGAAAAACGGATATGCGCGCGTACGAAGTCGCGGACTCGCGGGTAAAAGGAAAAAACTCTAGTAACGCTATAAAAGCGGTAAAAGTAAGTTAGTACCTAATATATATGTTTGATTATTACTATTATGACTACTAAGTCGCCAGAGGTCCTGAGTGTGTGTGTCCTGTGGCACCTTATCAAGTTTTTCTATCGGGGAACCATTATTCGTTCTTGTTTTTCTTTTTAAACCAGCCGCTCTCAAGAGTAATGTGCTTGCAAACGAACATATTTGACCGATTGTTCGCGATTTATGGAAAAAACGATCAAATAACGATTTTTGTCACACGAAACAGTTCAGTGGCGAAAAGCGATGATGTGTTATTTTATTTATCTTTGTTTACCTAAAACGAAAAAATAAAATTTGCCTACGACCTATTCCCACACCCACCAAATATACACAGAAAATTTCATAAAAATCGGTCTAGCCGTTTCGGAAGATTTTTTAGATATTAGAAGATTGACCACTGTTACAATTACAATTTCGCGCGACCAAATGTTCAAAGCTTGGTGGTGTGAAGAACACACCCAGGCCACAACTACATATTCATAAAAAAAAACAAACAAAGCACTATAATAACTCGGCCTACAGCACATTGATCTCCAAGCCATAGGCGGTATAATTGAATGGTACAGATGAGCACAACATAGCGGGACCCGAAGTAATAACTAATAACTATCACTGCAGGTGCGACCGTTAGTGGAGCAGCGAGGTACCTTCGCGCGGAGCCCGAGGTGAGGGAATGCCAGAGGAGAATATTAATATCTAATAATAAATGTTTATTTATCTCCACATGAATGACACTATTTAAGTTGACAGACAGTATGGCAAAACAATTGTAATTTGTGGGAGATCTGGAGTCTGAACTAAGCCTGTATTTCAGAGCTTTTTTTTTGTGCGTGTTGGTGGGATGTCCACAAAGTACCGGTGGCGCATCGCCGTTCGTCTTGTGGTCTGATGATGAAACGGGCTGGGCGGAATTAAATTATGCAATTCCGTCGCACATTCGCCAAAATGCAACCGGTAGAAAAGCGACAGGCTACCAACTCGTCATCGATGCTCAAGACCAAAACTATGTGGAAACGACGAAGCTCCAAAGATTTTCGTCGTTTCCACATAGTTTTGGTCTACCATTTGAAGATTTTTTTTTTAAACTAGTCAACCCGCGCAACTTCGTTTACGTCACAATTTTCATTACTGCTTCGCTTCTTTTAGTCTTAGCGTGATGATATATAGCATATAGCCTTCCTCAATAAATGGGCTATCTAACACTGAAATAATTTTTCAAATCGAACCCTACTGGTCCGATTTGAAAAACGCGCTAATCTCAGGAACTACTGATTCGAATAGAAAAAATATTTTAGTGTTGGATAGCCTATTTATCGAGAAACGCTATATAATATCACGCTACGACCAATAGAAGCGGAGTATTAATGAGAAATGCAGTGCAGTGGTGGCCAGGTGGTAATTTAGGTCCTGGGTCGTAGGTTCGAACCCAAAAAGGTGCTTTACTTTGTGTAAATTATTTTATCACCACTGCTTTCAAAGTGGTGAAGGAAAACATCCTGAGGAAACCGGCATATCCTAGAACCAAAAATGTGATATTTACCAACCCAACACGCGGGCCCACCGCGTGGTGAATTATAGCCCACTCCCGCTCGCAAGAGAGGAGGCCTGTGTCCCAGCAGTGGGAACAATATAGGCTGATTATGTATGCAAGTACACCAACCCTGATCTTCGGCGCACGCGCCGATGCATGCTGCCAGTGCGTCAACAGGGCTGCCAGCTATTCTCATGTTATACCAAGGTTCATTATCATTTAAATGTAACATCAGGGCTAACTGATGAGTGCTGATATTTCATACGTCAATTTAGTTTAAAAAATAATTCTCCGTATTGCCTGTTGAATTATTCGCAATTTAAAACATAATAAATTAATTTTAATTTTTTAGGCCTAGCCTATTAGATTCTTTAGATCAGCTTGTGCTTCTGGGCAAAGACCTTCCTCATATTTTTCCAGATGACTTTTTCTGCTGCCTTCTTCAGCAAATCCTTCAGGAATGCGCTGCTCTAATTGTCAATTTTTAAGATAAGTAGGTAACTAATTATTGTAAGGCGTTGCAGTGCGTTAATATTCTATAATTACAAAACAAAAACAACGATGCCGACGTCATAATTTCTCCTCTCCTACATTTCTTCTAGCAAAATGTTAATAAACTGATCTCAACAATGCACAATTCGTGACACTCGATCACAATACCGCACACCCCTGCGCGCTACCCATGACCGCCTTTTACTTTCGCCGTGAAAACACTTCACATGCTTGTGAATGGCGTCTAAAAAGCGGAAGATTCTTTGTCATATGGTCCCACAGCTCTCAGAGTCGCAAAGAAAGTATACTCTATGCCCTTTGTAAGTATATTCTATTATTCCATTGAAACATATACGATTTCGTCACGTTTTTTCGTTGATTATGATTAATTTAAATGTCCGCGCCACCGCTCTTTCATTGTATGGCGTCATTGTTTAGCTTACTTCGTGAGTTGCTAATGTTCGTAGATTAGTATTATTTATTATTTATTTACGTTATAGTACCAGTATATTTTGGTCAAATTTATTGCGGTGGATCGATAGTATCGATCGTTATAATCATGCACTGTGGTGCGCGGACAACTTGCATCGAGTGGTCATCGATTTGTGTTTCGGTATCGAAAGCATTCTTGATCATCTCGATGGTAGCTGACTAGCTACAATCTAATTGAACTTCACTTAATTTAGCCTTCCACTAGAACTGGGCAGTCAGTCAGTCTTCTTCTTTTGGGGTCAATGGTAAACTCCTTTGATGGTTTGAACCCACTAAGGTGCCCATGGGCTATGCTTTCCCTTCCCTCCTTATCAAGCGCAGTAAATGCAGCAGCGCGCATGATAAGGAGGGAAGTGAAAGTTATTTTCCGACTCCTCCGCTGTACTTCTCTGATTAATTTCGTTGCAGGATGCAAGACAGTTGAATCGTTTCTCCGAGACTCGTCGGGTTTCATTGGCTCGACGTTCTGGTGGTCGCCACTGTTGATTCTGACTTTCAGGAGTTGCAGTGGTTGGGAATGTGGGGCGGGCTTGTCCAAAAAAAAAACGCGAATGGTGACATTAATTAAATCTATCCCAAAGTACAAGTGTATGGGCCCCTGAGGAGTGAGGCCCTTTATTTGCTTGCAGCTCTTTTTGTATCGCCGTGAGATTTTTATATGAAAAAGACTGAATCAACCAAAAACTGTATTTGTTTATTAGCTTTGGTTACTCACACTTTTTTTTCTGTATTTGTATGTTTTTAGAGTTTATATCGTTCAGCATAGCTAGAGGAGAGCTGATTCCATTGTTTTCTATCACGTTAATATACAAATCGTAACAAACCAACAAGAACTTACCACAAAAAGGAATGCCATCAGGCGTCCACTTCCCGTTGGCTCCGCAGATCCTCCGGGTGGGCCCCAGTAGTTCGAATCCCCGCTCGCATTCGTAGGAGGCCACGGTGCCCTCTGTCAGGGCCTCTTCCGAGAATGTCACCCTGGAGTGCGCCGGTGCGCCCGGGAAGTGACATGTCGTTGCTAATAACCCTGAAAGAAGGAGATGTATGGTTAAAGATGATAACGGTAATAGTCCTCCTGAATGATTTCGGCCATGGTGGCCAATCTTAACCGTGTCAAGCCGTATCTTAGCCATCGGCGCGGGACATATTATAGTGCATAATTTATGTGTGTGCGCAAACATAAGTAGTTGCACTGCCCCGGTGAACTTGAAGAATAGGGACGTGCAGGAATATAGGTGGCAGCACAGAAGTGTCATTTTCAAGTAGATATTATTTACCTAGGTTGGTTATTATTTACGAAATTAGCACAGTCTACTTCGTGACGTTCCCCTGAACGGAGCGTGCAGGAAGAGGTGGCGGCACAGAAGCGTCAATGTTAAATATTCTTAACGTTACAGTTTCGAATATGCAACACTAGAGGGGGCATAGTCTACTTCGTGCACGTTCCCTATAGTAATAACTGTAATAATAATTTGTGCTGGACCACAATAAAGACATTTTATGCGCTAAAACCAAAACGAAGTCAATATACAAATCGACAGTACACCTAGTACTATTAAGTACTATTAATTTATAAAGAAGACAAAAAACTACCTTATGCATTACAGAACAAAATCTGTAGCAATTTGTACAAAATTAGCCAACCAGAAGCAACTAAGACATCATAACTTTTTATCGTTGATATTGAACCATCAGTCCATTGATTTAAAATATACCGAATCCCTCTTTAAAATATCAACTTATAGATATTAAAGCAGAGTCATTTGAGAGACACGCACAAGTTTTCTTTTCAAAGTCTTGACTTCTCATCGTATGTTAATTAAAAAAAAGGCGCCATAACATTCTCTCAACTCGAACCAAAGAGTCGAGTCACTCTACAATATATGTCTGGGTCTATTACTATTCTGTCTGTCACATATCTGTCATATTCACTGGCCATACGGCACGTGCCACACGCGCGAAATTGCCAATATTATTAGTTAATAGAAAATGAGCGGCGCAATCACTGCCGACACCGTCTGTATATGATCGTGACAACCAAACTACTAACAACATGGGAAACAACGTTAGTTGGTATTTTATACTTCTTGGACATTTCTTCCGGACCTTTGATAGAAGTACTTGAGGCCAAAACAAATCTGCAGAGGCCCCGTCATGAGGCACCAACCGACTTAAGCACTGTTAGTACACCCGAGGGCAACCCACGATTGGTGGGGGAGGGGGGTATTACATACTATGGAAAACTATTAGACCCTGCCTGACCACTGGTAGTAATAACATAAACAGCTGTTTTTTGGGTTCCGAACAAAAAACTGATAGGATCACTCTCGGGTGTCTGTCTGTCTGTTTGTCCGTCTGTCACAGCCAGTTTTCTCCGGATCCACTAGACCGATTATGTTGAAATTTGGTAGACACCCAAACACGGATGTTACGTAAATTATAAAATTTTTAGTATGTGGGTCACTTTTGGGGGTCAAACTAGAAAATTCAAAAAAAAATAAACTACAAACTGTATCTGGTACAGTTTTTTGTAACTACTCCATGGCCTTTCCAGCAATATCCAGTCAACCTAGAGAGGGTCTCAGTCCTAAGCCTGCGGCTGATCATCATGATGTTGCTGGTGGCTGTCCTAACGCTGCACGTCCGCTCTCTCAAGATCTTCAAATGGGAGCAGTCGGTGACCGGGGGGGTACTGGTCACGTACTTGATAGCTGACATTGGTCTGGCGCTGTGCGCGGGAGTCGACGGCTGCAGCGGCACTGCTTTGCAGGTATGTCGAGGTTTCAGGCTGTCCGATAAGCTAGTTTTGCGTCCGTGATTAGTCCCAGGCTACCTCTTATCTTCCACAATGAACAGTCTACGCCAAGTAGTGCTGTTCTTTGATGTTTTTAAAACAGAACTTCGAGCAAGCCGTCCCGTCCGTCGCAGACATCTATTTTACCCGACATCGGCAAAGCCTGGTCAAAGTCAAAGGAATGGTTATGATTTTTGCTGTGTATGTCTGTATGTGTTACCGGCAATCTGTATAACCCGGTATTCTATAGAATACCTAGGCAATGTATAGAATACCTTAAACATTTAGGTAATATATGAAATATAATTCATTTTATACATTCATTCAGACAGAGGCAGGCAGTAACGTGACGAAAATATGTCTTTTCAAAAACAATAACAGATTCGTGAATCATTCCAATAACTATTCTTTGCAAAAACCTCAAGGCGTCGTGCTAATGTGTGTCGATCGACCGGAAGACGCAGCTTTGGTACGCCTTGGTGGACCGATGACCTAGTGGGAGTCGCGGGTGGCCATTGGATGCCAGACGCACAGGGCTAGTTGTTGTGGCGACACTTGGGGAAGGCCTATGTCCAGCAATTGACGTCTTTCGGCTGATATGTTGATGACAAGGAGGGCACTCGCCAGCTGCATTATCTCTGGCTGCACTTACACCATGTTCTTGAAAAAGTTCCTCATGTTCTTCCAGGCGTACCTATGCAGCACGGGTGCAACGTTTCTCCTGGTCAACGCCGGTGCTATTTGGCACCGGTGGAAGCAATCTAGTGAGGCGACGCATGCGATAGCCGAGCTGCTCGTCTTCCTGGGCTTGCCGCTCAAACGTCAGCTCAAGGTCAAGGTGTTCCTGTCCTCAGCTGCCGGTTTAGCCATGATGCTAGACCTATGCACGGTTCCTCTCTTCACAGCCTTAAATAAGGAGGGAATACTCTGAAATCGCCGTTACCTCATATCGTGTTTCATTTATTTTTCTAGATTCGTTTCTCTTGACCAGGGGGAAAAAGGCAACTTTAGGAGGATCATATTAGAATTATAATATTAATCACGCAACAACTGTAAAATTTCAATTTCATCTTTATCGCTAATCTTGAACCTAATTTCAAGGTTGATTGGGAAAATTTTACAGTGACGGGTAGCGTGAATTGCTTTTTGATTCTGCTAAAATGGCCTTTTTAGACCCGCTGGACACAGAGCTAATAGGGGTTTTCTGAAATGTCGAGCACTAGGTGGTAGCACTGAGGCGTCAGTCCCAAACACCTATCAAATAACTTGTTTTCTGACATTTGTTAAGTTGACTGGCGTCATGATGCCAAAGTCACTTTTTAATGTAGAGGAATGCTCGCCTATGTTGCGCCAACTGATGTAGTAAATTTTCCTGAAACCCCTCATTGGTCGCTTTGAAACATATCAAGTGCTCTTGCACCACACATAATTGAAAATAATATATTAACTGAAAATAAAATTCTGCTTGTCATCTTCAAATAATCAACAGAAACCAAGGTAGCCCGCACATTGCTCGCAGAACAAATGTTTAATGGGGCCGAAAAGTTCTGGAGTGGCAAGCGCGTACCGAAAACGTAGCGTTGGAAGGCCACAAGGTAGACCGATGGACTGGTGAGGGTCGCGAGTAACAGATGGATGAGAGATGCACAGGACCGGTTGTGGTGGAAATACGCGGGGGGAGGCCTACGTCTAGCTGTTGACGTCTGTACGCTGATATGATGGTGATGATGAAAATGATGATGAATGGTAGCAGCCTTAGATATTTTGTTTTCTTACATTATATAAGTTAAGTCACGTCTAGACGAGACTTGAAGTTACAACACAGTGATTTAACACCACTATCCGTTAGCAGAGCCGTAACTTACAGAATACTCTAATATAATAGTGAGCTACATTTGTTTGTTTGTATTGTGGAACATTCGAAAGCCGTTTGATGGCACGTTGAGACGAATTGTGTTTGTCCGTGAAGCATCACGAATAGAGTGGTCCGAAGTCGGCGAAAGCGGATTAATTCGATTTTTACGGCCCGAACTGCAATGTCGTGTGGCATCGGCTTCCTCACATTTCAACATCATCATATCGACATGGAGGGAAAATACCTTAAATAATGTAGATAGAAAAAAACTGAATGTCGACTTCATTTTAAAAACTATTCGAAACACATTCATAGAATTTAAAAAAAATCGTCTATCTGAACCGGGAATCGAACCCGCTAAATGTGAAAAGAAAAACTTTACCTCGAAGTATCTCGGCAACGTGTCACTTTAGGCCACCATTTTCCTAACATTTTTTGTTTGTTCAATTACGCATGACAGATAATACGCAGCAACTTTGAAAAAAAAATGTGGCGGTGGTTGGTTATTTTTTAAGGATGGGAAATCATCAAATGATGCCCCGCTCTGGGTGAAGCAGGAGGGAGTGTCAGACTCTTACTAACTAAAACCCATCCGTGTTCCTCCTAGTGCCCTTTGCGTTCCAGGGCTACGGTGCCTCTTTCGAACAAAGCAGCCCCAGCAGGCACTGGCCCTAGTGGGCCCATAAAATGTACGAGTATAACGCTTCACGATTTTGCGTGTCATCCTTGCGCAAGGGCCATGCTAATTTTCTCTGTATCTTTCCAATTTTAGTATATATGTACTGGCGAAGCAAATACAGCGGGGGGCTTTGCCACAATGGTTCTATGCCCTCTAAATGTGGAAATACCTCCCAACGATATCAACGTGGCTTTTTTATGTCATTACGTCTTATCTAACCGAATACCTACTACGCTATCATTAAATATACGAATCCGCATTATATAAATCATACACTATTATTATTTTAAATTAAATCATCATCTACCTAGCCTTGTATGTATGTGTGTATGTAAATCGGCCTGGTTTCCGCAACTCCACGACTAAGCGCGAAGCCTAGCCTTTTCTCAACTACATTGGGGTCGGCTTCCAGTCAAACCGGATTTAGCTGAATACCAGTATATTACGCGGAGCAGCTGCCTACCAGACCTCCACAACCCATTAACTGGGTAACACGGTACTTCGTGGCAAGACTGGAGTCAGATTAACTGGCTGTGGCTTCTGACTATCCGTATCGAGTGCCAAAAATCTACAAATGACAGCCGGGACCAACGGCTTAACGTGCTTTCCGAGGCACGGAGGAAACTAGGTACGTTAAGATGGTCACCCTTCCACAGGCCAACCTTGGCAAGCGTCGCTTAACCTTGAAAATTGATCCATGCGGCTGTCATTCTTTTAGCCACGAGCTTCTATTTATAGCATATCAAGAACTTAATTGTTTTTTTTCATATTGTGTAAATTTTTGATTTTGTCAGTTGGTATTGGCACTTCGCCATCGATATTTAACATAACAAAATAATGAACAGCCTTTTCCGTGACTATATCGCGCCAGTTAATATGAACCGAAATTCATGAAAAACAAGCCATATGCATCGTCAGAACTCATGGCCAGTGTTGCCACTGTAATAATACTCAGCGGGTCTAAAAAGGTCACTTCAGTAATATCATATTACAATCAATAATCTGTCAATTTTCATTTCTATCTTTATCGCTAACGCATTAGGTTCAAGGTTGATTGATAAAATTTTATTATTTATTATTAATTTTACAGTGATAGCGTAATGGTGCTTTCTTATTCTGCTAAAGCTTCCTATTTAGACCCGCTGTACTTCGTTTCTTTTCAAAAACGACAATGAGTGCATTCGTAGACACACACATCGAAGGAGTCTGTACGCCAGTGAGACATCATAGCGCTTGTCTATGCGGATCGAAACATCTGCCTCTATCAAGTCTTCGCATGAGACGAATGAGGAGTTTCATCACAAATGGAGCGTGTCGAGTTCTTATGTCATACGAGTAGTAGCATTACGCCTACCTTAACATAAAGTAAGTCTCTACATAGCCCACTTTCATCTTTACTTATATCACAAAGAGGAAAGATTTTTTTGTTTGCTTGTACCGAATAGGTTCCGAAAAGCCGGTCCAGTAACCGGCTTTTACTATTTTACACCAATTGATAACTAAATTATTAGGAAGTAACTCATACTATCATATATGTAGGTATATTTTTAATAATGAAAGGCATACGTTTGACCACTACAAGCCCGCCACACATTCCCAACACCTGCAACTCCTGAAAGCCAGAATGAACAGTGGCGACCACCAGAAAAAACGCCGAGCCAATGGAGCCCGACGAGTCCCGGAGAAACGAGTATTGGGTCCTGCAACGAAAGTAATCAGAAAAGTACAGCTTAGGAGTAGGAAAAAAAAACGTTTGACCACTACCTCACCTGATGGTAAGCGATGATGCGGTCGAAGATGGAGCACGCTTGCCTAGAAGTAACGTATTCACTCTTGACTTAAAGACTCCCAGGTTGTAGCTATCAGGAAACAGACTCAGGCAGGGAATTCCACTCCTTAGCTGTGCATACAGCTGTGAATGTGTTCCCAAAACGTTTTGTGCATGTGGGTGGAATATCCTCCATGTACCGGTGGCGCACCGCCGTACGTCTTGTGGTCCGATGATGGAACGTTGTAATATTTCTCCTTACGAAAATTGCAATCTTAAAACCGCACGAAAGAAGTTGCGTGCAAAGTGCTAGTACAATATTATCAGAATTCACAACAAAAAAACAGCGCACCCCGAACATCACTACGCAGTATTAAATTTGTAGAGGTTGCGAAGGCCGCGCCCAGTCCCAACCAATAAATCAATACTATGCAGCTAGACAGTTATGGTGGAGATTTGTAACCATGGATACAGGGGGGGCCCGGGCCACGCTCCGTTCTGTACCTATCTAGCGAGCTAAATAAGGTCTCGGTCTGAGAGAGGAGCGAGCGCGGCTACTGAAGCGGGCACGATAGAATTGGAACCGCCGTGTGCGTCTGAACTGAAGTGACTAGGTCCCGCCTGGAGCGACATGATGGCACTGTCTAGTCAGCGAGCGATTGTCTATTGTTTTTCTATGAGAAAACACTCCTAGCATTTACTGCTCGTTTTGCATCAAATTGCCCCCGCTACCGCTCGTATTACCCCGCTACAGCTCGTATTGCCACCACCGTTCACCCCAGAACAGACCTGTAAGGTTTCCATGGAAATGGGGAGACGGGAGCTGGTAGGGAGGCTGGTATTGGTTCACAAGCCCCCCCTCTTCCCCCTCGGCTACATTTCCAAGAATCTTTTGCAATAATTTTCCACTGCAAAGCTTTGATGCTACCTACGTGGAATTAAATTATGTTCGTGGAAAATGTGCTTTTAAAATTCAAAAATAAGAGTTGTTGTTTATAGTTTGTAAAGTTTTTTAATTATGTAGGTACTTAATCGCTGGCATCTGCGAAAGCCTTTTTGATTGCATAGAACTAGCAATACCAGTCGGATTTGGAAAAAGAGGAAAGATTTTTTTGTTTTTTTGTACCGAATAGGCTTCGAAACTACTGAACCGATTTTAAACATTTTCACCAATAGAAAGCTAAATTTTCAGGAAGTAACATAGGCTATAATTTTTGAAAAAAAAAAATGGAGATTCTTAAAAATTGCAGCGTGGACGAATTCACAGCAAAAGCTGGTTATAAAAAGCGAGCATTTATAAAAATAAGTACAAAAACATCAACAAACTATATTTACATAAAAAATTGGGACGGCATAGTAACGAAAGAACAGGAAGTGGAAAATAAACGGCTGATCATGATAATGTGAGACAGTTGTCTCCGAAACTATTAGCTTGATTAAGAAAGCGTGCCTGACCCGGCAGAGCCGCAGCCTTACGGAGAAAATTATCATCTTTATTGCCCAGCACGCACAAGTGTCACAGATTCGTGTCGCGAATTTATTTCGTTGAAACGTAATCATTGGCTATGAAGCATGTTTTTGTTTTGTTAAAAAATAAACCTTGATAATCTAATAAAAGAGCCGTTCTTGTATATATATACTAGTTGACCCGCGCAACTTCGTCTGCGTCACAAATTTCATTACTGCTCCTCTCCTATTGGTATCAGCGTGATGATATATTGCCTATAGCCTTCCTCTAAAAATGGGCTATCTAACGGTGAAAGATTTTTTTCAAATCGGACCAGTAGTTCCTGAGATTAGCGCGTTCAAACAAACAAACAAATAAACTCTTCAGCTTTATACGAGTATATTAGTATAATATAATCTGAATCTCGGAAACGGAAATGGTCGTACAAAAAAACGACACGACGTTCATCCAGGTGCGTTTAATGCAAGACAGATGGACAGCAGATGCTATGTAATTTAGAAGAAATTAATGTTTATGGTAGGTACAGTAAAATTACAATGTACATATTTATGTGTAGCCGGTTCGATTCCCAAATCAGACAGGCGATTGTTTTTTTTAATTTTTTGAAAGCAGTTCGTGTTGTTTTTAAAATATAAATTAAGGCTTCGTTCAGTCTGAGGAAAATACTGGTATTCAGCTGAGGTTTGTTTGATTGATAACCGGCCCCAATGTTGTTTGGAAAAGGCTAGGCAAATGATGATGTTAAAACAGATGGACCTCCCTATCAACGTTTTTGGAGAACAAGATTTCACTGAAACAAAGGAAATTGGGGTAAAAGAGTGAATGCTTATGTGGGGCAAAACGATATCAGGTCAAAACAAATATCATATAACGAATCGATGTTCGCTGAATCGCCCCTTTCTCTTAAAATGGCGAAAAAAAACCTCTCGATAGAATACATTTAAAAAGAAGTAGGTATAGAAATAAAATATTTATTTAAATGAATAAACACACCTACAGCATTCCTCGCGACAAGGTCATCGCGGCGCCTTTCTCAAAAAACTTTCTACCCCGCGGCCGTGGAACAAAACGTTAGTGGGTCACATCGCAGGTGGGGTCGATGACACCGTGACGTCTGTGAGTCATTGAGATTAGATCATTTGCGTCGCGGCGGGGGAGCGTACGTGAGGCGAAGATTTTCCAGAGACTTGACAAGGGCGCGTGAAATGTTTTTTTATTTGGACATTTTAAGAACAAAAAGTCGTATATCCCCCTTGTAAATAAACGTAAAGTGGTAAGCGCCAGATGAACTTGCAATAAAGTAAATTCATTGACCTTTCCGTAATATCCTTTCGTAGATACCCGAACAATAAATTATGAACCGTTTTTCTTTACTAGAGAACGTAAAGGATCACGATAGAAGTTGATTCAGGACGGCTTTACGTCTTTATTTCTTTTTAGATATTAAGAAAGTCAATAAACACAATGTGGGTCAATGACCGTTATTGCACATTTATCGGGTGCCTACCACAGGTATTTATAATCTTCAGGTTACAGATGGGCATGATTTTATAACGCACATATCAAACGTGGTGGCTTTCGAGTTTACAGGTTTACCGAAAAATAGTATATTTTAATATCAATCAAACAATTTAGTAACAGCTAATAAGAGTAAGCATCTCGCGATTTATTATCATCATCATATCAGCCGAAAGACGTCCACTGCTGGACATAGGCCTCCCCCAAGCGTCGCCACAACAACCGGTGCTGCGCGTCTCGCATCCATCGGCTACCCGCGACCTTCACCAGGTCATCGGTCCACCTTGTGGCAGGCCTTCCAACGATAATAAGTAATTGCGATAAAATGTTTACGCTTATTTATTCATGTTATTTTGTGTATAGAATAACTTGTTTTGAAATTTTATACTTGAGGTGGAGTTACCAACTTACTATCTTAAATCTAAGTAGTACGAAGAAGTACAACTAAACCATAAAACAATGTTATCTATCGTCAAACAGGACTCCAAGATGAAAACGGACAATTTATCTCGAAGCTCCTCTTGTGAAACTTATCAGCAGGTTGTAGTGTTTACATTACAATCGTTCATTCACCTTGTTGCTGCAATGCGGATGCCTGCAATCTGTTATCAAGGATGTACGTAGTGAAGCAACTAGGTTTGTATACGTATTTAGGGGGCTACTCTCTAAGCCCGTCCGTAGTTTCGGGCTTAGGTGCGGTATTCTACTCCGTATCACCTAACCACAAGAATTAATGACAACACGATTTGACAGTTACTGTGAAATCGTGGAACGTTTGCGGTGAGATCCTCAATAGGGTATTTTACTGACAAAATATTGTACGCGTATTTTTCTTTTTTCACGTAAACAAAAAATAAAGACGATACAGTGCGTTGAGAACACGCGTGACGTCACGTGGGTTGGTAAAATTGTATCGCGTATTGTTACGCGTGTTTTCAAATCACTATCGTCTTCATCTTCTGTTTAAGGTGGATGCTCCAGGGTAGCCCGCGAAATTCAAATATTTTTATGTTTTTTGCAATTTGCCGGTCAGTGTGAAGCTGTATGTGGACCAAATGCTTTCCGCGACCTTAACGCGTATTTATCTAAAGAATTGTAACCATTTTAATCATCAATATAGCCCTCTAAGTTCATGTAGTCCGAAAGAATGATTATTTCAAATAAAATATTTAAATATTTAAAAAATATTTAAATATTTATTCTTTCGAACTACATGAACTTAGAGGGCTATATTGATGATTAAAATGGTTACAATTCTTTAGATAAATACGCGTTACGGTCGCGGAACGCATTTGGTCCACATACAGCTTCACACTGACCGGCAAATTGCAAAAAACATAAAAATATTTGAATTTCGCGGGCTACCCTGGAGCATTCACCTTAAGTGAAAAATGAAAAAGTACTTGTACAATATTTTTTTAATATCTATCTGACGGACTATTTATATTTTTTCAGTAAAATACCCTATTGAGGATCTCACCGCAAACGTTACCGTTGAACTCCAACCGTTTAATTTGCATGACCCGCTCATCAGCATTCAACAGGTCATGTTTATTGCAGTGCTAATGTTGTCATATCGTGCCAATTTAATGCTGGATGGAGAAGTTGAGCGAATCGCTGGCAGAGTGCCAAAATCGAGCCAGGAAAGTAACAAGTGGTTGCACCTTCATTGGTACTACGATAAAGGGTATAATTTAGACGGTCACCAAAAATAATATTTTTAAGACTAAGCCTAGGCACCAAAATGGATCAACGGTCACCAAATTCTATCCAACTCAACTGTGATTGCCATAAAATGTAGGCTTGGGGTTACAAACTGGATAAAATAGTTTAGGTTAGGTTAGAATTGTGACCAACCGCGCGCGAGCCGAGCGCTACTTCTCGAATATTATTTGGTGACCATTTATCTGTTTTGGTAAGCGTTTAGAACTTTTTTGGTAGTAAAATAGGTACTTTTTTGGGCGGTGTTTAAACACAAGCCCGATGATAAATATATCCTTCTACTATGTACTCCCACAAGGTGGACCGATGACCTGGCGAGGGTCACGGGTTCCGATGGGTGCAAGACCCACAGGACCAGTTGTTGTGGCGAAACGCGCGAGAAGGCCTACGTCTTTCGGCTGATATGATGATGACTGTGTACTGCCAACCACGGTTCCTATTATTACTAATTACATTGATAACACTACATAAATAATTAATTTTCAGGAAAGGCACAACTTTGAGCACACTTGGGATTTTTAGACCCGTCTCATCAAATGTGATTTATGTGGCCATGTCTAGAACATTACTAATGCCCGAAACTCTGCCGTTAGAGGGCCAGTGACATGGCCGTCTACTGAGACAAAAGTTAACCATCGATTCGAACAAAACAAGAGCAAGGGGAGGGCCGGTCATGGTGACAGTGTTATAGTTACGGAGAAAATGACCTGAAAGAGTAATAAAAAATCAATAATTAAAAATAATAATTTAATTAAATAATTAATTTTATTAATCGTAATTTATTTTAATTAAAAGTCAAAACGAGTATGGTAATGACGAAGATGCTGTGTGGTGTATTCCGTGGGAAAGGACAAGTTGAGTCGCAGGCGATATGTCTATATTATTTGTGTGATTATCCCAGCTTTCAGTAAAGCCAAAAAAGGTCATAACCTTTCCTGGGTGAGCATCCACAGACCTTAATGAATAGTATTCGCACAGGCAAGTAATAAAATAATAAGTACATACTTTCCTATGTCTAATTTATGCAGAACCATAAAACGTATTAGTTATTCAAATATCTTTGAAGCTGAGTGTCTAGTTTCTCCCGGATTGTGATCTAGGCGACTGGGCATATTTTATTTCTAGACATAAACACTGTTTTAGTGCTTTCAATAATTATGGTGGTTTCTCTCAGGGTTACGGCCAGGCGACCACTTGACCACCGACGTAACCCTGCCCTTGCGGACCGGTCGCCGTGACCCGGTTATAAGCACAGTTAATATTAATAATATGTTTTTAGGTTGAATACAAATGTACGGTTTATATTCAAATTGGCATGGTAACGACACAATTTTTTTAAGTGAAAATGCGGAGGAAAAGTGGCAAGAAATTCTGAATATTTCGTTAGTAAATGTAACGATTATCATTGGTTTTGTGGGGAACTTGCCTATAGACTTTGGGCCAGTACGCTCTCAACATAACACTGCCTTGTAACATCTTAACAAAGCTCAAATTTCGGTACCGTGTGACAAAATAGTCTGCGCAAGCGGCTTCCCCAACGTGTCGAAAAGCATTGAAGCAGATAAGTAGTGATCACGCGAAGTCACCACCTGCTTGCGCCAGGCCGGCATGAAAACTAAACACAGCCGCGAGCGCTTCCGCACGCCTTCTGAGAAAACTTTCATAGAATGAGTAAGATAATCTTTTGACGCAATCCCATCAGCGATGTGAAAGCTTGCACAATCGCACAGCAATCACCACCTTACGACCAAACAGTTAAAGTTGATATTTGTTCTGTGTGGTGGTTGCGCGGTATTATGAGAAACTTTAGATTTTCCCAATGAAGTCATTCGGGTCGGCTCGGCCGGGTTTTGCCGATTAGCAGAGATAGGGTTGATTGTTGGCTTCTAGACTTAGTTTGAAGAGTCTACTTAACTTTTCTACTAAATCAGCTTTTTAGTCTGCAGGTTTGGTTTTGGGGTTGCGGAGTTAGTTCGAAAGAGTCACCACAGCCCTGGAACGCAAAGGGCACTAGGAGGAACACGCATGGGTTTTAGTCAGTAAGAGTCTGACACTCACTTCTGTTCAGCTTAGAGCGGGGGGAGTGGAAGAAGGAGAGGGAAAAAAGGTGATTTATGGTGGTTAATTAGCTGGTGGTGTTTAGCTATATTTTTAGTCTCACTAGAGCTTAAACTGTAGTCAGTCACTTGCGATTTTTTCCTGGAAGCTTTTACGACCGTGCTATAAAACAACTAAAGAAACGACAAATGATCTGGCTAGTAGGGGGGAGGGGGGTGAATAATCTTTTTTTTACTATTGATAGGCATACGTTAGACCATTATCGCACCTGATGGTAAGCGATGATCAATCTATTTAGATGATGACGGAATGGAAACAGAAGACATGCTGCGCCGACCCCTACCACTACCTACAATTTGAACCCTACTATTTTATTAGCTCCAATTTGTTATGGTTTTGAATTTCTATTCTATAGGGGCAGGACGATTATTTTGATATAATTCAATATCCACTAATGCATTTAAGTCTTAAGCAAGCTTCGCTGTACTTTTCTGATAAATTTCGTTGCGTGATCCAGTACAGTTTATCCGGGATTTGTCGAGCGTCATTGAATCGTTTTTCTCGTGGTCGCCACTGTTGATTCTGGCTTTCAGGAGTTGCAGTGGTTGGGAATGTGTGGCGGGCTTGTGCCAAATAACCAAGCGCAAGAGACCCTTTCTTAGAAAAACCTTTTACAGGTAGAACCATTAGAAAGGTTGTTCAAATTTTTAATCTTTGGCCCCATAGCCCGTCCGCCATGTTTTTTATAGACATGGAACTGGCCATAAATAAAAAAGTTTAGTGCCGTCAGAGAAAGACGGAAACGCGTGATTCATTACTTTATGAGACAGTTTTTTTCTATGTATGTTACTAACGTGATTCATTTGGCGAAAGTCAGAGAAAAGTTCCGTGTCAACGACGCAGCGGGGTGATGCAGCAGTGACGCGGTACTTGGGAGAGGCCTATGTCCGGCAGGGGACTGTGTGCAATAGTTCTTAGATACTAAAGAGGATATGAGGGACAGAGAGTAAAGTCCCGCAAACCTCCATTGAAAAGGAAGGATCCTCCGACTGGACGGTTGTTGTGTCCGGTGGGCAACTGCCTGATAGTTGATGTTCGGGCTCATAGCAAGCTAATACAAAGTGTAACACTCGTAACTCTTTCAGTCACACTTTTACTGGATAAGAATATCATCAAAGTTTGTTTGTGTGTTTGTTGTGTTGTTTGTTTGGTTTGTTGGTTGTGGTTGTTTGCTTGTGTGTGTGTGTTTGTTTGTTAACAGTTTGTAAAAATATATTAACGATTTTTTTCTGAAATGTGTCCAAGAAAATGGTGGTCAGTAACGATGACCGCCGTGCTTGTAATTAATAAAGAATTTAATTGCAGTTAAGCAAGATGCCTTTTAACTTGACTGATCCGCAAATTTCGGTAGTTAGTGCCACTACAACTAAAAGATGTAGGTATGGGGTCATTGTTGTCATCATTAAGAACTACGTTCACTCCGGGACCGACACATCAAATCGATAAAAAATTCACTGCCAATCCCTACATACACTAATACGCTCATAACTCGACAAAATGTACAATGAACCGCTGATATTTTTGAGATTTCGGGGTTGGTCCCATAGTTAAAGTTGTTCATAACGATGAATACAATGACCCCTTAAGAGGTCTTGCGTTTATTCTGGTACACGTTGTATTAAGAAAGTTATCCACTGCCCGCTAAAAATATATTTTTCGAGGGTTTATTTGTAACGATTGTTTTTGTTCCGTTGTCTGTAAAGAAATGCGGTAGGTTCAGGATATTTTGTGTTACCCAGTGTTAAGGTGAATGCTCCAGGGTAGCCCGCGAAATTCATGTAGTTCGAAAGAATGAATATTTCAGAAATAATCATTCTTTCGAACTACATGAACTTAGAGGGCTATATTGATGATTAAAATGGTTATAATTCTTTAGATAAATACGCGTTACGGTCGCAGATCGCATTTGGTCCACATATAGCTTCACACTGACCGGCAAATTGCAAAAAACATAAAAATATTTGAATTTCGCGGGCCACCCTGGAGCATCCACCTTAATAAATTATTATTGTTTATTCTGTATTTAAAATGGTGTGCCTACATAATAAAGAAGTGATATTCTATCTATTAATCTAAGAGATAAGGGTTTTTAGGCATTTGTTTTAAGCAAAGTATTTTCTAATTTATAAAAGCTGCTTAATAACAGAGCTTTTTCACACACTTACCACATCACGAAACAAATCGATACTTCAAATCTAAATTAAAAACAGTTACAAAAAGACTTTTCCGAGCAGAAACATTCGTAGAATCTAACAACAGTTGTTACGAGTAATATAAGCCGTCCCATTTAAATAAATTCCGAAATCCGTAATATGTGAGGTGTTGGCTAGCGGGCGGGGCCGCATTCTTGGACCGTTATGAGTCCAATGCGCAGTTAGTTGGGTCGTAATCAGGTCGCTGGTGAAGTTGCGCGGCGGTGGAGAGCGAGCCACGCGATAGACTCGTGTTACGTGGTCGATGATGAGACAGGTATTACCGGGGTATCGAATGTATCGATTCCGGTACTATGAATAATATGTTATAGATTGATGCGTGGCTGTAGGTAGTTCCACATTCGGTTTTGACGGACATTAAAAGAAAGCTTGGAGGAGCTCATGGCTAAATAATAACAGCCGTACGGGTCGGTCTTCAAGGTTAAGCAACGCTTGCCGAGGTTGGTCTGTGGATGGGTCTTACCTTAACTGTCAGAATCAAGAAAATCAGACACCAGTCTTGCCAAGAAGTACGGTGTTACCCCAGTTAATGGGTTGGGGAGGTGTGGCAGGCAGCCGCTCCTCGTAAAATTCTGATATTCTGCTTAATCCGGCTTGGCTGGAAGACGATCCCAATATAGTTGGAAAAAGGCTAGGCAGGTAGAAGAGATAGCTTGAGAGGTAGATTTTGTTGATCAAAAAAAAATAATTGACCGACTACTTATCAATTACTATGATTAAATAAATGTTTACAAATCTCCAAGGCCCAATCAATCAATTATTATCAATGAGATTGGGCTCCCATCCGTTACCCATAGAGTTGGACTCTTTCGGTAAGGAATGATTAAAATAATTCTTATTAAAAAGCAAAAACCTTCCAGGAGCATATACTCCATTTACTTTTGAGTTTTTGACAGCTATTTGGTAGTCGGACGTACTCGTTCGCGTAATGCGTTGTGTGCGGAAAGCACTGTCATTGGCTGACGGGATGTTGCAGCCTGCAATCACTATGCAGTTTCACTGTAGGTACTTACGAGAACAGCCAACCTTATAATAAGGAACTTTGCCGTAATACCCCGGAACTTGAGATAGTTATGTTATGACACAATATTATAATATTCTGTCATAACATAACTATTTCAATCACAATTAAGTAATAAAAATTGGCAATTTGTATTGTAATAAGATCTTTAATTTTGTTTTTTTTTTTGTCATTTACGTGAAATAATAATACGGATAATTATTTCCTTAACATTACCGTGCTAGCCATTAATGGGTTGTGGAGGTCTTCAGCTGAATCCGGTTTGACTAGAACCTGACCCCAATATACTTGGTAAAAGGCTAGGCAGATGATGATGACCTTTGACTGTCCGAGTAAGTTAAACTGAATAATTTTGTTGATAAATGCAGGTACATAAAATAAACAGTATATCTATTGATAACTATTTTTAATACTTCATCAAAAATATTATTCAAATAGTTACCTATAAAGTTTCGTTAGGTAACTAAATTGTAAAATTAAATAAGTACCTAAGTTAATCTAATAAAATATAATAAACAAATGAATGAATGAACTACTTAGCACATCAAAAAAGTAAAAACACTTTCTTCGGCGTCATTCAAACCCGTGGGCAAATACTTTCGTTGATTTGAATTCGCGTACATTACCTAAAAAATGCTAAGCCTGAAGTTCAAACAATGAGTTTCTCATAACGGACTGTAGATGGCGTCACGAGTTACAAAATAATAGATAACTAAACTTAATTATGATACTTTCACTTGGCATCTTAACAAAAATGACTTTTACTTGCATGAGCCGCTCGCGGTCCAAGCGACACGGTATTGAAATGGCGTAAGTAACATTGGCGTAGCTTTTTCCAAGAACTATGTACCTAGATACATGTTTAGAGTTTTGGTCTAGAATTACGAGTATCTATAACTGTTTGTTACTCATCAAATAACTGCTGAAAATTATTTTATAATAATACTACAGTGGCTGGAATATTTATTAAGCTTAAATTTTATGAATTTACACATTTGTGTTGTGTGCAAGAAGTATATTGTAAAAAAAATAATATCTAATAAATAATGTACAATAATAACAAATAATAATATCTTTTGTAATCGGTCCAATATTGGAGGAGGAAACCTCGAATCGCCCGCGTTTATCGTAAAGAAAACAACTCTGAGAGTAAACAACAGAAACGTATAACAAGAATATCATTTCAGATAAAGAATTTTTTTTTTTTTATTTGTAATGGGTTTGCTCTAATTAATATGCTAAGCTTAACGGAGCATATTAGCGCCTTCCCCAGGCAGTTCGCTCACTGCACAACGCGCCAGCTGAGCGGAAAGCAGTACCTTCGGGCGATAAATAGCAAATAACGAGCATCGTTTGCAGGATATAGGTTTCACGATCCGATGGATATGTCGCAGTTGTGGCGAAAAAATCGTTTTGCTGATTAAATTCTGCCTTATTGGTGGGCCTGGCATGAATATTTTTGACGTACGTATATAGTAACGTGAAATTTTACTAATATAATTAAAATACTCGTTCCGCACATAATTATTTGAATTGGATAGGTACTATATTCATGGTATTGTAAGGCACAACATTACAATTAGAAAGTGAAGTCCGATTATGAACTTTGACGTCAAAGTCCATGACGCCTATACTACTGCCATAGACTACATCTTTTTCTCGAGAGGGACCGATACATTTGTTTAAAATAATTATAATTCGTTTTTTTTCAAGCCATTTTAATTCTATTTTCACTGTTTGTATTTTGGTATGTTCTTTATGGGTTTTCATATCGGGAATCCCTCGAACGAGAAGTATGAAAATATACCTGACTGCAGATGATTATGAAACAGTTCTAGGAATCAGGATTTAATTCATGTAATTATTAGATTTTTGAGCGCTTATTGGTTGTACACATGTGACCACACATGACCCACCCAATTCTGGGTTATGTTAATCTGTTTTTCTTAATGAAAATTGTCTGTTTGAATATTTACTTTCTATAAGCAATAAATAATAATAATAAAAAACTACATAATAGAAACGTTTAGATTTTTTGACAAAAGACAGTTTCTTCTAAAGCCCTGCGACGTGTAGCTGGTATTACGCCAGCAATCCGAATTTAATTGGCAATTATTTTTCTGTAAAAAATTCCGTAAGGACGTAAAACAGATTTTTTTCTTTGTTGTTATTGGCAACTGGGGGTGATATCCATTCCTTTCTTTAGGCCCCCAATAAATAAGGTCGTACCGGGCGTTCATAATCGCCTAAGTTGTTATGGAGGCATGTTTTTTTTACTATTGATCGGCACGCGTCTGACTACTATCTCACCAGCTATTATGATGATAAGAGCTATTAAGACCCCTTATCAAGCATGAGTGGAAAAAACAACGTTTAGGAACAAAAGAAAACAAGTCCATTTTCTGCTCATTTCCTATATCGGTTATGACCGCAAAAAAATTGCTAAAAAACAATTGTACACCGTTTTGCTTTAATTTTTATCATTGTCATTCTGTATTTACATTAGTAAAAATAACTCTAAAACCCTCATCATAACAGAAAGCTCGTACTAGGTAAATAAGTTGTCTAAGTATCATGGAATTTAATAAACTACGAAATACCGAATACGCGACTTGAATGGCAAAATGTCCCTCTTAGAAGGCAGCCAAATAAACCATTAACCTTGAGTAACCTTAGGCTTCCCCGACAAAACAAGCTTCCCCTATGTTTGAAAACAAAGAAAATGCCGCCCAGCAACAAGTGAGCATTTGTAATGTAAGTCTTTTTCTTTGTTTTATATATAGGTTATAAAACTAAAAAAAAAACTTTTAGCCCTTTTTGTAAACAAATTAAAGGATTGTACGATTTTTTTACACAAAAATATACTAAAACTTGTACTTTTTAGAACAAAGAATCTCGCCCCGCAACAGGTCAAGCTTGTCGAAAGATCGGAAAATTGTTGAATCCTCGATCTGTGCATTATAGGGTGTCTATGTCAGTTAGAAATAATGCAATTTACACGAAACTGTTTCTAAAATTAACGTATTTCGAAAGTTATGAGAACAAAGAAACTGCCAATCATATTAACATTTTCGGGTTATTAAGGATTAAAAAAAACTTTTACCCCTTTTTGTAATTTGTGTGGGCAATTATGGGATTGTACAATTTTTACACAAAAATATACTAAAACTTTTTAGACACAAACAAAGAAATCACGCCCGCAACAGGTAAGCTTGTTGGGAACTGCAATTTCAGTATGTTCCCTGTCAATTCTAGTAAAGCATATCAAGAGAGACTATTATAGCCAAAAATTACGTACCTTCGTAGAAATAAAAGCATTCTTCCAAATATTTAATTAGGCAGTTTTGAGAACAAAGAAACTGCACGAAAACGCATTGTTTGAAGTTTGGTGGCGTTCCGGATAACGCTTAGTCGTCGTGAGGATTAAACGTTATCCGAATCGTTTAGTCCTCACGACTATCTTAGGGGAAAATTAAAGACCTAATTTTTCCATTAAAAATTCTCATTTTTCAGACAACGAAAATATGTAAAAAATAATGTGTCACTTAATAAAACTTCGATTTCAACACTAAACCCTGTTTTTCACCCTTTTTAGCAAGAACAGACTTGGTCTGACTGACTGACTCTTTTTCCGAACCATCTCACTTTAACCTTTTTGAGAACAAAGGAAAATCCCCGAAGCTGAAATGGCCTGTAACTTTTCAATTCAACCTTTCAGAACTAAACTTTTAGCTTTAACGACATCTGAGGCGGTCTATAATGCAGTTTTAGTAATAATTTTGGCCAAAAGGTACCTAAAAACCTTAGTTTTAAGAACAAAGAAATTCCTAGAACTCCAGCGGGGGCTGGCTAGCGAGGTCGTCCTTAAATGTTTAATCGATAGCTTTTGCAACTGCGCACTGGGTGCAGCCTGCAAGGCTTTGTTCTAGACGAAGCTAGGCTCCGACATGCGTACTAGGGCTTTGGCAGACGATCGATGAGACGGGAGTCCTGTGGCCTGAGCTGGACTGGAGCAGTTCCCGTAAAAAGGTGGGAGGAAAATTTTACTCTTATATATAAAGTTCCTATTAATTAAAAAAATAGATAAACTTTTAGAATTCATTCAGAACATTAAAATAAGGACAATGACAAACAAAATAATAAGGAAAACGCAGTTACAAGAAAAAAAATCTCTTCAAACGGTGTTTTTTTGCTTGAATATCTTTGTTTAGACGTACCGAACGCTGTGTTAAAAAAGTCCGTCTATTTTATTGGCACCTTATATAATTTTGTTCTAGATCGTAGTTTACTTTTTTTTTCATTGGGTGTTATGTAGGTAAAGTGGGGTGGTTTAAAATGGTCGATTTTTAAGAGCCTGATCAATGAATAGGCTGTAATTTAATAAGGACCAGATTAATCGGCTGTAATAAAAAAAAACTTACATAAAGAGGCATTCCACTTGACTTTCGTTAAAAAACAATTATACTTTGCCATACTATTGTACTATGCCATAAAATTTCCATCTAAAATGCTACAGATTTCGTTTTCGCTTGCATGCTATGGCTATATACTATATCTTACCGTTCGTAGTTGCCTGCGATGACCATGTACGGTTTAGTTTCGAGGTGTTCATCTTGTTGCATGATTTAGTTACTAAGCAGAACAGTTGACATATTTACAGGTGTTTTAATAGTAATTTTCACAGTGCATTGTTTTTTTTAAATAAATAGATATGAGCCTTAAAATAACTCGGTTAAGTCTATTACCTCATAAAAAAAACTCTTCTCACACGTCACTTTATCGCGGACACATCAACATACATAGGTTACGTTAGGTATTTCAGGGACCTTTGTGAAGCGTGCAACATCGCCTTGGCATCAGTTGTAATTACAGTACGTTACAAAGTTTCGACAGCTACCGTTTTCTAAGGGAAGTTGCCTAAGTTCGGCGGTGGCTGACATTCGATCGCGCCTCGATTGTGGATACGCTCCTATTATGATTATTTTGTGATAGGCACACGTAGTGGGTAGGTGCACTACGCACCGTTGGGTCAAAACTTCGTTTGTTTTTTTTTCCGGAGAAATTATTCGTTTTATATTCTATGTATTTGTTTGGTTGGTAAATTAAACAGCAGTCATTCAAAACATTGAGTTGTTTAACTTTAAAATATGTACTGGACCTAAAAGGACCCAATTGATATTAAATATTTCCAGTGTACATTTAAAGGAATAAAGGAAAGCGCGTGCCTATCAATAGTAAAAAGAAAATATATAGACCGGCGATAGGACTTTAATGTTTGTGAACAGTAAAAAATATGTTTGTTAATACCACACATTGTCGGCACGAATCATATTAAGTTTGTGAAAACTCATGTCGTGAAAAAAAAAAAGTTTGATAAGAGACAACAAAGTTAACAGTAGTAAAAGACAACGTGTAACGGAGTTTGTTCGAAAGAGTCACCGCGGCCCTGGAACACAGGGAATTAGGAGGAACACGGAGGGGCTTTAGTCAGTACGAGTCTAGCATTCCCTTCCGCTGCGACCATAGCGGAAGGAGTCGTCAGATGATTTACCGTTCTTTAAACAAAAAGTACTGACTCTCTGGTAGCGGCTCTTCATAAACCTCACCTCATGACTGAGCTACGCGATTTGCTACAAGCAACACGTGTGTGCGACTTTATGCCTAAACATGACACGCCGGTGGCAGTGGTGTCGTGCCCGCTTTGAACTCGTCGCGCTGTGCTCTATGTGCTGAGCCCACGGAAATGAGTGTCAGCTAAGTTCGCAAGGCTAAAAAGCGACACACCGGCGGTGTACATTACACGAACTATTCCAGCCCCCTTTCAACCCCTCATAACACAACAACATTTGTTTCGAAGGAGTTTATTGTAGCAAACAAGGTGACCAAATACTTCTGAACAATTTAAAATGTCCATAACATAAATATGATCATTCTTTCATTAAAACAGCCGGTCAATTCTTAAACATATCGAAGTGAAGGCTGGGGTGGGTGGAGTGATCACGAAGTAAGCTGTCATTCCATCTTGATTACTTGGATTTCACTCACTTGGTGATCACTTCACCCAAGCCTTAACTTCGACATGTTTACAGAATTGCACTGCAGGAGTATTTGGAATTATTTGGGTTTGGTAGTTTATAAATTGTTTGACCTAAACTCAAGCAATTGTGGTTAAACCAAGTTGGTTTACTGCGCGTTAATTCACTCGTCGCCTGACAGTTTTCGTCGCGGTTTCGCGGCAAACCGGCGCTGTCTCGTTGCACGCTCAAAATACTTCTTTAATTTGCTTTCTAGGCAATGGCTGTCACTTGATCGTGTAGATTGTGGCCAAGCGGCTAAAGTTCGATAAGGGTTGATTTCTCAATATAACTTTTATGGAGATCTACGAGTATATACTCGTATATATATATATATAATTCTTCCGTTACTGTTTGTTTGAGTGACTGAGTGACTGTCAGACAACGCACAGCCGTAGAAAGCTGAAATTTGGCATGAAGGTTCCTTGGGGAGTGTAGAGGAACATCAAGAGAGAATTTCCCGAAATACTTACGGGAATGGGAAAAAACGAGATATGCGCGTACGTAGTCGCGAGTAATTAAGCTAGTAATAGATATGGTGGTTGGACATAATTATTGCCAAAAACTGTGAAATCATTATTTTTATCCCTCTAATAGAAGTTACCATCCGTACTTGGTCGATATCCCGACTAGTCGTACCCAGAGCTTCTCTTCCACATTTAGTTATTATACGCACAGCTAAAGTGTGGAACTCTCTTCCGGCGTCTGTGTTCTCGTCCACATATAACCCGTCTGCCTTCAAATCAAGAGTGAACAGGCATCTTCTGGGCGCGCTCGCTCCATCATAGACCTCATTTATCGCTTTCCATCAGGCGTGATTGTGGTCAAGAGTAAGCCCATCATCTGCCTAGCCTTTTCCCAACTACATTGGGGTCGGCTTCCAGTCAAACCGGATTCAGCTGAATACCAGTGTTTTACGTGGAGCGGCTGCCCACCAGACCAGGTCAAGAGTAAGCCCATTCCTAAATTAAAAAAAAGTTATCCGACAATAGAAAAATTGCTCCTGAGATGATCAAACAAAATCACCTCGCTTTGTAAGATGATGAGTGAGTGGGATAGCAATTTCACTTCATAATCACGTTTTACATCACCCGCGTAAGCCCACTCGGGAAGTGGTGTTGAATTTGCAGCATGTAGTCATTCGACAGCCAATCAAAACAGATCGCAGGTATAATTGCTTATCAGAGCACGACCACTTCCTTCATATACGTGTAGTCTTACTAGCAATATAGTGGAAAAACCCTGCTGTAACAAGGAAACCCCATACCATGACGTAATTGCGCAACGTAACGCTATGGTGTTGGTTGGGGAGTGCCTTATCCATCCTTAACTATATAATGTGTGGTTTAGGCCTTTGCCTTGTGGTCGTGGGTTCGATGTCCACGAAGAGCATACTTTGTAAAGTTGTTTTCAGTTTGGTTTGGACGTTGCAAACTTGAATCAACTGATTGTCTGATAAAAAGTTGATTCCGTGCTTCGTACGTAAGGCACGTATAAGCTGGTGGTCCCGGCCGGCCGCCAAATGGCGGTAGTCAAATAAACCATGTCAGAGGTCCATGAGGTGGTTTAGAAACTCTGACACTAGGGTGTGTGGGGTCGTTGGACCATACTACCCAAACGAGAAGAAGAGAAGGCTTGCAGGTTTCATCGTTCAGGCTTCGTCTAGTGTTCACGATACCTACTCCTACCATAGACACCCGTTAAAACCCGAGAAGGGGTCACAACTTATACTAGGTATAGGGCCAACATTGAAATCGCGAAAAGAAATCACCTGTACCAAAAAAGTACGTAAACGACTCACAAAAAAGGAGGAGGTTCTCAATTCTGTTGGTTTTTTTCCTAGCTTTTTCCCAACTATATTGGGGTCGGCTTCCAGTCAAACCGGATTTAGTTGAATACCAGTATTTTACGCGGAGCGCCTCCACAACCCAGTAACTGGGTAACACGGTACTTCATGGCAAGACTGGAGTCAGATTTACTGGTTTCTTACTATCCGTAACGACTGCCAAAGATCTATAAATGACTGCCGGGACTAACGGCTTAACGTGCTTTCCGTGGCGCGGACGAAACTCGGTATGTTAAGATGGTCACCCATCCACAGACCAACTTTGGCAAGCGTTGCATTGTTTTTCATATTAAAACATGAGTCCAGATATCATAATGCGTTGCATACGTTGCGTACGTAGGACCAGTGTGTCTCTCGCTTTAAAGATGTTTGGAAATGCTTTGTGCGTATTAGTGGAATAGCAACAAAATATAATAATTTCTTCGCTAGTTAACCCAGTCTTTGATTCTAAGTACTATATTTACTTATTTCACACTTTCATGCAGACTAATGTCCGCAACATGTTGTAAAAATAAAATGCACCGCATTCTAAACTCGCTAGTAAAACAGGCAGTCGTTACCCCAATGACCTTCCGAACTTCCACTTGGCTGTTTACGTGCCCGCAAAGTGTATCAAAACATGCCATTAGACTGCGTCTAGTTCTCTATTGAGATAGTGAAAGTAGTGGTGGGGCTACCACGTACCGGGTCAGTCTGCAAGTGTGGTACAAACGTAAATATTAGCCTAGGATAAAAAAAACTGGCCAAGTACGTTTCAGGTGTGGTTTTCGCACACCCTCAATATTTTTAAACCTATTTAACGACACCCCACACCATCGGATAGACGATAAAATTCATTGTCACTTTATCCGTATCGTAAATAATCAAGAATTTACCACTTTGTCGATGTGATTAATATGTGTGCCTATACAAAATTACAACTTCCTAATGCTGAACGTCTCTGAGCTATACCGCGGATAGACAGACAGACGGACTTGGGGCAACTGCTTGAGCTGGCCTATCATTGCACGAAGATTTCATAGAAAATCCAGCTTGTACAGGTTTATTTATTTACCTCTGCCGAGCCTGTGGACGAAACCCTGGTTTCATCTTATTTTCGTCAAGAAACCAATAAAACAATATATATGTATATATATAGGCATACGTCACATCACAATGTCATTTGTTGCCAACTGCAACAAAACTGCCAGGATACTCACACCCACACATACACACCACAGCAATATGACCCGAGTCGCGATGTACTTAAAAATACAGACAGCGAGGCGGTCGATTCAAACGTTATCGATCTAACTTATTTACCTAACTCTATATCTGCATATGAAGAGTAACCTACATTTGTGCTGACAGCATTCAAGTGACGATAAGGAAACCAGTATTGGGTATAGTTGTGAGTACAAGAGCAAAGCAGTGGAAGACCAAAGAACTATTGGATGGTCTTTTTATTTATTGTGGAATGGGCTTGCTCTAGACCTCGATCACGCCTGGTGGAAAGCGATGGATGAAGCCTATGATGAAGCGAGCGTGCCCAGAAGGTGCCTGTTCACTCTTGCTTTGAAGGAGTTGGAGTGGAAGACGATGTTTTCAGAAAGTGGAAGTACTTACGAGATGACGGCAAATGAAGACGTGAAGAGACTCGAGATATTAAGATCAGGAAAATTGGTAGACGATGGTGAACATGTAACGGTAATGAAAACAAATAATTCTTCACAAATGTTCAGTCCCACATCATTTCATTGCAACCGAGGCAAAGCATTTCTTATGTCACACATACAATACTTCACTACACAAATATGCAAAAAGAATTCTCTAATTCCTATAAATATTACACCATCGCATCACTATCGTCACATAGGAAACGGAACGCCAACAACGCTCCATTTTTTGTAGCCATCAACACAAAGGTATCCGGGGACGGGGTACAAAAAACTACATTCTTGCTCAGACACACTAGCTTACGATAATCGATCCTTTATCATGAAAGTGCCATCGTTTTTTGTACACAAATATGTCAGAAATGTTACGTTTCAAAAGGAATTTTGTTGGGATCTACCACGCTTGTGTGCGACACTAACATGCGACAGATTTTTTCAATGCATTATATCGATATGTGACTATATTTACGCACGAGGTGTTTCATGTCGGCGTAAGATGTGATGAGGCTAAAATTTCATCGCGCACGCTTATTTGCCGTCTGGGAAAAATGGTTGTACCTATAGCTTCTGCAACTAAGCAAGCACCTGAACAGAGTGATATCGTATCTTTATTCCTTGTCCCTTGTTATTTGGTGTCAGTGCGTCAAGTTTATTATTTCGCTTTTGCAGTCTCTTCTTCACTAGGACCATAATTTTTAGTGATTATTGAATTTCTTAGAGTCAGCTTTCCTAATCCCCATTTTTGCCGCAAAGCACATTTTTTTGCGGTACCTTTGATTAACGATGTCTAAAGTTAATTTTGTTTAAATAAAAAAATAACAAAACAATTTTTTTAACATGCTGTCCCAAAATACGAGCCTAATTTGTTCGGTTACAACGGGTCAGTTGCCTGCACCGGAAGCGAGGGTGTAGCGCACTTCCGGGACGGGCGCAAGAAACTTGGGGAGGACGACAGTTATGTCACTGAATTATGCAAGTGTTTCATATAACAATATGTTATTATTCACATTTTAATACGGTGTTGTTTAGAATTCAAAACAAAGAAAAATGAATAAATAATTCTTAAAGTTCATTATGTTCCCAAAATTCAAGTATAAAAGAGTAGTAAAAAAACAACAGCAATTAAAATCAATGTATTACATTGTGTCAATCTAAAATGAAATACAAAACTTTACAACACTTTTAGGATCATTGAACTAAATATTAAGACACAAAAATATTGAGATACACACAGAAGTGAGTACGCAACAGCTAATAGAAGTGTGCGATGAATCTTTCTTCAAGTTAACTGTCAACCGGGAAATATTAGTTAGCGTGGTGCTAAACGACGGTGAGCTGACATGTCCACAGTTACTTACACACACGCCAGCAGCTTCACGCTCCAGTTACCGCGGAGGTAAGGTTGGAAGATAGCATTCACATTAAAACATGCTGATAACCCTGCCAGTCTTGAAAGGCAGGCATGGAATACTCAGGAAAACCGAAAAGGAATATTCAGAAAAAGTAGTCGGAAGACAAGTAATCTTGAATATGAAAGAAATGTTAAATAAATCAATATTAATGCACCAGAAAAGGACACGGTACAATCAAACCACATGTTATTGATAGAAAAATAAAAGAAAGAGTGTGGTACAAAAAACTACATAATGGGATGGGTATATTCTCTTTTGCAATGAGACATTTGTAACCGATGAAGAAGTGAGGCTGAGTGGACAAAACTTTGAACATGTGCGCAACGTATTCTTAATACTGATACTACCTAATAGTGGTCACGGTGATCTTACCGCAGACTTGAAAATTTCTATTGAGAATTTCACAGATTGTAGTCGAAGAAGAGAAGTCGACGTTGCGATAATAATTTGAACCTCTGAAGTTTAGGTTCATGCACTTAATTCATTATGAAAACTCGAGTCTCATCCTCAAAATGAACTCCCTTTTATTATTTTCCAGCAAGCGGATTTAGAAGAAACAATAGCCCCAAAAATCAGGTCAATACATCACTTTCATCCTCCACAAGTAAATTCATTAAGAATTACACAACAATTGACAGTTTGCCGTCAATCCTGCACTCATGCGGATTACGCATCCATTTTGTCACGGCTCAAAGCGTCCTAATAAACGGTTATCGTTCGCGTCTTGTAAATCCGCTCGCTCGACGGTGACGCGTGCGCCGATAGCGGGAGATTTCTTGTTGCATCTACATAATGGAGCAAAACAACGTAACATGGAAGAAGGGAACTGGGTTAGTGCAGTGCTTGCATGATTTTATGCAATGTTGTGGTTAAGAGCATCGTTTTTAGACGAAAGCTTGAATTGTAATGAAGATCAAGTTTGAATCGGATACTGACAATGTACTTTTCGAGAAACTTTGATATAGTTTCTCGAAACTATGGTTAAAAATCCCACAAGCCAAACAACCAGTGCAATCAAATGGTACCCAGAATTGGGGTGTGAAGAAATCCGACGATTAGCAGTTTCTTTGAGTAAATACTGTCATTCAGTTCCGTTTGGTTAGACTAGATACCCCAGCATAGTTGAGAAAGAGCTGAACAAGTGATAATGAATGTCGAAATCAGGTAGAGTATCTTTGGTGCTATCAACGGAGTTTGGCACAGGGGACACTACTGAGCCCACTTGTGACTGGCAATTTTATCTTGAGAACTCCGAAGAGAAAGCACGACTACAGACGAGTTTGACTTGTAAATCAGAAAATTGTATGCTAAACTTACATTCTTAGTGAAGATTTTGGATTAATTTTATTGTGATGATAATGTGTTGGGGATTTTGAGTTAAAAATTCCGATAATGCTGATTTTTTTTACACATCTTACTACTAGGGAATACATTATTCTGGCAAAACAGATTAGTTGACTAGGGTAACAAATATTTAGTGTTTTCTTCTTTTATGCATTGAGTGTAATATATATTTATTTAAAAAAAAGCGTTAATTTAAAGCAATTGAAACACAAACGCGATATTCTCATTTCTCTCAGATACAAACTGAGCAATTTAAAAAGAGAGACGCGAAACAATATTTGACCTACATTACTCGGAAACGAAAGACGGAAAGAAAGCAGACTTCGCCAATAAGTAAAGAATCGTTTGAACATAGATGATGGTCTTGTGAACCTTGTGGAGGTCAAAGGATCTTACGATTTGAGGGCAAAGAAGAATTGATTGAAGGATAAATTTGCAAGCCTATGGAATTGGCCGAGTCAAAGTTCTGGATTAAGGGTTTCCTTAAAGTGGGTTCTTTAGTTAAGAGATGACTAAACGTGTAGGTATAGTATTTTGTTTAGCTGTTGTAGTCCCAAGTATGTTTGGACTTCAGTAAATTTTTGCAGCACCTTACAATCAAGTGTCTCCAAATCTGGGACACTAATAAACTAAGTAGTAATTTTCGCCACTCAATAACCCCGATCGGAACAACAGTAAGACAACACGGTATGAAAACTGAGCCTAGCGCAATCATCGAACCCACGTCCCATGAAGTTTGAGACACAAACCGCAGACAGTCACCTGTGACAGGCATCATGGTGACCTCAATACCCATAGAAAATTACCCCACATTCACCATCAACCGAGCGGAAAACCATTGCAAATAACAACCAAATACAAACAATACTATAACCAAGAAGAACATACAAAAAAGTAGAGAAATCTCATCACAACACAACTCTTCCCAAGAAAGTAGTACAGTGAGCACTATGGATAGGTATACAACGATAAAAAAAACCAACCTTGAAGGAGGGACAGGATAACACAGATATACAGAACATCCATTTTGATAATTCACACTGTAATAATATTAAACACTCGCGACGTTTTCGTGGGGCGCGCAGTCATGGCGCGTGCAGCGTGGCCGGCTGTCAAAGAGCGACTGAGCAGGCGTAGCGACAACAGGTGCGCGTGCGCACGCAGGTACTTTCTTCCCCCTCCCCCCGCGCTTGTTCCGCGGAGCTTTCGCGCGCTGAATAACCAATTTCTGGCGCTCCAGGGTATTCCATACGTGTTTTGAAACACAAAATAATTGGGTTAGTAGGCGTAACTTGGTATTCTAATTACACCGGCTTAAGCCCGATTATACGGCGTTCTTCGCGACCGGTGTGTTTGTTATACCTGCCTAGCTGTATCGGTAATTATTGGTTAGTAGGCTATTGATGACGTCAGGAAATTCGGACCTCTGACAGCGTATTACAACGTTTCAATAGGAGCTGATTATAATGATGTGCTGTTCAGTGTGTTAGATTTATTGTGTTCAGTCATGATCGGAATGATCACACAATACAATTTTGATGTTGTTATTAATATTGTAACGGTATTTCAATACAAAAAATCCTTGTATTTTCGGCGATAAATTCCTTTAAGAATGTTGACATAGTAAATTTCTTGCGTTGATGTCTTTTATAAGAAGCTACGAGCCTAGAGTGCTACGGAAGTAGTTCTACGAATTTCATTTTGTTTGGTAAATCAATCAGATTAGTAGTTGTGGAGCTCCTGTGCTAAGATTTTCTGCATGAGCTAGTCCGGTGGAGTAAGAACTACATCCATAACCTACAATTGCCCATGAACTGCTGCATTGCGCTGTTTGATATCAATAAGGTTACCAAATTATTGACGTATGAGACATTCCTGCTTGATCCCTGGGATGACAACGAATTTTCTGCGGAGGCAGTAGTACTAGCCTTGAAGACCACCTAATTCCTAAGATCAGACTTTAAAAAATATATAAATTTTAATTTAACCAAAACAATTTTTAAAAACCGTTCAGGCTGCCTTTTTATAAGGATGGGAAATCATCAAATGTCTCCTCTCGCTCTGGATGAAGCAGAAGGGAGTGTCAGACTCTTACTGACTAAAACCCATCCATATTCCTCCTAGTGCCCTTTGCGTAACAATGTTGGGGTAGCCTCAAATCTAACAGGATGCCACTTAGAACTCGGAACCAGTATCTTAGATGTCTAATATACTGAAGAATGCCTACCTGACCTCCACAACCCAGCAACCGGGTAGTTAGTTATGGTTAGACCAGTGTCAGATTTATTTTAACAAATTTAAAACTCAAAATATATTATTTTCACAAAACAAGTTACCTCATTAACCCACAAAGTGTGTCAAAGAAATTTCTTTAAAATAGAAACCAAATTGAAACGAGAATCGATATTAATTCACTTTCTCGAGATAATTGATTCGACAGGGTTGCGTAACCTAGAGATCGTGACGGCGGCCGTTTGCTCCTATTCTTTACAAGTGGAAGACCGTCACGCTATCGTCCTTATGGATGACAGCAGCACATACATCATCGGCTTGTAATTTTGCCACTTTTGGACACAACTCTCCTCTCTTTGAGAAGGTTATTAGGTTTGAGCTGTTATTAACCACACGAGCCCGGTGCGGGTTGCTAGATAGACAAAACTGTCGTGATAAAAATATGTACTAACTTTTGCCCGCGACTCCGTATGCGTAGAGCCCTCCTCCGGAAAATCCTCTCTTAGTCCTTCTCTGCGCAGTGTGTGTTAAATTTTAGCTTTCTACGGCTAGTAGTATCGACTGTATTGTCAGTCAGTTAGTATCAGAAGAATTATACATATTACGATGTAAATATATTTTGAGCCTATTAACGCCTCCCTTTTTTGTTCTCGTCGAATCATGTGCTAGTAAGCCTTTATCCATTCTGTTAGCCCTTTCTAAATTATGTATGATGACAATCTCATACAAAATGTTTGTAATCCAACTAAATAATTACAGTTATCTTGTATTCCAAGCACGCAAGCCGCATATCCCAGTAGAACTCATGTCTCAAATGTGGGTCTTTCTGAACATAAATGTCTGGAAAGCCCGCACTTGAGTAACAATGATACAATCATTTTATTGTAACATCTTGCGTGCCATGTGCATGTATAATCATGTTTTGGCCAATAAATGATCTTTTCTTATCTAATGTCTCATTTTATTTGCGACGGAATTGCATAATTTAATTCCACCAAGCCCGGTCCATTATCGGACCACAAGACGTACGGCAATACGCCACCCACCGGTATATGGTAGACATCCCACCCACACGCCCAAAACGTTTTGGGGAACACATTCATAGTGCGTAGAACTAAGGAGTGGAATTTCCTGCCGGAGTCTGTTTCCTGATAGCTACAACCTGGGAGTCTTTAAGTCAAAAGTGAATAGGTTACTTCTAGGCAAGCGTGCTATTTCTTTGACCACATCATCGCTTACTATCAGGTGAGATAATGGTTAAACGCGTGCCTATCAATAGTAAAAAAAAATATGATTTCCTATGACAGATTGGAAGGCGACCCAAAATAGCTGAAAAAAGGCTAGGCAGATAGTATCTTTGTAACGAGCTTTCAATAAATCCATGTGCTTCGAGTAGTTCTTTCAGATTCGGCTGTTAATTCTTTTTAAAATTCAGACTGAACAGACTCCTTCTGGGTAAGCTCGCTCCATCGTAGTGTTTGTCTCTGTCATCTCTGACCTTGACTAAACCTTGATTCAAGAGCATCAATCTCAAAAAAAAAAAAAATTTGCTTCGCCTCAGCTTTGCAGACGATCCTAATCCAAGCCAAACAAATTGCGGTCTTTGGACCACACGCTTTTGATCATCTCAAAACGTAATCGATCGATGAGCGTCCGGCTACCATGTACCACATATTGAACCAATTTGAAGGATCGATGTCATCGATCTACTTCGATCTGTTGCAGTCTAAAACTTTATCTTTTGGCACTGCCTCCGATCAGATTAAATGCAGGTCTTTAGATTTCACCTTGACGCAAACAAACATCAACATTCCTTGAGGATATTAATTCAAAATTTTATGGACACAAGTTCACGTTCATTCACTGATTATTTAGTTCAGATTTCGCGCACGAATAAAAAAAAACTAGTACAAATTAGGTGATTAATAATAATTGGTTGTCGACACCGAAACTGATCGACAGTGCCGGATTAAGAAAACGCGGGGCCTGTAGCATATTTTACCCACAAACCTTCCTGAAGTGAAAAACGAAAATATCCAATCAAAACAATTATAACCCCCTCTATTATTTCTCACGGACCCCGGGGCCCGACCCCATATTTTTCTTGGTTTTGCCGAGATTGTCCGTATACTACAGACTGGATCCGAGGCTGTTCAGATTTCAGACGGTATGGTATCATGAAATAAAGGAAAGAAAACGAGTTTTTTGCGCGAAGTATGACCCGTACTAACAATAACAAAATAAACCAAATTAGTGACTTCATAAGTAAAAAACGCCTGGCGCAGTATAGTGGTAGTTAGGAGGACTCCGTAGCATTTGCTACTCTTACTACGTGGTTAATAAGGGACCGCTGATCGATTTTGATGATGACGATATTGATGATAGCCTACGGTGGTTTAAAACGACACGGTTGGCGCAGTTGTTGAGCCATTGACTGCTGCACTGCGTGTCGCGGGTTCGAGCCCCGCACGGAACAAATATTTGTATGGCCTACAGGTAGTTGTTCTGGGTCTGGATGTTTTTGTATATGTATGTAAACGCACTCACGATACAGGAGAAACTCCTAGTGTGGGGCAATGTTTTTTTTTAATATAACAATAATAATACCAAAGCGACTGAAGAACAAGAACATAAGAATTGCAGGAGCTCTTGGCTAAATAATAACAGCCGCACGAGTCGAGCTTCGCAGTAAAGCGACACTTGCCAAGGTCGGTCCTGGATGGGATGACCCCAAGACTCCTCCGAGTCCTTGGTCCCGGTTTTAATTAGAAGATATTTGACAGTAATTATGGAATAAACTAGTTGATGCCAGTGACTTCGTCCACGTATAATCTTGATGTTTCTTACTTCAAAGAACAAAGAATTTCATACAAAATCCTCCTTTCAGCTCCAAGCAAGTTTAAGGGGAGGATACCCTCTTAAATATGCTTAGAGTCTTCATACCAGCTTTCTAAACGAGTAGTATTAAACTATAGAGCACCAATCAGCTTGCTAGATTGGCACGAGCAAAACTAAACACTTTTTAATAATTCCTGGCTGCCCAAAAGTCCATGCACTTCAGTCTCAAACCTCTTCAAATGCTCCCTTTCATTAAGATAATGCTACTCAAGCCGAAATAGCAGAGTGCCACCTGAGTGGCATTCCAATCACGCCTATCTTGCACTATCACAGCACTACGCACCAAAAGTGATGCGAGTAAAAGTCAATGACATCCGGCCCTGAAAGGTTTCCAAGTGTTTCACTCACCCACTTTAAAGTAGGAGTCGTTAGTAAAGAAAATATTGTTCGTCCTTTTGTTCGTTCACCATAAAATATTGTGTACCCACTATAACCGAGTTCTTGTCTAATTCCTACGCTATTTCCACCATTAAACTATGGAATATGCTACCCCTTGACATCAAGAAGGCTGAGTTTAAATTTTCTTTTAAGCGTAAAATCCGGAAACACTACTTTAAAGTCTGTGCGTTCTTAGTTGGTCTGCGTCATGATTATTGAGACTATTATAAAACATCATATTTATTAGTTTATTATTTTTTCATATACAGGGTTATTTGTAAAACACCAGCAACCTCTTAGGCAGTGAAAGTACACATGATTATAAGCAACTTTTACTTTAGGAAAACCCCGAAACCTCGAGAAAAATATCCGCTGTTTCATACAAAATGCAATATTTAGCCAATGAAAATGTATGAAACAGCTGATATTTTTCTCGAGATTTCGGGGTTTTCCTAAAGTAAAAGTTGCTTATAATCATGTGTACTTTCACTGCCTAAGAGGTTGCCGGTGTTTTACAAATAACCCTGTATATATGGATTTTTAGTACCTATTAAGTATATTATTTGTATGTTTCCGAAAAGATTCCATTTAACTTTTTTATTCTTTTTTTTGTTGTACAGTGTTACTAAACGTTGACTGGTAGAGATTGCCTTGTTGCATTAAGTCCGCCCATGTACCACTATTGTACATAAAGTATAAATAAATAACTAATATTTTCATTTACCTACTTCGCCATGTTCCTTGGAAAGCACGTTAAGCCGCTGATCCCGGCTGCCTTTTGAACATCTTTAGCGTTCGTAACAAATAGTTAGAATCCAGAAAATCTGACACCGGTCTTGTACTCTTGATAAGGGCTACCGCGTTGCCCAGTTATTGGGTTGTGGAGGCAGTTCATCATCTGCCTAGCCTTTCCCCAACTATATTGGGGTCAGCTCGTGGCTAAATAATAACAGCCGCACGGGTCGATCTTGAAGGTTAAGCAACGCTTGCCAAGGTTGGTCTGTGGATGGGTGACCTTTGATCTTTACATAACGAGTTTCCTCCGTGCCTCGGAAAGCACGTTAAGCCGTTGGTCCCGGCTGTCATTTGTAGATCTTTGGCAGTCGTTACGGATTTTCAGAAGCCAGTAAATCTGACTCCAGTCTTGCCAAGATGTACCGTGTTACCCAGTTAATGGGTTGTGGAGGTCTGGTAGGCAGCCGCTCCACGTAAAACACTGGTATTCAGCTGAATCCGGTTTGACTGGAAGCCGACCCCAATGTAGTTGGGAAAAGGCAGACAGATGATGATGATGATTGGGGTCAGCTTCTAGCCAAACCGGATAAAGTACAATTCAAGCTACCCGAAACTGGTAAATTTTCCCAATCAACCTTGAACCTAATGCTTTAGCGATAAAGTTGAATATTAAATTTGACAGTATGTTGTATGGTTAATATTATGATTCTAATATGATTGTACTACAGTGGCCTCTGTAGACCCGCTGATCTGTTTTGTTCACATCCGTACGTGCTGGTTCGCGCTGGCAAACCGCCATGAACCACCAGCTTTCTTTATAGTAAATTCATATCTAAAGAGAGCAGGCAAAGCCAGACATCAAACATAGCTACCTACTAATAAAAACATTAAAGGCTAACAATTGTCCATCAAACCATTAGGGACCTTAAACCATTCCAGTATCACTTTACCAAATTTCAGTTACGATTCACTTAATCCTTGTGGCTTCTGCACAAGGCTTATTTTTGCCTAATTTATTGACAGGACATGGGGCTATCATAGAATCCCTTAACTAAGTTACTGCTGCATTTATAATTTATCTTTATTCCAATTTCATACAGTTCTTTTTTGTTTGTTTCAATACAGCTTGACTACAACCTAGCTTATTATAAATACAGTATTTTGGACTCTTATGTGTGTGGCTTAAAGTTCTTAGTTGTGTGTTCTAGGTATGGATGTAAAATTGTGGGTTAATAGTTTCCTATCGTGAACTAAGGTACTGGAATGCAAAAAGCACTTTCCATTATCCTTGTTATGGGATGGGTCTGTTTTGGTGCATGGTGTCCATAGGTGGATAGTGGCATTCGATGTCCATATAAAATACAAAGGCTCTTGAACAGAACTTTCCATTTATTTTTTAGCTATTACATTTTTCTTATTAAGACATTGCTATTATTTTGCTACCACCCCTGGGTGCTGAAGGCCTTACATAAAGCTGGCCAAGCGCGAATCGGACTCGCATGCAAAGGGTTCCGAAAGAATTTCATTTTTGTAAGATGTTATTTTTACACTATAGACTTCTTAGAGCTTTCCCTGTAATGTTTAGGTAAAGAACTATTATCTGTATTTATATCAAAATTTTAGGTTCAGGAGTTGCGGAAAAACTTAAGAGGGAATGGCCTTTTTTCGTCTTATTTCTCGAATAACTTCAAAAATGTTTACTTTAAAATTATAAAAAAAATAAATTTAAAACCCTCATCATAAGCCCCTTCATTTGATATACCTACAACTTTTATTTATTTACGTACCTAACGCGGTTTTGGGTCTCAGAAGTTCACATGTGCAGCAAATTTCAAAACAATCGGTCCAGTTGTTTCGAAGAAAATTGGTTGTGACACCCAGCCAGATAAACAGACACTTGTGTGATCCTATAAGGGTACCGTTTCTTACGGATGTTCGGAACCCTAAAATATTCCACATAAAGAATATAAAAATCTAATTGTAATTTTTCCATGAATTTACATAACAGAATGACGCCACAGCTTTTCTTGTACCGCCTCCCTCTGACGTAGGTGGCTCTGGTTACACAAAAATATTCATGCTTATTATATTTTTCCTTTTGAAAAAATGATTCTAGGTATAAGTCTTATGACGCGTTTGCTATTTTTGTGTCTCCTCTGATTATGTGACTACCATCACCCTTGTAGAGGTTACAAAAAGTAGCAAACAGTTATGCGTTTTATTTTAATAAGTATAGGTTTTGCCCGTGACTTCGTATGTGCATAGCCCGTTATTTTTTCACTATAGACTTCTTATGGCTTTCCCTGTAATCTTTAGGTAAAGAACTATTATCTGCATTTATATCATTATTTCCTTTATACAACAAATTAACCTACAAATTACATTTTTAAATATTTGAAAAAAATAATAATAATAATATTATATGTATAGTTAATGGAATAAAGGAGATAATATTAATATTTTAAATTATAAAAACATTTAAAAATATAATAAATATTAGCCCACCGGTATCGGGAACAGGGTCCAAGCTACCGGCGGTCAGGGCTTCAGAGAGAGGAACCTCCTAACAATACGAGCCGTGTCCAGAAGTACCGCTTTCTGAATCAAGCCCTTGATCCAGCAGCCTAACGAGAGCTTCTTGAGGTATTGGTCGAGGCTCCTGGCTATTAAGCCATTGGCTGATACAACTATCGGTACAATGATTGCGGAATCCACATCCCACATATCGACAACCTCGCGAGCCAAGTCAATATACTTGATTTGTTTATCTTTCTCGGCTTTCACGAGGTTCTCGTCATGTGGGACGGTTATGTCTACAATCATTGCACGCCTCTCGATTCGGGCCAACACCACTATATCAGGCTTATTGGCAACAATAGTCCTGTCAGTGATGATGGACCGATCCCAGTACAGTGTGTGATATTGCCATTATCGAGAACTGGGTCGGGCGCATACCTGTAGTACGGCACATCCGACTCCACAAGAGAGTATTTCAGAGCAAGTTGCTGATGATCCTGGCTACAAGGTTGTATCTATGCAAGTATTCTCCGTTAGCTAGACGAGAACAACCAGAGATAATGTGGCGAATTGATTTTCCCGGACAGTGACATGCCCGACATATGTCAACCGTGCCGTCCTTCACAATAAATTTCCGGTAGTTCCTTGTCATGATAACTTCGTCCATGATTGCTCAGACAAAACCTTCGGTTTCTCCAAAAAGATCACCGAAACGCAGCCAGGCTACGGACGCTAGTTGATCTACGTCAGGCCCATGTAGGGCCCGGAAAAAGCGTCCGAGAAGCTCCTTACTCTGCCATACCGCCCTGCGATCGTTGGTGTCAAGTACTGCCGGTTTGCGCCAATTCTCATTTGCCAAGGAGAGCGGGGTGAGTCCCTGGTCCACCGCCACTACATCTCGATGCATACCCACGTCGATAGCTAGGAAGTATTCCCTCGCGATTGTGGAGAGTCTTAGCATTTAAAAAGCCTCGACCTCCACACTTTCGCGGGATATACAGTCTCATTACCGACGACCGTGGGTGATGCATTCGATACGCAGTAAGCAGTGTACGGACCCGCCTATCCAAGGCGTCAAGTTCCGTTTGAGTCCATTTGAGTACGCCGAAAGAGTACATCAATACCGGCATGATCCAACCGTTGAAGGCGCGCACCTTGTTTCCGCCCGATAGAAAGCTATTGAATACCTTCTTCAGGCGGCCAAAGAAGCACTCTTTCAACGATTGTTTCATGTCAGTAATATTGATACCTAACGCTTCCGACATACCCAAACACTTGTAAGTTTCAGTTGGAGAGAGAGATCTCAGGTTTATAGAATCCGAGAGTTGAGTTCCCACGGATTCCATAATCTCTCCACGCTTTACATGCATGACTGCACATTTGTCCACACCAAACTCCATCCTGATGGCGCTACTGAAAGTTTCAGTTACCTTCAGTAGCTCCATCAGTTGCAGATTAGTGGGGGCAAAGAGTTTCAGATCATCCATGTAAAAGAGGTGAGATATAACCTGACCACCTCTCTTCAACCGATATCCTAGCCCTGAATTCTCCAGCAGTGTGCTTAGAGGATTCAAGGCTAGACAAAACCAAAGCGGACTCAAACTATCGCCCTGAAATATTCCCAGCTCGATCCTTATCGGTTCGCTAGTTCTCTGTATATTTCGACATCCTGCATAGCAAAGGACTGTCCTCCATGGCCTCATACACGACATCAGGAAGGTGCGTAGCGTTGTATCAATTTTATACAATTCTAGCACCCTCATGAGCTATGTACGAGGCACAGAGTCATAGGCTTTCTTATAGTCTATCCAGCATGTCGACAGATCCTTTCGGGAACGCCGAACCTGTTGGCTGATGGCCATATCTATGAGAAGCAGTCCATTCCTACATCCATTCTGAGAGGCAGACATAATCAAGTTGCTGTCTATATGAGTGTTAATTTTAGCTCTTAAAATGGATGTAAGAACCTTATAGACCGTCGGTAGGCACGTGATCGGTCTATAATTTTTGGGTTCCGCGGTCCTACCAGATTTGTGAAGCAGGTGGGTAACTCCTGTTGTAAGAAACTCGGAAACTAAATTGGTTTTAATATCATTATTATTATTTCGTTTATTTATTCTTATTTACATACAAATTATATTTTTAAATATATCTCTAAAAAAACATAAAAAAATACATTTAAAAATATTAAATAGTAGTAGTCCGCCGGTGTTGGGAGCAGGGTCCAAGCTACCGGTGGTTAGGGTTCCAGAGAAAGGAACCTCCTCACAATACGAGCCGTATCGAGGAGTACTGCCTTCTATATCAGGCCCTTTACCCAACCGCGTAACGCCAGCTTCGACATAGCCCATAGCATTTGTGCATAGCCCGTTTTTTCCCGTTCCCGAAGGAATTTAACACTCATAGTGCTCCCCTATACTCCCCATGCCATAGCTATTTCAGCTTTCTACTACCTACCATTAGTTTCGACTGTACGTTGTCTATCAGTCACTCAGTCAGTAACGGAAGAATTATACAACGTTGATACGACAGAGGGGCTTTCCTTTAAACTGCCTATACTAGGTACCATTTTCAAGCTCTGTACCAAAAATAAATTAATTAGGAGCAGTAGTTTAGTCGCAAATGATTTTTAAAGTTTTTGCACGGTTTGAACACGATGTATCTTTTCTAACAGTTGATTATCGTCTAAGCATAGGTCATGCACCTTACAACGATAAATCTACGATGCGTTGTTGCCGCTCTGACGCATGTCGAAGGACATTCACTAAAAATTGGCAATGCAAACAAGGAAGCAATCAATACACACACACTTGCACTTTCACTACGACAGCGACTAACATAAAGCGAGCGAAAGAAATAGAGATAGGTCAGTTTGTTGCATCCTTGTTTTTTGCGATCGGTAAGTCCCTCAGCAGTGCGCCGACGCTTGTTTTTCGGAACGTACGGTTTGTGGACTTCGCGCGCAAACAATTGTAATTTTATTTTGTTATTGTAAGAGGACACGTAACTTGGGATTATTATTATTTAGTATTAGTGTTTTTTTTGTGATTGACTGTTTTTTATGGTGATAGGACACGTAACTTGGGATTATTATTATTTAGTATTAGTATCTCCGGACCTCACTCCCATGGATTTCTTTTTGTGGGGTTACATTAAGGGTGAAGTGTATGCCTCAGAGGTAAATAAAATTATTGATGAGTTAAAAAATTGGATTATTTTAGCATTTCACAAATTAAAGTGCTTAGCGACGGACAGTGATCTAATTAGAAAAATAAATAACAATATTCTCCGTCGGTATAATTTGTGCATCAATGTGAATGGAGGACACATCGAAAATTTAAAAATTTAGTGTGTTTGTTTTTGTGCGCGTACTTCGAAACGTTACCTAACATAAAAGCCAGTGCGAGCGGAGCCCAGCGGAGGCCTAAGTCGCCGGCCGCCACCCCGGCCCGGCCCCCACCGAGCACACGAGATACCGCACACCGCGCTCCGGCGCGCGCGCGACGTTGCCGCTTTGTTACCTAGCGGTACCTAAGGTCAGTGTCTTTTTTTTTACAAAGGGTGGTTGCGTTTTATTCGGATTTGCAAGCTATTTAGTTTGTTTGAAAAAAATATTTTCTCATTTATGGCGCTTTTTATTTTTGTACCGTATCGAATTAATACTGTACACGTATAGTATACGTAGTTTAATTTAATGCCCCTCTGTCGTATCAACTCTGTATATATTGTTATTAGGATAAGACGCTGTTTTCGTCTTAAGTGTAGTGTAGTCATTCGTAAGAGTTTTGCTCTAATCGAGCGATACCTCGGTTCTTTGACTAGAGCCAAGATGGTAATGACTCAATGAGCGCCATCTATTGTCTTATTTTTGGAATTAAGAGCGATCTGTATTTCGTTTCTTTTTTTTGTTGTCAATCTATGGTTTATTTATTTTGTGGTAGGCCTATTATTGCAATATTCCAACGTAGTAAGTAGGTACCCTACTTAAATTTTATAAGTTATCGTATATTAGTTAGGTAGGTACCTATTCGATTTTTTTAAAGTATAATATTATTTATTCAAAGGCAACTTTCGCTCTGTAGGCAGTTGGGTAATGTGTTGAGGACCTGTGTTAGGGACAATCCTATACTTTTCGATGCCTAGCTGACCTGTCTGTTTTCGTTCAGGATAAGATACTCAGTTACGCCCCGTGGTTAAGCCGTTCACATGCTCATTGTTTTAATTCTCGACAAACATAACCTCTTTTAGTCGGTTTAAATAAAACCTAACTCAACCTTAGAGCATTTAGCCTTCTTCTTCCACCTGGCGTTAATCCCCGCTATTGCCAGGGTCCGCCTTCCGACTGAGCTTCCTCCACTTTGCCCGATCTTCAACGTCTTTTTCAGACAGGCCATTGGCACTCATGTCGGACTTGACGACGTCCAGCCAGCGCTTTCGAGGGCCAACACGGGTCCTAGCCCTAAGGACAGTCATATTTATGCATCTCCAACCAACGTACTCCATAGGGCGGCGCATGATGTGGCCATACAATCGCAGACGACACTCTTTCAGTTTTTCCCCCACGTCACGGATACCAAGACTACCTCGGATGAAAGAGTAGCGTATGCGATCGGATCGCCTTACGCCGCTCATCCACCGCAGCATCTTCATCTCCGTGACGCACCAGCACGGATCCAAGGTACCTGAACGTATCGGTCTTTGTGATCAGATCCTAACCTATTCAGATGGTGTTTGAAACCGTGCTGCCACAGAACATTGTAATGATCTATAATCTAAATCGCGTATCTAATGCTAGATGGCGTTACTAGACTCGAAACAGCAGTTTTGATATTTTATTAGACAATGAACAAATGACGGTGGGAGAAAAATAATCATAACGAGGATTTTTTTTTGGCGAACGACAGAAAAAGAATGTTGCTCCATTGTTCATTTGCCTAATTTCTGAAAAATAAAGCCATTACTGCGTAAAATTACGCCAGAATACAAATATAGTTGGTGGAGTGTTGTGAATTTGTGTGCGAAATTGCGAATACTGGAAGTCACGGGCTTGCGGAAACGCCCTTATCGCCCTATTAAATCGCGCGCTATTTAAGCGCTTTTTGGATGAGGTCCGGCTGCGATTAATAGCCCGCCAAATAACAAACGACATATTCGCCACGGTAGACAAATAGCCGATTGGTCTAGCGGTGTAGCGCCGGACTGACGATTGCGAACTTCGAGTTTGGATCCGACTTAAGGATTCTTTTGTTTTTTTAAGACATTGTTTTTGTAAACTTATCTGCAAGAAGTTATCATATTTTAGTTTTATGTTTAATTTCTCTAGCACGCCTTCCGTGTCGAATTATAGCCATTAAGATCTTGGTTTCTGTTTTGTGGACGGGAAAAATTAGTTAATAAACTCTGTGTAATTACCCCTGTTTATCATTCGATAAAACCAGTTTACTTGAACCCCGGGCATTACAACATGTACTGTCTTCGTCACATTTGGTCTCAGACCACCGTTCTCCAGCGTGTCCTTCCAAATGTTTACTTTGCGCTCAAGATGGGCTTTGTTCTGATTAACGAGGGCGATGTCATCGGCATACATCATTAGCCATGGAGGCTGATCTTGGATGTTTGCCGTAACTACATCAAGCACTACGTTAAACAAGAACGGGCTAAGAGCCGAGCCTTGGTGAACGCCAACAGATATTGGAAAGCCATTGGATCGCCAACAGCGGTCTGGACAGAGGACACGGAATCGCGGTACATGTCACTGATAATGTCAATATAGGCCTCGGGAACGCCTCTCAAGCGAAATGCCCACCAGATGGACTGCCGAGATATACAGTTGAAGGCCTTCTGCAGGTCTAAAAGGCCATATACAAAGCTCTCCTTCTCTCTCTGTAAGCCTCATCCAGAGTCCGCAATGCGAACACTGCGTCCATGGTGCTGTTACCCGCCCGGAAGCCATATTGACACTCAGAGACAGTGCACTCGTTACGGAGCCGTGTTTCAATGATGCGCTCGAATAGCTTAATAGTGTGGCACATGATCTTGATACCGCGATAGTTCCTACAATCCTGTACGCTACCTTTTACTTAAAATAAGAAAATATAATTTCCTAACTTAAATTGAAATACCTTCCTATCTCAATTTAAGTTAGGAAATTATATATATAAATATATATATATATATAGGTTATACTTATCCTACATTTTTTATCAGCCTACTAAGCTGTGCTACTATGTTAATTAGGTACCTACCTACCTATTTCCATAAAATTATTATTCCTAGGTAGATCAAGACGGCTGATCTGAGAAATCCAGAGCCTTAACTATATCTTCAGTACGTTAGCTTGGTTTTGAAAGTAATCGGTATTGTTTTTTCATGTCCGATCGTTCATTTACCTACAGTAGGTACATACTGTGAAGCACAGACCACCTAATCACCCATTACCAAGCGGCTGTGAAGTACTTGTACCTACCTACAAATTTTATTTTACGGATATTGTTTCGCATTTATTCTAACCAATCTTCTTACACTTAATCTTCTCTTTTACCTACAAATTATTAACTTTCAGTGGAAGATCCAAAACAATGTTTTGATAAAAATGTCTCTTTTACCATGGAACGAAAAGCGTTAAAAATTGGACTTTTCTAAGAACTCATTTTTAAGTTTTGCCGCCCATTTCTTCTGTCATTTGGACAGAAGACTGAGAGACATTTACTGGTCTATGGGCATATACACTTTTGTCCATGCTGGCTCATGTTCGTTATCCATTGCTTCATTAGTTCTCTAAAACCTACTGTCAAAGTAACAATCACTTATACAAAAATAATAATACAAAAACATATTGTAATAAACCATTGGGCGCGGTCCGTGGGGGCGCGGCCATGATAGAATAGCTATAGTACATATAACTAGTGTTCTAGCTACTTTTTGTAACTAGATTTCTGCCCCTCCCCTTACTGAGCATGCGCACAACGAATAACCTATGCGTAGAACGGAGCGGTCACGAAACGCGCAGCTGTCAGAGAACTCTGAGATCAATATTTTGGTTTTGTCTATAAATTGTATAGCCGGCTGCGGTAATTTGCCGCAGCGCCGCCCCGACTACGAGCTTCACTCTTCATTCGGCGCTCCAGCTAGCTGGTCGTGTTCTCTTGAAGCTCCCGTGAGCTCCCAGCTCTCAGTTCTTAACTAAGTGTTTAATTCAAGTGACTAGTTAGAAAGATGGCTTCAGCCCTGTACTACTACCGGATGGCGCATATTATGAGAACCTGATCCAAGATGGACCGCGATGGTCTCCCAGAAGATCCCGCGAAACAATGGGAGGTTCTTCTGTGCATCATCGCCTTCGAGGAGAAGAAAATAGATCGCAGACCAGATGGTGCGATCGAGACGCTGACTTACATCTTCAACCACCAAGGAATCCGGTGAGTACATGCTGTAATTGCAGGACTAGATATTAATTCGGCGTAGTACTTCGTGTGGCGATCGATACAGCTCGCGCAGGTCATTTAGGATCTAGGCTACCTACCTAGTGCATAAAGGACGACTGTTGGTGCGAGGGAGAGAACTGACAATGGGCGATTTTTCGTTTGATTTTTGTTACTCTTTTGCAAGTTCGTTATAAATTTAAGTTAATAATTATAAGTTAAGTTAAATATAGTTTAGATTATAAGTTATTGCGAGGTCTTAGTTGTTTATTATACCATTACTCTTAAGAGATTTCCGACTTACTTTTTTTCATGCTGGAGTGGACTCTTTTGTTCTGCGTGCAGGTTACACTTTAATTTGGGAACTGGGCATTGAGGAGGTTTAATTTTACTATAAGAGGAATAAAAAAATGTATCTGTTATATAGAAATTATGATTATATTCAATAGCTTTGCTGTGCCATTGCGAAAGGGCTTCTGCGAGATGGGTTGTGGGTTCGATTCCTGCACAAACTAAAATATTTTGAAAATAAGGCTTAAGGTTTTGTTTTTTATTTAAGTCATTGCACATTTAATTACTTTTTGAATACCTATTAACATTACTTGTTAGAAATGAATTCCAAAATAATTCACAAATTGTGACACTCAACTAAGGTAATGCCACATGACATAATAATACAACAGGCACTTGCCTATGACAATACTACATCCTCATTATTATATGAACATGACAGTATGACATGCACATGTCAACTGTCAAGTGTGCATTCAAATGAAAATGCCCTTCTGCATACTCATTATTAAAAAAAACATGACTGATATGAAAAAAATTACATGTACTGTGTACGACTAGCACAAACATTGTGTAAAATATGATATTGCAACATACTAATATTTATGTAACATGACATTAGCGCCTGTGCAATTAATATTAACAGCACAATTATATGACAATGCGACATGCACTTTATTATTAATACTTGACATTTACTATAAGATACTATCACATGCGCAGTGTTTGATATTATATACACATTTATATGACAGTGCAACATGTATTTTATTAATTTTACATGACATTTACTACTGACATGTCTAGTTACATGCACTGTGTAGAAATACCAAACGCATATTACTGATCACAAAGATCCATGCAGGTAGTTAATAAAACAATACAACAATGATACAATAACACTTGCACTGTGTAGATACACCAGATGTACAGTAGAGATATACCACATGCAGAGTCGAGATACACCATATGCTCAGTGGAGATACCACATGCACAGTGGAGATACACCACATGCACAGTGGATATACCACATGCAGAGTCGAGATACACCATATGCTCAGTGGAGATACCACATGCACAGTGGAGATACCACATGCACAGTGGAGATACCACATGCACAGTGGAGATACCACATGCACAGTGGAGATACCACATGCACAGTAGAGATACCACATGCACAGTGGAGGTACCAAATGCACAGTGGAGATACACCACATGCACAGTGGAGATACACGACATGCACAGTGGAGATACCACATGCACATTACAGATAACAAAGATATGCAGTTTGTTTATAAAACAATTATACAATAACACTTGCACAGTGGAGATACCACATGCACAGTAGAGATACCACATGCACAGTGGAGGTACCACATACACAGTGGAGATACACCACATACACAGTGGAGATACACCACATACACAGTGGAGATACCACATGCACATTACAGATAACAAAGATATGCAGTTAGTTTATAAAACAATGATACAATAACACTTGGCCAGTGGAAGTACCACATGCACAGTGGAGATACCACATGCACAGTGGAGGTACCACATGCACAGTGGAGATACCACATGCACAGTGGATATAGTGGTATCTCCGTGTCTCATGTGTATGGAGATACACCACATACACAGTGGAGATACCACATGCACATTACAGATAACAAAGATATGCAGTTAGTTTATAAAACAATGATACAATAACACTTGGCCAGTGGAAGTACCACATGCACAGTGGAGATACCACATGCACAGTGGAGGTACCACATGCACAGTGGAGATACCACATGCACAGTGAAGATACACCACATGCACAGTGGAAATACCACATGCACCGTGGAGGTACCACATGCACAGTGGAGATACACCACATGCACATTACAGATAACAAAGATACATGCAGGTAGTTAATTAAACAATGATACAATAACACATGCACAGTGGAGATACATCACATGCACATTACAGATAACACACACATGCACATTTATATGCGACAGTGTCCACGCCATTGCGAAGTTAACATTTAGCTTTATGTTAGAAATTTAACTAAATTTCTTAGATTATATGTATATAATCTAAGTTTTACTTATGCAGTTAACACCACCATAGCCGATAGAACAATAAAATTTATTCAACATCTCATTCTTTCTGTCCTTTAGACACATCTACACGGAATGGATACGACAAATGACACTAAGCTACGATAAACAACTGGCTGATGATGATACCCCGCGGAAGAACGATGCGATCGCGCTGATGTGGCGTCAGCGAGGCAACGTAAAGTTCAAAGCTGAACTATTCGACGAGAGCCACAAGCTCTACACAAAGAGTGTGTTGTATGCTAACAAAGATAGCCCTCTCTACTCTGTGGCCCTCGCTAATAGGTCAGCTGCATCGTTGAGATTGAAACATTATAAGGTTAGTTGACTTCGATACTTTGTAAATTCAAATACTTTACTCACAGAACTTGGAGATACTTCGACAGCTGCTAATAAAGGCGGCGATGGCAGCACTTTACGTGACATCTTTTACTTAGATAATGACACTTGCTATAGAGAAACTCATGACATTGAATGTTGTGAGCTCATCACGTTTAAAGTGTAACTTTTATTAATACTGCCGCCTCTAGAAGCAACCGGCGAGGCAGTTCGATGGTCAAATTCCATAGCAAATAATTGTTTCCTTTATGCAACGTTTTTCCAGGAGAGCTTACGCGATGTGCAACGCGCCCTTAACCACAAGTACCCACCAGATCTCCAGCACAAGCTGTACCTACGTCGCGCTGAATGCTATGTTGAGATGGGGCAAAGACAAAATTGTATTGAAGCCATGAAGCAAGCAGTTAGGCACAATGAAAGTGTGCGACTGCGGGGAATATCCAAAGGTTACTTTTTGATTAATAAAATAAACATTAAAAAAATAAAATAAAGTAAAAATTAAACAATTTTCTAATAAAAAGATGCACTACATTTCTTGGATAGTCAGTAAATATTCATACAAGCAAATGTTTTCAGTTGAATTTGACAAATCGTATGCATTGCTCGAAGAGAAATTACTGCATCTCCGCCATGATGCCCCGCCTGAGGACCTGAACTTGCCGAGGCTTTTCCAGGGAGAGAATGCTCAATTCAGGAATGCTTGCAATGCAGTTGAGCTAGTGTAAGTGCAACACCATTAATAATTTTTTAGCCGGATTTTAGGTCTGCAGGTCGTCTTTAATCTGCAAAATTTGTTTGAAAAAGTCACAGTGACCCTGGAACGCAAAGCATTTGGAGGAATACAGATGGGTTTTAGTCAGTAAAAGTCTGACAATTCCTTTCGCTCCACCCAGAGTAGAACGAGTCACTTGATGATTTATTTGTTTGTACCTATGTTCATCTTCATATTCGATTGGGTATCTCTTTAGGTAGTAGTTTGTACAATTAGAAATGAAGTATTCGTTTGAAAGTTCTTCACCCGTTTAATAAACACAAGAGATCTATATGCAAAAACAAGACTGGCTTTTTAACTTTTAAAGCCTTGAAGAAATGTTTAATACGACCAGTTGTTTCGTCCAGAATGTGGGTGATCAGTGTGATCACACTAAAATAATAAAAGAAGAACTCGAAATTAGTCAGTTTGCATCCCCCTATTGGAGCTACCGTAAAACGAGGTGAATAGAAGCAAAACTTTAAAGGGGATTTCAATTTAAATTTTGCTTATAGCGCGGCGTTTAAGGACTCCAATTTTTAAAACAAAGTTACTTTTAAAAAAGATATTTTTTTTTAGAAACCAATCATGAAAAGGAACGAACTACACTACTACTATAATGAATAATGATCAAGTGAAAATACCATTTAAGGTATTATTTCCACACCTGCGTTAGAACTTCACCCCGTTTTACCGATACCTACTTCCATGCACTTAATCGCGGACCACAATCTTAAAAATGTAAATTTTAGCTGTGCAAGGTCTTACCTCAAGCGAGGATGGCGTCCGTCTCCAAGACTGCTATAGGGTAATTGACGGTTTTTTTTTTAATTACGTTCTTCAAAACCTAAAAGGCAGAGCATTTAAAAATATTGCGTTGGTGTTCTCCGCGTTTAAAATCTGAGATAAACAGAGACAGCAATAATGGCGTGTGACGTCACTCTCCAGTCCTGCCATATTGAATTGAAGCCATCCAGTACAAACGACATTTTGTATGACAAGGGTAGAAAAATAAATTCAAAAGCGTATAACTTCTCTGTTTTACCAACAATTTGATTTATTTTTCCACCAATCGTAATCGATCAAATAAGTATTCATTCATATATATTTTTCATAGTAGGTAGTCAAATACTCTATATCAAGTCATGAAATCTGATGGATGGAGACTCAGGAGACGCTCGTCGTTCTTCGTGGCGCACCCCCCCCCTGCCCCCGTTAAGGTGGTAAAAAAAAGCTATATATATAAAAATAAAAATCTAGCATTAAAGGTATGCTTTCTATCGAGAAATTTTAATTCAATTTCTCTCTAAGAAATTTGAATAAGGAATCTGCTAACCAACATTTAAACTAAGCAAATGGTTAAAACATTTTATGAATAGAACAGAATTAAAAAAAAAATCATTTGTTAAGGGTGTCATGTAAACAATTCATTCTTCAACTTACAAAATAAATTAGTGACTCCGAACAAAGTACAGACGCCGCCAACACATCAAGCTAATTTTTCAAATTCTTAAATACATATTTCAACTTTGCTATGACATTAGGTTCAAGGTTGATTGGCAAAATTTGACAGCTTCGGGTAGCTTGTTACGCTGGCGTCTGTACATAGTTTAGGAAAATCCTTTTCATTTTACCTGATGTAAACAGAGGTCTAATATTTTGTAATGTGATCTTCGTCTATGTATAATGAATATTGTATAATTTATCCTAACACATGCTTTACACAGAACTAAGATATTGGTAAATCTTTTAAATAAATAAATAATTTTATCGAAGCTTATTACCTCCCCCTTACATTGGACGAAATAACTGGTCGGAGCCAACTCTTCTTTAGGCCACATATGAGATCAGTGGGATCTAATATTTAAATGTGGGTGCTAACCAAATTACCATGCCAGAGTTTGGTAAAATAATAGCTAATTAGTACTCGTATAAATATTATATCTGCCTAGCCTTTTCCCAACTATATGATTCCTTAAAATAGATAGACAAACTTTTAGAAATCGTTCAGACTACTAAAATAAGGACAAGGGAATAAATATAAAGAAATATACATTAGATATTTACAAGAAAAAAAGAGCTAACGAATACACTAAAAATGTTGGCAATTTATTATTGTAGGTCAAAATAAAATTACTTTAATTAGTGTTTTTTTTTTTTGCTTGGATATCTTTGGTTAGACTTTGATTTGGAATGATTTTCATTGTTCTCATATGGTGACTTTACCTTCAAATATCTCGGCAACGTGACACTTTAGGGCACCATGTTAAGGTGGATGCTCCAGGGTAGCCCGCGAAATTCAAATATTTTTATGTTTTTTTGCAATTTGCCGGTCAGTGTGAAGCTGTATGTGGACCAAATGCGATCTGCGACCGTAACTCGTATTTATCTAAAGAATTATAACCATTTTAATCATCAATATAGCCCTCTAAGTTCATGTAGTTCGAAAGAATGAATATTTCAGAAATAATCATTATATATAATAAATAAATGTTGCTAACATTTTTGCTTTTTTAAGTACCCTCCATGCATGTAAGATCGTGCGCCGCAACATTTTAAATAAAACTTAAAATGGCGGCGCGGAGGCTATGCCATCTCCTATAGGGACCGTGCACGGCGTTGATATGCCATCTAGTGTCGCATATTCGAAATTTTAACGGTCAGAATACTTGACATTGACGCTTCTGTGCTGCCACCTGCAGTTCCTGCACGCTCAGTTTAGGGGAACGTGCGCGAAGAAGACTGTGCCATCTAGTGTAGCTATTTCGAATTTCTTACTTGAAACATACTTGACAGTGACATTTCTGTGCTGCCACCTATAGTTTCTGCGCGCTCCCTATAGAAAAAAGTTCGAACCCCTTTGTCCATCTATTTTAATGGGAACTTATATTAGGGTGCCGCATCCAGGCTAACCAGATACTGCAGAGAGCATTCAATATCGCATCTTACTTCCATTTTAAAGAATTCTATGTAAAATAGATTTTACATAAATGAAAAAAAAAATAAAGCGCTTTAATTTCTTTTCAATATTGCGTTTTCAAACTGGAAGTTTGACATTTCGCCCGACAAAAGAAATTGAGGCACTCCTGTCTGACACTTGTCAAGAACCTTTTCCTTGTAATAACAGCAGTGACGTCACTAAATGCTGGTGGTTTTCAATACGTTCAGTTTCACGTTAGGTACTTTAATTCATTATTTTTGGTAAAAATCGATATTATATACTTTTTATCATTTTATTAACAACAATGTCATAAATTCTCTATTTGCATCTTCCCTATTTTGATCAACGTTGGGTTAAAAAACTCTTCTTGAATCCAAGTTGTTTTACAGCCGTAACGAGGAATTCGGTCGCCATGTTATCGTCAAAGACCCGGTGAACAGGGGGGATGTCATTTTTGCTGAGGAGCCGTTCGCCTCCGTCAAGCTCCCGGATAAGGACCTGCCCCACCCTTACTATTGTGATTTTTGCTGCGGCAGCGACCCCGCTATGATTGGGCAAGTATTTTAACCATAGAGCATTAGACGCTTCCATAGACTAGTAGAGACGGCGTTCAGTGAGTGTCAGGCTGCGGACACGAAGTCAGCGGGAACATGGCGGCGGCGCGTTTCCATGAATATATTTATATGGAACTGGCCTCGAAGGTAGTGGCGTGGGGAGCAGCGTACGAGCGATGTGCGCCAGTCTAGCGGTGCCGTCGCATCTGCATTGACGTAGTGTTGTGCAGTTTTTTTGCTTTTAAACAAACGACGCTACGTTTCAAAATGCGTTTTAATGTTTATATCAAAAAAATGTTGTCGTCACTGTTTACTCATTTCGTTCGCGAATAAAGATACAAATTTATCTTAACACAACACTACGCCGCTCTAGCGCCGCGCGATCTGCCCGCTGGCTTCGAGACCGGGTCGGCGTTGCCGCGCCGCCCGCCGCCGCTCCGCGCCCGCTGACTTCGTGTCCGCAGCCTCACCGTTTACTTATAGGAATTTTCGTGATAACGGGTTACTTGATTGGATTTTTATTACATTGCTAAAAACCTAGGTAAAGATAGATTACAAAAAAACAAAATTGGTGGAGTTTTAAAATATATGACAGAGACAGTATTAATTGCGGGTGATGTCACAAACAAGTCTCACAATCGTGAATTTGCGCCATCCAACATTTTACGTGACAGGGATAAAATAAATACTTCACAAGCGTGTAACTTCTCTTATTCCTACGATTATAATATTTTTTTGGCAAATCGTACTATTTTCGTATTTTTTTAATGATATATTTTTTCGAGAACTATTTTGTACTTATTCAAATACCCTATCAGATTCTGGCAACCCTACCCTATTCCGAACAAGCAATAGGGAATATGCATGCGATTTTTTTATTTGTAAAATGAAATACTTATTAGCTCTAGTAAACAATCATGAAATTATTTTTTAAATGCCTTCATCAGCGATGAAGTTATAAAGCTTCAAAGCAACAAATTATATTATTATATTAATTACTTATTTATTCTTTTTGATGTAAGAACTTAATCGTTCTCTTTATTAATTTATTTTTCATTATTTGGTCATTGACAACCATAGTTTTGTGTTAAGTAGAAGCATATTTTTCAAATTTTGTAAATGTGAGTACCATGAAACCATTTACATTTTATGTGAGTAGTTATAGTTTTACTTGTTGGACATGAACGAGCATGGTGGTTGAGAGCATGTCATGCTCACTCAAATGTCTCGCTGATGGCGGCGCGTGGGTTTGATCATTCGGTTCCCTTCGAAATTGTTGAGCTGAAGGGTGCCGATACACGCGTCATGTTCGTGAACAGGCGCCGTCGGTTGAGACTGGTCATCTCTTAACTGCCATTGGCTTATTTTAATCTTTATATTTAAAATTCTTATAATAAGCCCTTTTTTTTTTCTTTGCATTGTCCTCACATGCAGAAGCAACAAGTATATGTAACTTGGAATTTTGTAAAACAGAACATGATTTAAAAGAGTGTCCGTGGAGTTTCTTGCACGTTCTTCTCCATAGAGATCTACGCTTTGGAACGTGCAAATAGCTTCCATGTTTTTGACTGACCGACCTTGACGTTTCAAAAGTGCCTGTGAATGGTTTATTTGAAATAAAATGCTTTGAATTTGAATTTGAATTTGAAGATTACAATTAGAAAGAGAAGTCCGATGTAAACTTTGACGTCATCGTCTATGAAGCCTATACAGCTGCCATAGAAAACAGCGTTTTCGCGAGAGGGACAGATATATTTGTTTAAAATAATTATATCTCCTTCGTTTTTCGAGTAATTTTGATTTTATTTTCACTGTTAGTATTATCTTTTTTATATTTTTTAGATAAATTGTATTGATGATAAATATGTTTTTCATGCATATTCCCTATTGCGTCTCTAGTGCTCTAGGACTACAACACACACATATTTTTCTGCCATTTTCATATGTTTGGTCATTCGAACAGGTGCACCGATTGCTCTCGCGTAGTATTCTGCGACGAAGCGTGCCATCATCTCAGCAAGAGCATTTACCACCGCTGGGAGTGCGGCGGAGTAAGGTCTAACATTTTCCCTATAATTGGGATCGCGCACCTTGCTTTCAGGTAAGGTTTTTTTTTAAAGTTTGCTTCTGAAACCCTGATGATGAGGTAGAGGATGAAGAAGTGCTTGATGTTGTTTATGTGAATTGGTCACAGCAGTATTCTAAGTCCTTTTGAAGGAGTCTTCCTCCACTTTGATAATTAATTACTATGGCAACGAAACATATCGATTCGAGGGCTTTCATTTCGATGTTTCTCCACTCCACTCTACTGAGTAATGATCAGGGGCGGATCGAGAACTATAATTTGGGGATAAAACTAAAAAAAAAATCTAATTTTATTTTGCCTAACGAAATGTAAGCCTCCTTTTCGTAAATTCCTCACTGACTTCGCTAAGTAGTAGACTAACAAAAATATCCCGGACTTTGGGGGGGGGGGGCTTGAAACCGCCCTTGATGTTGACGCCAATATATTCCAGCTAGAACTTTCCACGATTTCTTTGTGGCTGAGTTGAGTCAACGAAGACTTAGAACATGGCTGTAATCTTTTGTTCAGTTCCAAAATTGACAGTAGTTTACTTTCAGGGTAATGCTAAAATACGCTCATATGGGGTTCCCACGCTTACCGCCGAAGTTCGGTGAGCCCACAACGGCGGCCGGGCTCATGGCGGCGTACTCCGCGGTTGATAACGTACGCATATACAGGACGGAGTACGAGCCCTTCTACAGCATGTTCAATCTGTCATCGAACTTTGACAGTTCCGCTAACACTGACAATATACAGTATGCTCTGGTGAGGATATTTTTGTTATTGGTGGAAAAATAGTTATTTGAGTGGTCTTAATTTGTAGAACGGTAAAAGGGAAATAAGAGGGTATCTAATCTTAATCATATATTTGCAGCAATAGTAATAGTTTATTTCGTAATGGGAATGCAAAGTTTGCAAATGTTGCAGTTACATATTTTTAGGTTCAATAACATTATTCAGCAAAGACTGGTGAAGTATTTTTCTTCTAGCTAAGTTAAAATTTAGCCTCCAAGTAGCAATAGCGCTTTACAATATTGCAGTGGGCTGTAATATACGTTTGCAATATTTTGTTTGAACCGTAATTTTTATTAAATATGTATATACATTGTAGCTGTTTATTGTCTCATTCACTAAAATAAAATATTTTGAAATTAGTTTCTTTGTTACTGATGATGGGTAAAGTCAATTCAGAAATTAAAAAAAAAAATTAATACACATACAATCATACTAGCAAAAAAATTACAAGACAGTTTTATTCTTTACTGTTTTGCCATGTAGGTACTCGTATAGGTACTATGATAGGCTCCAAATAATTAATGTGCAATAGCAGTCATTGACCCACACATATTTAGCGACTTAAATTCTTAATATCATAAACAGAAATAAAGCGGTCCTGAATCGACTTCTACCGTGATCCTTTACGTACCTACTCTAGTCATGAAAAACGGTTCATAATTTATTGTTCGGGTATCTACGAAGGGATATTAGGGAAAGCTTGATATACTTTGTTGCAAGTCTATCTGGCGCCTACCATAGCACTACACTGAAGACGTATAGGTACTTAGACCATTCCCTACATAGTGGCTTTCCATTCCAGTCATCCACCATGCTGACTCTTTATCTGGAGAACTATACAAACTTCTTCGAGTATTTCCCCGAGCGCGTGGGGTATCCCCTCCCTATGAACGAAATGAAGCTACTATGCGCCGGACTAATATTCCGCACTTTGGGCCAACTAGTTACCAATGCCCATACCGTTATGGAACTTAATACTGGCCCGAAACGGGAAATACCGAGTAAGTATCTAGTTTTTTTTTTTATTGTAGGTTTGGAAGTAATATTTAAATTTGAATTAACATAATTAGTATGCGATTAAAAGCTAAACTCAGATGCAACAGAACTTTTGAGAATTTAATTGAAATTGTAAGTAAACTAATAGTGACTAATCATACTCGCCATATAACTTATTTTATAAAAAAAAAAATATATATATTTCAAAAACAAAGTAGATAAAAAAAATTGCAATAAATCAAGTACCAATTAGAAGATAAACTAAAATAGAGTGAGAACACGTTCATAACATTGTCAGTTTCAAGTTTCTGTTCTAGCTAGCCCTGGCGGCATCGCAAGCCCCTGGCGCAGGGTAGGCACTGGAGTGTACCCCACCGTGTCCATGATGAACCACTCCTGCGAACCCAACATCACCAATGTGTAAGTAGTTTGTGACAGAATATCTTGACACTACTTAGTGACCGTTCAAGAATTACGTAAGCAACAATGGTGGGTGGGGGGTCTTTACAATGCATATCTTTGATGACATGAGGGGATCACGTCAGCTTTGTTTACTTACTTTTTTGTTTACAAATCTTAGTAGATTTTGATTTGACATTTCATCACATTTTACATAATACCTGAACGGCCCCTTAGTGCCCATGCACACGGCGTATTTTTAACGCGCCGACAACGTGCGTTCGTAAAACGTGCCAGTGCCGAGAACCAACAAAAAGCAGTTGTCTAGTTGCGTCTGAAACGCGTTAGCGCGCTTCATCTGCGCATCGTCGGCGCGTTAAAAAAACGTCATTTGCAAAGGTCCTTAGAATCGCCGCTGCGGATGTTCTGCTAGAAATGGCACTTTCGACACTTTTCATATAAATTTTAGTGAATGTAATTCTCTTTAGAAAACATCCAGTGAAAATAGCGTACTTGACGTTTTTTTTTTTTCGTTTTCTCTTTCTAATTTGAAAAAAGAAAATTACAAAAACTTTTTATTAAAAATATAAATAATAACAAGTTGTAAGCGTTTTAATGATAAACTGAGACAGCACTAAATGCGTGTAACTTAAATTTTTCCATATCTTTCCTTCATGTAAAATTTTGATAAATGTCAAATACCCTGTTCTAACTGTGTGAGACAGCTGAAATTAAGGCGCCACCTCCACGAGCGAAAGACTCGCGGCGGTATTATCGTCCTGCCACTTCATTCTATAACAAATTAACAACTGTATGAGCGTGTATCCACACGGCGATATCGCGGCGATTCGACGAGTGACATTGACGAGCAAAACGTCAACTCGCGGCGATTCACTCGTTCGTGGAGATAATGCCTAACGCTCGGTTACGATTATTATAAGAATTGCCCTCTCTAGTCGTTTGCCGGCGCGACGATTCCCTACTCGGTTTCTTGCAAAACTCCTTTTATTGTGACAACATTCAAAAAACTGCTTTCCGGTTGTCAGGTTTTACAAAAACCTCCTATTCGTGAAAGTGATTCGCGAGCTCCCGAAAGGGGGCGAGATACTGAACTGCTATGGACCGCATTATGCGCGTCAGTCCACCGAAGAGCGCCGCGAAATTTTACGCACCCAGTACGGGTTCTACTGCAAGTGCCCGGCTTGTCTTGACGAAACTAGGAAGGACTTTGTGGTAAGTATTTGTATAGGAAGAGCTAAAGTTTATGGCGGATGGGAAGTACCTCTCCCCCGCCCCTCTATCACATAAACTGCTACTGCGCAGCGATTCGCTTCGTGGGATTCGGCGCACAATGCCACATTCGCAAAATGACATATTGACGCAATATAACATGCCAGCAAAATGCCACACTAGCAAAATGTTTCTTATCACTACAACGGTCCCATTGTTAGTAAAATAAAAACACAAAAAAACTTAATCTACGGGTTAGCAACTTAAAACACACACAAAAGACAGATAAATAATTATGAGCGACAAGGTTGCCCTTGTCGGACCAATTTTCTCAAAAAATTTAATGATAGTAAAAGATTTATAAAGTCGCTTAGTGACTAGTCTTGCAGTAGGCCGATGATTTATGAATACATAATAATGCTAATTTAATTATTTTAGTATTTATTCACTTTAACATAAAATAGAGTAAAACTGTGAACTTAAGTAATGAATGGCGTTGAGAATCATAAACACTTAATAACAAAATATTAACGACCAAAAAAATTGCCTGTGTCCTAAGTCACATTTCGAAGATTTGACATAATGCGAAAATGGCATTTTGCGAAAAGGCATTTTGTGTTTTCAGAATATGACATTTTGCGAATTTCCAATATGTCCTTTTGCGAATTTTCAATATGTCCTTTTGCGAATGTGGCATTGTACGCCGAATCCGCTTCGTGACACAGTCATTAGTTTGAATCGCACTTCACGCGGTCTTCTGCTATAAATAGCTAGGTAGCTAGAGTAACAAACAGCAATTGTACCGTTAATACATTTATTTAATTAGATATTTAACTTGAAGAGTAAAAGAAGTTGTTAATTCTAGGCACTTGTAGGTATAATAACCGGCACGAGTCGTGAGCACCCTCTCCATTGGTCAGTTTGTCGCCGACAGCTCTGACGCATCACGTTATTGGTTCGTCAGTCAATGCTCATCGACTATTGCGCTTGCAGGCCTCGTTAGCCCCACCGTACATTGGCGAGATCACCCTGCTGCATTCATCTGTGCTCACGACTCGTGCCCGCTACTACAGGCTGTTCCAAATGTGCGTGGTGATATTAAAGGGTGATCTTGGGTAGCTGATATACATCAAGACATATATTTTCATCTGTCTAGCCTTTTCCCAACTATATTAAGGTCGGCTACCAGTCAAGCTGGATTTAGCTGAATACCAGTATTTTACGTCTGCATACCAGACCTCCACACAACTGGGTAACACGGTACTTCATGGCAAGACTGGAGTTAGATTTACTGGCTCCTAACTATCCGTAACGACTGCCATAGATCTACAAATGACAGCCGGGACCAAACTCGGTACATTAAGATCGTCACCTGTCCACAGACCAACCTTGGCAAGCGTTGCTTAACCTTGAAGATCGATCTGTGCGGCTGTTATTATCTCCACGAGCTCCTCATCAAGACATATGTAAACAGGGTTATTTATTTGTAAAACACCAACAACCTCTCAGGCAGTGTAAGTACACATGAACTTTTAGTTTGAGACCAACCCTGAAAACTCAAAAATATATCATCCGTTTCCCATACGGACCGTGCACGGCGTTGACTATACCATCTAGTTTCACATATTCAAAGTTTTAAGGGTCAGAATACTTGACATTAACGCTTCTGTGCTGCCACCTGGGGTTCCTTTGCGCTCAGTTTAGGGGAACGTGCGCGAAGAAGACTGCGTCATCTAGCGTGGCTATTTCGAATTTTATATTTGAAACATACTTGACAGTAATATTTAGCTAATGAAAATGTATGACACAGCTGATATTTTTTTCGAATTTATGGTTGGTCTTAAAGTTGCTTATAATCATGTGTACGAGTACTTTCTCTGCCTAAATAACCCTGTATATATTACCTAATACATAAAAAATACAATTTTACAAAAAAAAAATCGACTAGAAAAAAACAAAAAAAAAAATGAAATGTTACAGTTGATGAAATTACTTTAGTTCATAGATTTGATGTCACCGACTGCAGTAGACTGCTGGTCTGAATGGTCATTTCTAGGGATTTTTTTTTTAATCGTCTTGAGTGGTAGATTTTTTTGTTATAGTCACATTTTTTATGTTTGGATATTTTAGGGTTCCGTACCACAAAAGTAAAAAACGGAACCCTTATAGGATCACTTTGTTGTCCGACCGTTAGTCTGTCAAGACCGATCTCGGGAACGCGTAGAGGTATCGAGTTGAAATTAAAAAACACATACTCAGGTCTATGGTACCTTGCAGCTGTGAAAAATTGAAACTTCTAAGTTAACGTAAAACATAGATACGGTCGTTTATGCCGCAATAAACGTATATTTCGACACTCTCAAGGGAATCAAAATGTATAGGGTATTTCCCGTTGACCTAGAACTATGAAATTTAGCAAGTAATACCGTCTTATACTACAAATCTATATTTGTGGAAAAGTCTGAAAATTATACATTTGTAATGAAATCATAAAAAATATAGTCTTTATTTAAAAGACAAATTTGTACGGAACCCTCAGTGGGCGAGTCGGATTCGTAATTGGCCGGTTTTTCCTAAATGTATATCAGCAACTCAACATCCCTTTTGAATAGGACCTCGCTCTTTAACACCCTGTATAGTCTAGATTTGTTGGTCACTGTAGGTAATACGAAGTTTAAGTAAAATAGACAGATTTTTAGTCACACAGCCCCATCAGCTATCCAGCCTCTAGACACGTAGTGCAGGACTAGAAAGAGACGTTACTATGTAATTAGCAAGTAAACTCAACGAGTTAGACAGAGACAAAGCTTGATTGCGTTTCCGTCTAAAGTGGTGACATAACTATAGATGTTGTTTGAAGTCCAATGTATGCGTGTTTAGAGTCTCAATAATCGATGCACATCCCATATGTACCTATGTTGTTTTGAACCCTTGACCAGTCGCTGTTTTCTGCGTACGCATGCTCGTCATGCAAGGGCCCCGTTACCTGGGTGGGGACCCGTATGTCTTGCCACCAATGTCCCAATGAGTTCCCGCTGCAAAAGGCCCAGAACGCTGCAGAAACGGCCGAAGCGATGCACGCACTAGGTAATGTATTCATCTTTACAGTAGCGCGCTCCAATATACACCTATGGTAGGCGCAAGATAAATGTGCAATATCGGTTAAAACCTTCATACATTTATTGACTTTCTTATTATCAATAAAGACATAAGCTGTCCTGAATCGACTTCTACCGTGATCCTTTACGTTCTCTTGTAATGAAAAACGGTTCATAATTTATTGTTCGGGTATCTGCGAAAGGATATTAAGAAAAGGTCAATGTACTTTATTGTAAGTTTATCTGGCGCCTAGCATTACCAATCGTGTGCAATAGTGTATCGGTGTTAGATAAAAGACAGGCACTGATAGAGGTCGCGGAATTGAAACTAACTTTCAGGGGCAGCTAACAGTTGCCTGCGGGTCTGAAAAGGCCTCTATAGCAGAATCATAATATTAACCACACAACAATCTGTCAAATTTAATTTTCAGCTTTATCGCTAAGGCATTAAGTTCAAGGTTGATTGGGAAAATTTGACAGTGACGGGTAGCGTGATATGCTTTCTGATTATGCTAAAGTGGCCTTTTATACCCCCTGAGAATTGTAGGTTTTATATTTATCTGTATAGCTTTCATAGTATTACGCTGTAAAAAAAGCAATTTAATTTAATTTCGGTCTGTTACGCGTTTTTTTATTGGAGCCTGGGCGCGTTTTTTACTTTTTTGATACATTTGGTTACTTGGTCAACCTGGCAACCCGTATACCTCGGTCCCAGCTTGGACAGCGTAACAACAATTAAAAAACGAGGTTTTTTACTGCCATTGTTTTATGAATTCTATGAACTAATACTTCTGGTCATAAATAATCTTAGCTACTGGTCACCCAAAAACATATAATATCAGAAAGCGACCACAGCCACAAACTCAAGCATTTATTTCAATTAGACCATTTACAGGCACTTTTGAGTTGTCAATGTCGGTCGGTCAAAAATTGCACGATCCAAAGCGTGGATCTCTATGGAGGAGAACGTGCAAGAAACTCCACGGAGAGTCTTTTAAAAATAAAAAATTGTAAACTTATGGTTGTTGAAATTATACATATATGTGAGAACGATGTAAAAGACGTACAGGAAGAAAGCGTCCAGAGTAAAAAATAAATAAATTAAATAAACCCTGGTAGCTGAGAAATGACCAGTCCCAACTGACGGCGCCCGTTCGCGAACATGACGCATGCGCTAGCACCATTCGGCTCAAACATTTTGAAGGGAGCCAAGTGATCCAACGCCTGTGGCCGCTTTCTGATAATATTTTTCCTATATTATTATAAAGTATTATCCCACTGTAGGGAAAAGGCTTTTAGGTATAGTGATTTAATATTATACTCTTTAGATTTAAGGTAAAGTATATCGAATCGGAACATATAAGAGAGGTAGGTGATAGATTTAAAATAATAGACCAGAAGAACAGTTCTTTGCTGAGGTTCTGTGTACCTATGAGTCGAGGTGATGTCCGTGTGAGGCTAACTTTTTATAAACTAATTGGTTTCGTTGTTAAACATGATCGTATGTAGGTTAACGTATAGGTTTGAACAAAGAAAAAAATCGCATAACTAAATGTTTGATGCGTATTTGCAAAGAAAAAACAAACATTTCTGCGCCTAATAACAAAAACTGCTCTAATTGTGTGCTTATAAAAATGCTCTAACAATATGAACTGCCTAGTTCAGTTTCAGGATTCCATCCCGAAACTGAAATAGAGAATCCCAATAAACACGTTGACTGCGGAAAGGGCTCATTTGTTACTGCGGACAACAGGGAAACAAAATTATATAGAAGGGATTTATTCAACTCAAAAGGAACATCGATTGGCATGAGTAGGGACAATCCGGCACCGCAACGCATCGGAAAATTTGTTAAACTGGCAATTTTTAGTACGCAATAACGCGAATTGGGAATTATTGCTGAAGCGGTGGTGCCGGTCCGCCATTTTGTGCAAATGAGTAAGTAACCAGCCGCACACGACCGGAGGGCCGACTCGTCGCGGCGCTCTGCAATCATCGTGTTAAGAGTTGTCAAGTCTTGAGTCTAAAACATTTACTACTCTCTCTTATACGTTCTGTGTTAGTCTGCAAGCGCTGCCTAAAGCCGCTCCGGGTACAAGAATTAGTTAACCTCTTCTTCAGTGTTCACGAGTGCGTGCACGAAGGTATGATATCATATAGAGGTATTATGTATTCGTGAATGTCTTCCTATTTCCTGTTGCAACTGCTGTTGACTGCGCACCAAGGTACCAAGGTACAGAGGGAAAGGTACCTCGAGCTGACGCATGGGGAACGTGCTTGGCGTAGACTCTGCCATCTAGTGTTGCAAATTCAGGACCTTTACCTCATGAATACTTGACACTGACGCTTTTGTGCTGCCACCTACATAATAGTCTACAAGCTACCTTTAAGGACACATGCAGAAACTTTAACCTTCTAATTACAAACACCATTCATAGACACTTCCGTGTTACCATCTTTAGTTCATGTACGTTCTCTATGGTGTGACATAAGTACAATGTGACGCAGTTCTATGGTATCTTTTCCTTCGTCATTATGGTAATTAACCGGTATCTTACGACAAACAGCTTCGTTTTTATGTTTATTTATTTTTAAGTTATTTTTTTTTTTAGTAAAGTTTAATACTGATTTGCGTTTTTTTAAACATTGATTTTAAATTGTAAGTATTTTTTACGAATAATAAACTGCTATTTTTTAGATGATACCTACTTGTGAATCTATGATTTGTAATTTGAGCTGCGCCCGCGCAAAGCTTGTAGATGTGAACACCTATCTACTGTCCTATTTTATGTTGTGTCGGACCTGAGGTGCCTACAGACAGTCGCCTTATATATAATCTTGGTACAATCGTGCCGCTCGATCCTGTAAACATGTCAAAGTAAAAGCTTGGATGAAGTGATCACGAAGTGAACTGTCATTCTATCTTGATTATATGGGTTAACAGCTCACTTCGTGATCAATTAACACAAGCCTTCACTTCGACATGTTTACAGAATCGACCGGCTGTACAGGGGGGCTAAAAAACTTTAGGAGATTCATATTAGAATTATAATATTATTCACACAACAATTTGCCAAATTTAATTGTCTTCTATATCGCTTACGCGTTAGGTTCAAGGTTGATTGGGAAAATTTGACAGTGGCGGGTAGCGAGATTTTTTTGGATTCTGCTAAAGTGGCCTCTTTAGCTCCCTGTACATAAGACTGTGTCTGTTTGTCTTTGGGCACCTTAGAACAAAAATGTTTTGTGTAAAATTTATTTAAAATTCAAGTGTAAAGTCCCACTTCTTGTTTCAACACAAATCAAATCGAAGATTTTGTATTAAGTTATTTAAAGCTAACTCTGTTTAATTAAAGAAACTTAGGTTGCTGAAACCAGACTCAACCTGATCAAAATATATATATTTTTATTTATTAATAAAATTAAGTTTAAATGGTCAAACTAAACTAGGCCCCTGTTCAGCTATACTAGTAAGGTTTAGGTAGTTTAATATAGGTAAACAATCTTGATGCGACTTTTTACACAAACACAATATTAAACAAATGAACGACTGCTTTAGCTAATGGTGCTATTAATGTAGTAGTTGTTTGTATTTATATTGGTTTTCTTAAGCATTTTTTTTTAAACTGCGTGTTTTTTTTACTATTGATAGGCACGCGTTTGGCCACTATCTCACCTGTTGGTAAGCGATGATGTGGTCGAAGATGTAGCACGCCTGCCTAGAAGTAACCTATTCACTCTAGACTGAATAGGTTGTAGCTATCAGGAAACAGACTCCGGCAGGGAACTCCAGTCCTTAGCTGTATTCACTATGAATGTGTTGTGTTACCAAAAGGTTTTGTGCGCGTGTGTTTGTCCACCATGTACCGCCGCGCGCCGTTCGTCTTGTGGTCCGATGATGGAACGGGCTTGGCGGAATTAAATTATGCAATTCCGTCTCACATTCCCCAAAATGCAATCGGTAGAAAACCGACAGGCTAGTAACTCGCCGTCGATGCTCAAGATTTTGGAGCCTTTTTAAATAAAAAGACACAAAGATTGTCATTACTTTATTTAACTACCTAAACTGTTCTAGTATAGTTAGCTATATTTCATTAGTGCAACATTGTCATTTTCTTTCCGCCTACGCCTTGACATGTTATTAACTAGCCATTTATTTTGTAGCAATGCGCGCAAAGTCCAAAGAAGAGCGTTGCGATCGAATGGTGCGAGCCTATCGCTTGATGCAACAGGTCTTGTATCGCCATCATAATATACTGCGCAAGGCCTCCGATGACCAGGCCATGCTATACGCGGCCATAGGTAGGTCTGAAAAAAATTAAAAAACGAAGCCAAAAGCTCTGTTATCCTGGTCTTAATCCACGAGTTATAATGCAAACCGGACTAGACAATTTTTTGTGTAACCTGCAAGTTGTCTGACACTGAACCACGAATACAGGGCTTCACCTACATGTGATTGGTTACTGAGTGCGTTCCTCCAAAATGGAATGTTCTAAGCCTATATGTAATTATTTCGACGCCAGTAACGTGGGGTTCAAATTGTGTTATAGTTTTTCCTACCTTGTAACTCGAACAATCTCCTGGCTTTTTTCAGTTTTTGACAAACTGCGATTTCGCATCATTTCCGGCGCTAAGTCTATAGTTAAAATATCGTTGTGGATTGTCCTTGTCCAGGTATTCACCGGGCGACCTCTTTTGACTTCCTTTATGACCATATCCTTGGTGATATACTCTTCACTCCAGAACATTACGTGAACCTCGCCACACCACCTCCCCATCTTCATCTCGATTACCTATATTTTTTGCTTTCCTTATCCTTCCACACTCCACTTTTTCTACCGCATGTATAATTTTCTATTGTACATGAGGTAATTGCTCTGGAAATAAATATTTTTTTTAAATGTCTCTTTTTAATTTGGTAACCAAGTTATCGGGCTCTTAATCGTTGCAAATAAGCCGTAAAACACTCCATTATCTAGAAACGCACTCAGTTCCCAATCACGGCGTATAATTTTCCTTAGGAGAGTACTCGAAGAGCATCGACCTGATTAAGCAGAACATCCAGAGCTTCGAGTACCAGTACGGATCGTTCAGCGTCGAGGTAAGTCTTCCCACAGCTTTCATTATATCATATCACGTACTCATCTTATTGAACAACTCGTACAACGGAACCAACCACGAGATCGCGAAAAAAAAAACAACTGTCTAGAACATTTTGTCGAGTTTTGCGCACGTAAATGAGGCTGTCGGTTTTCTTTCGCGATTTCAGTGTTGTTCCCGTAGTAAAAGTTGTTCATAATGATAAGTACAATGACCCCTTAAGAGATATTGCGTTTATTCTCTTACACGTTGTATTTCACTTTGAGAGAAATCCATTCTTCATATCAGAATTTGTTTTGTAACAGGTAACGAACGAAGTTCGAAAGATGGCCAACCTGATGTTGGGTCGCATCATGAAATATTTGGACAATCCAGAGTTGGAGTAAGTACAAATTATTACTTTAATAAGTCTGTGTTTTTAACCGACTGCGCCAGAAGGTGGGTTATGTTTTTCGAGAGTATGTGTATAGTTGTTTGGCACGCTCTTTGGCCTGAACGTCTTGATGGATTTTAGCTTGAGAGTTGTCTTTAGATTTGTCTTGATTGTGAGAGTGGCACTGGGTACGTAAATAAAAATAAAGCCGGCCGATTTTTGGCGCCATATTATGCTTTCAAAATTATTTAAATTTTCATCACCTATCGAGTGGGGTATCAAGATAAAGGGCTGAAGGAGACGATTCCAAAAATGTAACTCACTAACATGTAGGAAATAAAAAAAAACTTTTTCAAAAAACCCGACCGATAAAAAGTTCCAAACAAGTTGCTTTTCAAGCACTCTGATACAGTTCAATCACTGATCTGATGCCATCAACTGCATCAGACTGCTTGAAAAGCCACTTGTTAATATTTTAATTCGTACATAGATCCTTCAGCTAGCTGCAAGTTGTTTGTTAGTCCCCCAGCGGGAACCAGGCTGCCTCGCTATAATTTCACTTGATTGATTTATTGATAATTTCCTGCGCGCTCATGTTTAGACAATGTGGCGAGGGATAGTTGAAGCACTACACTCGATTGGCCAGACTCCTTACGGAGTAGATCAGATTTGCACAATTGTATTTGTACCTATATTGCAAAGAGTTTTATCGTCGGCGTTAACGTAAGCTGTTGAGAGTAAAGCATTATCATCAGACCAAACCTTAGCAGAACGGTCTAGCACAGTGGTTCTTAACCTTTTAGTCACAATGGACCATTTTACAATTATACAAAACGTCTGTTCTGCTATGGACCACCAGGTGGGTAATTATGTGAATCAATAAAAAAAACTATTTTTAAATATAACACCGCATAGGTAAACTTTTGAAAAGTAATTTTTTTTTCATAAATATTTCCCAGATTTTAATGCGGTTTTTTGACTTTTTAGACTCTTTATTAATTTCTGAATTCTTGATTCAGTGCTGCTTAAAGATATTCCACTGACATCCAATCGATTTCGGTGATAGTTGTTAAAATAATCTAAAGCTTAAATATAGAATGTAAGGATGGCTTCGCGGACCACTTCAAGTGTTACCAGGGACCACCAGTGGTCCGTGGACCACCGGTTAAGATCCTCTGGTCTAGACAGCCGAGCCAATCTGCTTAGAGGACCCGTTTTTCGTCGGTACATTCTGACGGTCATCTTTCGTTCGCAGTGAACGCCAACCGATACCAATCAAGGACTGGATCCGCGAGACTCTGAAGATCGCCAGGACGGCCAACCAGCTGATGGAGCTCAACTTCGGCACCTGGCAGCCGATGTACAAGGCGCTCAAAGATAACGAGGAGGTACTGGAAGGCATGCTGGCCGGGCCGCGGTTCCACGACCACCCCGAGTGCTTCAACAACCGCCTTCAGTGCTTGAATCTTATATAGCACACTCACTGCACGTTTTTGTAAGAGAGCGCTGCCTTCAGGCCTGGAATAGACAAACTACAGCGTCTTGCAAAAACGTGCAATTTAAATAAATCAACAACAACCAAAGATGTAAATACTTCCGTAGCATGTGTATTCCAGGCCTTGCACGTGCACGAGAAGTGTGAGAATGAACTTTTAAAAAATGATTGTGTTAAAACGCGTGAGAACCCAGGGTGTGGCCCGTTTAGAGGTTTTAGGTTAACGAGAAAGTACTCGAATACTTTCGAGAATTATGTACGTTCTTTTCTACGAAAACTATTGTTTAACGATATTATATTTTTCTTTTTAACACCATTGACCGTCGCTTTCGGCAAACTGTTTAGTAGACGCGGAATTGTAGCAAAAAAATACGGCTTTTCCGTAGAATTTTAAAGTTATTACAATTATTAGATCTATCTTCTCTTTTTTAGGGTTGGACACGGAGAACATGTGATTTATTTTCAAAGACTAAAATTTCGATTATGAGTATATAGGGACAAGAGATCCCGGAAATTTCGGTGTGTACTTAAAAAAATCTTTCTGACAATCAAATTTTGAGTGAAAAGATGTCGCTTGCAACATCATAAACTGACAATCAATCGTTCCTAGCGAAACGTTCAGTTCACACCACGACCTCACACGAGGACCTCGCTGAATGAACGTTTTGCTATAACTGGACAAAGACTTCGGCCGTGTGGTCCCCGGCCAAGAATAGGACCAACCCATTTCCGCGGGTGTCGTATGAGGCGACTAAGGAAAACTCCGGGGGATGGGCAGCAGCGTCCTCTCGTGAATTACCAACAACTTACTGCGATCACCAGGTCATTGGCGATACCTGTGATTACGACCAAATTATCATCGGCTTCAAAATTTCATTAAATATCTGGCAAACAAAAATCAGTTCGGACTAATTTGAGAGCAGTTCTGATTTGGATATCAACTGTATGACAAGGCAGGAGGAGAGCATTAAGGAGGCATGAAGTATTAGTTTGATGGGCAAGACCAGTAGTGATCTCACGCGGATAACTACATAATTTGATTGAAATTGTTTACTTTGTTTTAAATATGTTGAATAGAATGAAAACATCATCAACATCTCATCAAGAGTGACAACATGATCTAACTTGTGGATTTAACTTATACAGTTAAAACCCCTGCAACGTCTCGCTGGGTAGAAACATGAAGTGATCTGTGATCTTGATTGACAACATCCCTAATATCGTTATCGGGTGACAAATTTGAGTGAAAACAACATACTTATTAAGCAGTTCTTGAGCGACATATATTGGTCTGTGTGGTATTTTAACTATTTAGTCTCGCTGGGTAGAAAATGAGTTCTTTGGGTCAACAAGATTAGGATTGCGTTGGGATGATAACAACAAACTAGCTTCATAGAGTCACAAATTTTTGTGGCAGCGAGGAACAAGTGTGACAAATAGGTATTAATTATTTGGTCTCAATGGGAAAAAATCATTATGTAGTTATCTGGATTGTTTGAGTCTCTCGATTAAACTTTTTTCCTCCTCTGGATAAAATTTAAACAAAAATAACTTCTGAATTAACAAAAAATATCCTCCAAAAGTTCAAGTAAAATACTCCGTGATAAATTCGAACTCTTTTTTATCTAATTAAACGAAATTCAAAAACTTCAAAAACTCTTCATCACAATTCCTGCTGCTTCATCAAACAGCATCTTTTCAAAAACTTCACCCTCACTAGCTTGTCTCCCTTCATTCAGGGGTTTCACTTCTTCCCCTACTAATGCTCTAAAACTACTCGTATCATGAAACCTACATTCTTCACCCCCTCTCCTTCATTCATCCCTCAGACTTTGTCTACCTCCTATTACATTTAATACATTCATTCTCATCAATAATTTGCTTCTTCGGAAGCCCATATTCTCTCACGTCCTCCCTCTCTATTATTTCTGACTTTCAAAGTCTTGCAGTGGGAGAGCCTAGCTGTTGTCAGTTTCTGACGACAGCTCGCAAACGGGCTGGCTCGACCGGGGAGGTACCACGCTCTCACAGAAGACCGGCGTCAAGTAGCGATCTTGTGTTGCTGCGTTTCGTGCGGTGAGTGACGAGTCCCGGAAGCCCAAGTCTTCCTTCACCCCCTTCCTTCATAAATTCCCCATTATTAGTCCACCCCCTTTTACCTATATCCCCTCACTCTTCCTACACCACCTATTACCCTAAACACATTAATTCTCATCGATAATTCGCTTCTTCGGGAACTCACAGTGGTAGAGCCTAGCTGTTGTCACTTTCTAACAACAGCTCGTAACCGGGCTGGCTCGACCGGGGAAGTACCACGCTCTCACAGAAGACCGGCGTCAAGTCGCGACCTTGTGTTGCTGCGTTTCGTGCGGTGAGTGACGAGTGCCGGAAGCCCAGGTCTTCCTTCACCCCCTTCCTTCATTAATTCCCTATTATTTATCCACTTCCTTCTACCTACGTCCATTATCTTCCAAGTTCGATCTTTGTTCTCATTCCTTTCGGTATATGTACCATGCCTTAATAATGTTAACATCAATTTTAACACTCGGTATTCACGGTGGAGTGAAAGCGTGCGCTGAAACTATTAATCAGAACATGACAGACCAACAGAAGCAATACATAGCTTCTAAATAACACGCCTTGCGCATTCATTAAACTGAGAATGCGAGAACTGGTCGCTTGATACAGGTCTCATGTACTACGTTACGATTTACTATTATCTAATAGTAATTAGTAATAGTAATTATCTTCTTCGGAAGCCTTACTTTTCGCAGACTTGGAGACTTTTCCCTCAGTCTGATCGTAGGAGAGCCTAGCTGTTTTCACTTTTTGACAACGGCTCGCAAACGGGCTGGCTCGACCGGGGAAGTACTACGCTCTCACAGAAGACCGGCGTCAAGTAGCGGCCTTGTGTTGCTGCCTTTCGTGTGGTGAGTGACGAGTGCCGGAAGCCCGAGTCTTCCTTCACCCCCTCCTCCTCATTCATCCCGCATTCTTCCTACACCACCCATTACCTTTGACACGTTCATTCTCATCGATAATTCGCTTCTTTGGAAGCCGAAATTCCTACACCTCCTACACTATTCTTTTCTGGTCTTTCAAAGACTAACAGTGGGAGAGTCTAGCTGTTGTCATTTTTGACAACAGCTCGTAACTGGGCTGGTTCGACCGGGGAAGTACCACGCTCAAACAGAAGACCGCCGTCAAGTAGCAACCTTGTGTTGGTACGTTTCGTGCGGTGAGTGACGAGTGCAGAAGCCCAAGTCTTCCTTTCACCCCCTTCCTTTCTAAATTCCCCATTATTTATCCACCCCCTTTTACTTTTATCCCCTCACTCTTCCTACACCACCTTTACCCTAAACACATTCATTCTCAACGATAATTCGCTTCTTCAGAAGCCCAAAGTCCTGCACCTCCTTCACTATTCTCTTCTGGCCTTTCAAAATCTCACAGTGACAGAAGACTGGCGTCAAGTAGCGACCTTGTGTTGCTGCGTTTCGTGTGGCGAGTGACGATTGCTGGAAGCCCAAGTCTTCCTCCACCCCTCCACCTCCATTCACCCCTCTTCCTACACCAACCATTACCCTTAACCCATTAATTCTCTTCGATAATTCGCTTCTTCGGGAACTAAAATTCCTGCACCTCCTGCATTATTCTTTTTTGGCCTTTCAGTCTCACGGTAGGAGAGCCTAGCTGTTGTCACTTTCTGACAACAGCTCGTAACCGGGCTGGCTCGACCGGGGAAGTACCACGCTCTCACAGAAGACCAGCGTCAAGTCGCGACCATATGTTGCTGCGTTTCGTGCGATGAGTGAAGAGTTCCGGAAGCCCAAGTCTTCCTTCACACACCCTTCTTTCATTAATTCCCCATTATTACTTATCCACTTCCTTTTACCTACATCCATTATCTTCCAAGTTCGATCTTTGTTTTCATTCCTTTCGGTATATGAATGTACCATGCCTTAATAATGATAACATCAATTTAAAACACTCAGTATTCACGGTGGAGTGAAGGCGTATGCTGAAACTTATTGGTCAGAACATGACAGACCAACAGAAGCAATATATAGCTTCTAAATAGCACGTCTTACGCGTTCATTAAACTGAGAATGCGTGAACTGGTCGCTTGGTACAGGTCTCATGTACTACGTTACGATTTACTATTACTTGTCAATTATTGTCTTCGGAAGCCTAACTTTTCGCAGACTTAGTGACTTCCTCAGTCTGATCGTGGAAGAGCCTAGCTATTTTCACTTTCCGACAACAGCTCGCAAACAGGCTGGCTCGACCGGGAAAGTACTTCGCTCTCACTGAAGACTGGCGTCAAGTAGTAACCTTGTATCCAAATCTTCCTTCACCCCCTCCACCTCCATTCACTCCTCACTCTTCTTATACCACCCATTACCCTTAACATATTCTTTCTCATCGATAATTCGCTTATTCGGAAACCAACATTCCTGCACCTCCCTCACTATTCCCTTCGGCCTTTCAAAGACTAACAGTGGGAGAGCCTAGCTGTTGTCATTTTCTGACAATAGCTCGTAACCGGGCTGGCTCGATCGGGGAAGTACCACGCTCTCACAGAACCCCGGCGTCAAGTAGCTACCTTGTGTTGCTGAGTTTCGTGCGGTGAGTAACGAGTTCCGGAAGCCTAAGTCTTCCTTCATCCCCTTCATTCATACATTCCCCATAATTTGTCCACCACCTTTTACCTAAATCCCCTCACTCTTCCTACACCATCTATTACACTTAACACATTTATTCTCATCAATAATTTGCTTTTTCGCAAGTTCAAATTCACTCTGTCGTCCCTCTCTATTATTTCTGACTTTCAAAGTCTTTTAGTGGTAGAGCCTAGCTGTTGTTAGTTTCTTACGACAGCTCATAACCGAGCTGGCTCGACCGGGGAGGTACCACGCTCTCACAGAAGACCGGCGTCAAGTAGCGATCTTGTGTTGCTGCGTTTCGTGCGGTGAGTGACGAGTTCCGGAAGCTCAAGTCTTCCTTCACCCCCTTTCTTCATTAATTCCCCATTATTTATCCACTTCCTTTTACCTACATCCATTATCTTCCAAGTTCGAACTTTGTTCTCATTCGTTTCGGTATATGAATGTACCATGCCTTAATAATGATAACATCAAGTAAAAACACTCAGTATTCACGGTGGAGTGAAGGCGTGCGCTGAAACTTATTGGTCAGAACATGACAGACCAACAGAAGCAATACATAGCTTCTAAATAACACGCCTTACGCGTTCATTAAACTGAGAATGCGAGAACTGGTCGCTTGGTCTGTACCAATCTCATGTACTACGTAACGATTTACTATTACTTGTCAATTATCTTTTTCGGAAGCCTAACTTTTCGCTGTAAGAGACTTTTCCCTCAGTCTGATCGTGGGAGAGCCTAGCTGTTGTCACTTTCTGACAACGGCTCGCACACAGGCTGGCTCGAGGGGAAGTACTACGCTCTCACAGAAGTAGCAATCTTGTGTTGCTGCGTTTCGTGTGGTGAGTGACGAGTGCCGGAAGCCCAAGTCTTCCTACTTCCCTCCCCTTCCCGTCACCCCTCACTCTTCGTACACCACCTATGAACTTAACACATTCATTGTCATCGAAAACTCACTTCTTCGAAAGCTCAAATTCCTGACCCTCCTTCATTATTCTTTTCTGGCCTTTCAAAGTCTCACGGTGGGAGAGCCTAGCTGTTGTCACTTTCTGACAACAGCTCGTAACTCGCTGGCTCGACCGGGGAAGCACTACGCTCTCACAGAAGACCGGCGTCAAGTAGCGTCCTTGTGTTGCTGCGTTTCGTGCGGTGAGTGACGAGTGCCGGAAGCCCGAGCCTTCCTTCTCCCCTCCCCGTCCCTTCACCAATCACATTTTCTTCCATCTTGTCTAGGTCTTATTATCTCGCCCAATACTTTCCGGGTCTATATGTTTTTATCATGAACCATGTCAAAATATTAAACATCACCTAATTACACTCAGTATCCACATTGGAATGAAAGCGTATGCTGAAACTTAATGGTCAGAAAATAAGTGACCTGTTGAAGTAAAAACTTTTTCTTTATGGACACGCCTTACGCCTTCATTAAACAGGGGATGCGAGAACTGGTCACTTAAGGATATGGTTCTTGTTAAAGTCAATAAATTTTTCCAGTTTTCAACTAACTTATAATTATAATCTAGCTTTATTCACTAGTAGTCTGCAGCTCGAAACGGGCTGGCTCGACCGGGGAGGTACCACGCTCTCACAGAAGACCGGCGTCAAGTAGCGACCTCGTGTTGCTGCGTTTCGTGCGGTGAGTGACGAGTGCCGGAAGCCCAAGTCTTCCTTCATCCCTCCCCCTTAATTAACCTCCACTCTTTATGCATCTCATTTCTCCCTTTTTATACTAATTTTCATCGTTAATTCGCTTCTCGAGTAGCCATATTTTATTCCACACTATTCCGGTTTCTCTTATTTTCCAATAATACTCTAGTTTATTCTTCCTTCCCATTCTTCTTCATTGATCTATTTCACGTAACTTATCCAACTTTCAAATCTCGTCTCTACCTCGGTCTTTCGTCTATCACCTTCAAAATAAACGTATTCCTTTCAAAGAATTCACAATTCTAATACATATCGTGGGAGAGCCTTGCTGCAGACACTAGTTAACTAAATAATATATTTTTGCTTTCTACTTTCAAGTTATCTTGAGCCATGTTTTAATAACGATAACATCGATTAAAAATACTCACTATCCACGGCGGAGTGAAGGCGTATGCTGAAATTTGATGCTTAAAACTTGAAAGACTTCCAAAAGCAAAATTACAGCTTCTGAATGACACGCCTTACGCGTTCATTAATCTGTGGATACAAGAACTGGACGCTTGAGATTGATTCTCTATTACGACGTTAGAAATTTCTTCCTTTGAATACTTTACTTTTACTTGACTTTCGCTTCTTCTGAAGCCTTACTACCTCTTCTACCCTTCGTTTTAATTTCTTATTCCTACAAACACTCCCAAGTGTTATCGAGGGAGAGCCTAGCTGCTGTCACTTTGTGACAACAGTTCGTAACCGGGCTCGACCGGGGAAGTACCACGCTCTCACAGAAGACCGGCGTGAAGAAGCGACCTTGTGTTGCTGCGTTTCGTGCGGTGAGTGACGAGTGCCGGAAGCCCAAGTCTTCCTTACTCTTTGTCCACTTCCTTTCACCCTTATCTAATTTTCATCGTTAAATCAAGCCCAAGTCTTCCTTCACCCCTCGTCCTAAATTATCCCTTATTCTTTGTCCACTTCCTTTCAACCTTATACTAATGTTCATCGTTAAATCAAGCCCAAGTCTTCCTTCACCCGTCGTCCTAAATTATCTCTTATTCTTTGTCCACCTCCTTTCACCCTTATACTAATGTTCATCGTTAAATCAAGTCCAAGTCTTCCTTCACCCCTTCTCCCTCCATTCATTTCTCACTTTCCTAAGCCACCTTCTACACTTATCATATTCATTCTCATCGATAATTCGCTTCATCGGAAGCCCAGCTTCCCGCATCTCCCTCACTATTCGCTCTCTTCTTGCTTTTAAATTCTAAGTGTTACTGTGAGAGCCTTGCCGTTTTCACTAGCTGACAACTAACATCCTCCTGAAGCTACTCCACCCTAAGGAATCAATAGACCACAAGCTTCACTTCTCACCTATCCCACGCTTACCTTCACGAAATAGACTTCTTCCCTAAAAGAGTACAAAACAAACTTCGATGTCTACAGAATATCTTTTTTCCTCACCACTTCCGAGGCGTTCAACTATTTTGTGACAACGGCTCGCACACAGGCTGGCTCGACCGTAGAAGTACTACACTCTCACAGAAGTAGCAATCTTGTGTTGCTGCGTTTCGTGTGGTGAGTGACGAGTGCCGGAATCCCAAGTCTTCCTTCTCCCCTCCCCTTCTCGTCCCCATCACTCTTCGTACACCAACTATGAACTTAACACATTCATTGTCATCGAAAACTCGCTTCTTCGAAAGCCCAAATTCCTGACCCTCCTTCATTATAATTTGCTGGCCTTTCAAAGTCTCACGGTGGGAGAGCCTAGCTGTTGTCACTTTCTGACAAAAACCCGTAACCGGGCTGGCTCGACCGGGGAGGTACCACGCTCTCACAGAAGACCGGCGTCAAGTAGCGTCCTTGTGTTGCTGCGTTTCGTGCGGTGAGTGACGAGTCCCGGAAGCCCAAGTCTTCCTTCACCCCCTTCCTTCATAAATTCCCCATTATTAGTCCACCCCCTTTTACCTATATCCCCTCACTCTTCCTACACCACCTATTACCATAAACACATTAATTCTCATCGATAATTCGCTTCTTCGGGAACTCACAGTGATAGAGCCTAGCTGTTGTCACTTTCTAACAACAGCTCGTAACCGGGCTGGCTCGACCGGGGAAGTACCACGCTCTCACAGAAGACGCCGTCTTGTCGCGACCTTATGTTGCTGCGTTTCGTGCGGTGAGTGACGAGTGTCGGAAGCCCAAATTATCTTATAATCGTTTCGATATTTTGTTTAGAATTTATCACGTGTGTATTTAGGTAAAAACTAGTTCAGTACATTAGTCGAAATTCTTTGTCGTTTGGAAGTATCAATTGATCATGACTAGAATGGAGAAAATCGGAAAAAAATGGAGTATAAATTTATAAGAAATTTAGGGATGAAAAACACAATAATAAAGTATCAGAACGATAAGGGAAGACGAACATAACATATTTTAAGAGTAGGCGATGAAATTACTCTGGTGAAGATGTAGGTGAAATAAACGTGAGTGGGTTATCGGCGTAATTATTGCTAAGAATCACGTGAGAGTAAACATCATCGCGGGTTAACTAGATCGAACTTTGAAAGTTATCTTTTTGTCACCTAGGTGTCAAAAAGTTTTTGATTTAAATAGGATTATTCTATTTCTCTTATATAAGAGAATTACAGAGATCATGGAAAAGGTTACCGAATTGCATGCGAGTGACAATTTAAAGAACGCGGCGGTCAAGGATGATGAGGTAGACGTAAATCACTGTGATTTACAAGAGGAAAAAATATTAGAATAAGACAAGTTCGAAAGAGCCGCGCCTATAGCGCGCCCAAATAAACTGGAAGTTAGGGTTAGATGTAAGCGGTGGAACACCCGTGCTTATTTTTAAGATGGTTGGAGGCTATCAGTGTACCCAAAAAAACTCAATATACGATAATCAATTTAATGTTATTTGAAGACATCTGTTTATATGAAACTGACAAAACAAGGTTTTAATTGTTATATTTCGATAGCTGAACTTTGGATAATTTTATATAAAATTGTACACTGATAGTTTGCTGCAAGCTGCTGTATCACTTGCAATAGTATAAGGGCCTTCGGGTCGAAAGTATTTATTTACTTCGAAACATCGAGCTATGACGACTCATTTTTATACAATTGTATTTAGCGATACGAATATTGGACACTTTTAAAAACGAATTCTTTTCTACTGTATCTTCATCTTATCCCACCTGTTACACACTTGAGATTTTTCAATGTAATCATCAAGTAAACATCTCTTATCTTGGGGAATCCTCAATAACAATAATTGTCAAAATACATTCTAAGTAATTGTAATTAATAGTTGTAATTGTAAGTAAGGCCTCAATTCCAAGCTCGTAAAATTTGCATCACTCGTTTATGCACCCGGTGCCTAAAAGCTCATAAAATTTATTGTCCTTAACGAGAAAACTTGATGTAACTATCAACTGTCATTCTTAACGCTGTCGGGTAGAGTACGTCGTGAGATGTTTAGCCATGCTTGAGTATAGAAAACAAATCATCTAAGCTCAGTATTCACGATGGAGTGACGGCTTATACTTAAACGTATTGGTCAGAACATGATAGACCAACAGAAGCAGTACATAGCTTCTAAATAACACGCCTTACGCGTTCATTAAACTGAGAATGCGAGAACTGGTCCCTTGAGGAGAAACAGAACGACCTACTCCCACCGCCCTCACTATTTCTATAACACATTTTCACTCAAAAGATCCCCGAAGGTCTTACAGTGAGAGAGCCTAGCTGTTCTCACTTTCTAACACAGCTCGTAACCGAACTGGCTCGACCGGGGAAGTACCACGCTCTCATAGAAGATCGGCGTCAAGTAGCGGCCTTGTGTTGCTGCGTTTAGTGCGGTGAGTGACGAATTCCAGAAGTCCAAGTCTTCCTTTTCCTTTCTTCCTTCTTTCCGACTTTTATCCCTTATTATACTTATTCGCTTTCTTCGAAGTCTGATCAACTTTCTTTACACATTCGGGATGTGATTGTAAATCTTGACACATGGCTAAATATCAGTAACATCAATTCAATTCACTCAGTATTCACGGTGGAGTGAAGGCGTATGCTGAAACTTATTGGTCAGAACGTGACAGACCAGCAGAAGCAACACATGACACGCCTAACGCGTTCATTAAACCGACAATGCGAGAACTGGTCACTTACAACTTCACGATCTGATCAGACGCAGCAGGTGGGATCCGAAAATCTTTGACAGTATTGATTCTTGGTACTTCTCTTTTTCTTAACCTATTCACCAACGCAACAGACATCGGCCAAAATGACAGGACCATTACAAGGTTTCATTTTATTTCATCGCCTTAAATTTAGGCATAAAAGATTTGGGGAAAAATTTGTCATTTTCGAAGCAAGAAGTCTCTTGAGTTGTCTATCCTCATTTGAATTTATGAAACATTGTATCCGTTGCTGGTTCGGTGTATTTTACAACTTGTTGTGTTTGGTGAAAGGTTATCTAAATTTAAAAGACCTATTACATGTAATCAATAGTTTTAAGTAAACGTTTATATTCATTACGTAGCAATAGTGTGGTTTGTGTCTGTTCCCGGCGAGCAGATGACGGGGTTTTCAATGTCGTCCTCTCAAAAACTATGTACCTTTCGGAAAAACAAAGAAAAATTAAAAAAAAAAAAGTTACATTATTGTAAAATTTTGTTTGTTTCATAATTTATTATATTTTTTTAGATTGTTCCGTAAGGAACGTAGTAGTATTATGTAATCGGGGTATCAGTTTTTCGAAGAGAAGATCTTAATCAAATTGAAACTATGGTTAAATGGCGACTTAAGAAAATTCTACCGCAGCTTTTGCAAAAAAAAAGGAACTAGTTCGAGAAAATGCTGTCTGAAGTGGATACCCTGAATGAAACAAACCAGCGTTGACCAAAACGCACTGCCCTGCGTGCCCCGTCCTCTCTGCTTGCCCTTTAGAAGTTAATCATTGTATGTGTCGTAGGTCATATTATTATACTTACTTGTAATTATTATTTATTTATAATATTTCTGGGTAATACACGCATCACCGGCCCCTACTATCAAGGCTGGGCCTGACTAGCGGGCTAACCAAACCTAACCAATTTGCAGTACCTACGTCTAATGTAGTTTTCATTGAGATTTTCTACGTTAGTTATAATTTTACGAAAAAACCTTAACATCAAAGGGAAGATCTCATGGAGTCACACAAAAATGACAAAGAACAACTAGATCAACTGTTAACAGGAACAATAGGAAACAGTGTCATGCCATCTTCTTCAAACAACATTGTTCAGAACAGACGCACGCCTCTTCCCCGTTGGAGAAAAGAGAAACCTCTTTTTCCTAAGTCATGCTCTTTTCCACTCCTCTCATGTCATGGATTCGTTTCTTTTCGATTCAAAAGAAAGAGAGAGGAGCTAAAGAGAATAACAAACATCACGATATTCTCGAGGACCTACTTTTCGCCCTTTGTGTTTAGGTCCAACCTAGGCGAACCTATTGCCTGAAGGATGTCCACTGCTGAACCTAAGCATCTTCAAACATAGTCGCCTTTGCGACTGATCCAGTATCCTAACCCTTGTAGCAACAGAGAGATTGCAACCTGACGACCGAACGTCCTCCATGCTTCTATAACTCCTGCCCGCAACATCGTGTATACTTCATATCAACATAACGCCACCGCGCGATCCTAAGAACTTACTACCTAACGGGTTTAGAAATGGCTCCGCTTTAAATGCAGTGAATCTGGCGAGTAGTGACATCCTTCAAAATCTTTCCTATTCTTTCTTCCTCTTACGGTAACCCAACGTGTGCATCTATTTCGAAAAATTTAAAGTTCTGTCTATCCGAAGAGGCATGATTACTAAATAGGGCCTACGCTTTTTTCGCAAAGTACTTTTTAAGATCTGAGGTTTTTGCAAAAATCTCATCTAATTAAGTGAATTTATTTGTTTTTTATGTGTTTGTCATGTTTGTATTTATTATAAAAATCTAAAAACTTTTGGACTATATTGTTTTCAAAATTAACCTGCGGCAGATTTTTTTCTATATGTGTCTAATATTAAAAAAAAAACTGATTGAAAAATTGTCTTTGCTTTTTTTATTTCAGTAGTTAGATACCTAATCCGACGTGATATTCATACTAAGGCAACACTCCACACCACACCTATCCATAAAATAAGGAAATATTAACACAAAAAGTGGTATAATCCAAGATCACAGTCACACAGACAAGACCCGATGTTCCTGAGATCTCAAATCGCTCATGGTTATTATGCCAATGTATCCGAAGGGTAATCGACGTGACTCTTTTAGACGGAAATCCCAGAGCAGCCAGGTCTCTCTTATTTTCTCACTAACACAGTGAGTGGGATAGAATAGTAACACAATTGGCCCGACGGCCAACGATTTTTTTTATGTGATGTGTCAAAGATGTTTCAGTACTTCTACCTAGTCAAGCAGGTAGTTTTGCATCCTCCCAAATCCTGGTAGACTCTAGCTTTTGTTGAGCAAATGAACTAAGCCCAACTTCAGCTTTGTGAAAAGGATCTCACTCGAGGTAGCGACCAGCTAGTCTATTCTGTAAGTTACCATTTCAATATCGAGCTTCACCTGAGTGACAAACCTCACAAAGTGAGCTCAATAGCACACAACATAAAGGTCTTTCGTATGTCGTAATTTGATGCTCCCCTCGGATTCCGCTGTCGAGACACAAATTTTTGTTACAGAATAGGGGTGCAGCTCTTAGGCCCGTATTACAGAACTACAATCAAGACTCAACCATTACTTAAAACTAGTCTCAGTTGGAGTATTAATTTTAGAACTTGACGTGAGTAGCGAAACTACAATCAATAATCACCTGAGTGTCACTTAAAAATGTCATTTTTTACGTTATAGAACAGTGCTTGACTGAGCTCCACTCAATTCTATTGAAGTCCTTATTTTAAAATCACAATCAGCTCAGAATCACTGCTTGAGGCGAGATTTGATCTTTGTTTTTGCAAGTGTAGTCGAGACCACACTTGAGCATAGATTCTCATGAAAATTGTTGTGGATTTGGAGTAAATCGAGTACTTACCTACCTAATCAAAATAGATATATTTGCAGAAGTAGATTATTATAATAATATTTATTTAATAATAATACAAATCGAACGTTTCAACTTAAATGTTCCTCTGAGATATTTAAGAGATACGCAGAACCCTTATAATTGTGAAAACTTTAAGAAGAAGTACAGGGTTTCACAAGATGTCGTGAAACATTAAGTGTTACCGATGATTGACCACGATTTAAGAGCGCTGTCACAATTTTTCTTGAATTTGAACGTTTGATTCGAGTTTTGATGTCTGATTATGCTTTAGATATAGCACAAAAATAAAAACAAAAATACGCCTATAAAAGTTTGATAGTTGATCTTGGGAGTGTTTTAAATAAATATATTAATTTGTTCACGTACATCAGTAAATTCCTTGTCTCCGCAAAGGGTTTTTCTTAAAATTACGCTTTTGGGAATCTTTTGATGCTTTGGTACACCGAAGATATAATAATTTAATCATTTTTAAAAATGCCCATGATACAACTATACCTTCTACTTTGGAATGATCAAATCAATTTATTACGATTCATGCACTAATACACCAAAAATAATTCTGTAAAACTGAGAATTATTGTCAATTTTCCGTTCGAAACTATAATTTTTGTCTATGAAAGTATAATCCAAATTCAAATAAAAATTATTTAATAATTAAGGAGGTATTGTTATAATGCATGAAAAAAAAAATTGGTCTATTTAAAAGTAAACTCATATTTTTAAGCAATTGTTGTATACAGCGCCACAATCACTATAAATCTTGGGAAACGCGGTTTGTAGCTTTAGGGGCAAGCGCTCGATTTTGTAATAGCACCCTTAAGAAAACCACACAACCGTGAGCATCCGATAGCCCCAGAATTGCAAATCTTTGTGTTAACGTTTTTATGCGACGGCTTCATTTCAGGTAGGTGCATTAAAATGCCATAAAATGGTTTGTAAGTACCAATATTACCCAACTGTATAATAGTAATCAATGAATTTATTTTTTTATCTTAACATCGAATTTTTAACGTCATATCGTCCGCGTCGTGATCCTGTTTTGATCCAGATTATTCGTGCGAAAAAAAAGAATTGCAATAGAAAACAAACTATTGTTCAGGGTTACTATAATGATTGCTTACTCACGTAATCAGAGATCAAAATCTCTACTCAAGCGTAGTTTCGTTTGATTTGAGTTTGTCAAACTTTGTTTTCAAAAACACACAAAGTTTGTTTTCTATTGCAATTCTTTTTTTTTCGTACGATCACAACCGGAGTAGGCGGACGACACGACGTTACTGACACTGACAGCCACCCTTAAGGTGGATGCTCCAGGGTGGCCCGCGAAATTCAAATATTTTTATGTTTTTTGCAATTTGCCGGTCAGTGTGAAGCTGTATGTGGACCAAATGCGATCTGCGACCGTAACGCGTATTTATCTAAAGAATTATAACCATTTTAATCATCATTAAAGCCCTCTAAGTTCATGTAGTTCGAAAGAATGATTATTTCAGAAATATTCATTCTTTCGAACTACATGAACTTTTCGAACTATATTGATGATTAAAATGGTTATAATTCTTTAGATAAATACGCGTTACGGTCGCAGATCGTATTTGGTCCACATACAGCTTCACACTGACCGGCAAATTGCAAAAAACATAAAAATATTTGAATTTCGCGGGCCACCCTGGAGCATCCACCTTAACCCTTCAGAGTAGGTACATATTATGTTCTGTGGACAGAAAAACTGTGAAACAGAGTGTTTTTGGCGGGATTATTTCGAGTGAAGTTCAGTGGCTGTTTTAATTATTCGCAAATTGATTCCTAGTGGTTTTGTTTTGTTGGTATTAACTACCTCAGCAAAGTTTGCGAGAAGGCTGACTCGATACATTTGCTGCCAAATACTGCAAAAAAATAGAATTGTTGCACCCGCATTCTAATGAAACTCAAAAAAGATATAAATTAAAATAAAGAGGTCTCAGGTAAAATTAAATGTTTCACGACATCTTGTGAAAACCTGTACTTCTACTTAAAGTTTTCACAATAAGCGTCCTGCGTATCTCTTAAATATCTCAGAGGAACATTTAAATTCGATTTGTCTCATTATTAAAAAAAGAATTATAATAATCTACTTCTGCAAATATATCCGTTTTGATTAGGTAGGTACTCGATTTACTCCAAATCGACAACAATTTTCATGAGAATCTATGCTCAAGCGGGGTCTCGACTACACTTGCGAAAACAAAGATCAAATCTCGCCTCAAGCATTGATTCTGAGCTGATTGTGCTTTTAAAATAAGGACACATTGAGTAGTGCTCAGTCAAGCCTCAAGCACTGTTCTGTAATACGCAAAAAAATGTCATTTTAAAGTGACATTGCTCAGGTGATTATTGATTTTAGTTTCTCTGCTCAAGTCAAGTTCTAAAATTAAAACTCCAACTGAGACTAGTTTTAAGTAATGCTTGAGTCTTGATTGTAGTTCTGTAATACGGGCCTAAGACTATTATAATGACTAATAAGTTTAATTACTAATTATTTAACAATATTCTGTAAAACATAGTTTAATGACTAATTGTTTAACAATATTCTAAAAGTGTTTTTTTTTTTTGCACCTGATATCTGGAATTCGGCCGTCGGCACAAGCTAGCTAGGTATGCGTATGGTAAAAGTACATACTAACAGTACTCCGTAACACATATATATTTAGTGAAAAAATAAAAGAGATATGTCAGTTCTGGGATCTTCGTCCATTTAGGGAGTCCTGTGAAATAGGGAGCGAGCCTATAACAATTGACGGAGTTCATCAGTTGGAATGACAGCACAATTCACCTGACTTGTGATCTATAAATTCCTAGCATCAGTTGGAATGACATCCCACATCGACGTGAAGAAGAAGAAAGTGCAAGAAACTCTACAGACACTCTTTTAAATCATGTTATGTTTTACAAAATTCCAAGTAACATATAGGGAAAAAAGTAGTTCAAGAATTTATAATACAAAGATTAAAATAAGCCAGTGGCAGTTAAGAGATGACCAGTCTCAACTGACGGCGCCCGTTCACGAACATGACGCGTGTAGGTATACCCGCGGCACCATTCAGATCAACCATTTTGAAGGGAACCGTATGATCCAACACACGCGCCACCATCAGCGAGACACTTGAGTGAGCATGACATGCTCTCCACTACAATGCTCGTTCATGTCCAACAAGTAATACAGCAATGACACAACAATGCCAGTTCAGCAGTGCGATTCTATGGAAATATCACCGTGTAAGCTTAACTGAAGTGAACACGAAGTGAGCTGTCAAACCATACAAACAAGTTGAAATGATGGTTCATCTCATGCTCACTCCACCCATGTTTACACGTTAATGAAACAAACAGAATCGAGCGTCATTTTTTTTGTAAAATGGCTGCCGATTTTTTTTTATTTGGGTTTGCTCTTGACTCTAGTCTATGTCAGAGATGACAGAGACAAAGTCTACGATGGAGCGAGCTTACCCAGAAGGAGCCTGTTCACTCTAACTTTGAAGAGATTAGGGTTGTAAGCTTTTGGAAACACAGACGCACGATCGCAAATTCATATACCTATTCGAGCGGCCTAGCACGAATATTTTACCTTATAGTAAATCATATAGGTTAACCTACCTAAGTGAATTTTGAATGTGAAAAACTACAACCACATAGCATTTTGGTTTATTTTATGGGGCATACACAATTTATACTATACAAAAATTTGAATTTAGGAATTCAAATAAATCCTTATGTGCGAAACGAGTATCTATTGTAGCTGTGGTAAATTTTACGTTACGTTATCTATACTCTATATTTTAATATATAATGCTGAAGAGTTTGTTTGTTTGCTTGAACGCGCTAATTTCAGGAACTACTGCTCCGATTTAAAAAAATATTTCAGTGTTAGTTAGCCCATTTATCGAGGAAGGCTGTAGGCTATATCATCACGCTAAGACCAATAGGAGCGGAGCAGTAATGAATATTGTGGCGCAGACGAAGTTGCGCGGGAAAGCTAGTTATATTATACGGCGATAATATTCGTGCTAGGCCATCTGATGATCAACAGTAACGCTTATTACGACTACTAAGACCATCGAAGCAGTTTAGTGTAGACTATAGTACCTAGTCCATCTCCTTAGATGACAGCTACTAGCTGACCCACGCAACTAGTTCTACGTCACAATTATTTTTCAATAATGCTCCGCTCCTATTGGTCGTAGCGTGATGGTATATAGCCTTTAAACTTCCTCGATATATGGGCTATCCAACACAAAGAATTATTCAATTCGCTCAGCAACTCCTGAGATTACCTAACGCGTTTAACCAAACAAAAAAAAACAAACTGTTCAGCTTAATATTATAATATGGTACTAGGTAGGCATAGATAGATCTATACTAACATGATAAACATGAAGAATTTGTCTGTTTGTAAAACGCGCTAATCTCTAGAACAAGGTAGGTAAATAAAGTACCAGTTGAATTTGGAAAATTCTTTTTCATAATAGCCACATGCCACATTCATGAGGAAGACTATCGGCTATACGCGAACGAGATACGCGCGTACGAAGTCGCAGTCAAAAACCCAGTATTGGATATCGATAAATGTGTCAAACTAAAGAGGCAGTGGGCGCACATTGCGTGTGGAGTAGATGGTCGATGGGGCCGAAAAGTTCTGGAGAGGCGACCGCGTACCGGAAGACGTTGGAAGGCCTCCCACAAGGTGGACCGATAACCTGGTGAAGGTCGCAGCTAGCCGAAGGATGCGAGACGCACAGGACCGATTGTTGTGGCAACGCTTGGAGGAGGCCTAGGTCCAGTAGTGGACGTCTTTCGGCTGATATGCTATTGTGATGTGATGTGAAATATGATTGAAGCCGGTATCTACAATACTAGTAGGAAGCACCATCCGAATGGATTGGGGCCAAACCCCAGCGAGTTAGGATAAGGCTAGGCATGAATCACGGGTTAGTTAGGTACTGTAAGGGATCGAAGGTCGGGGCGTAGCGAGAGCTACGTTAAAAAAGAAAAACTGAGGGAACTTTTAAGAATTACTACATTACGACTTCACTCTATCAGAATCTTTTACAGAATCCTTTATAAAAGACTAACACTTCTTATGTCATTATCCTTTTATTCAAACCTAATCTAATTCTTCTTAAATCTTTCAAGGCTTATGACATTGAGGTTGCACCTTCCAAAGAGGATACTCTACAGTACCTACCTAATTTCAATAGATATCCAATGCGGAGTTGCAGACAGATCAGCTATAAACTGGCAGCTTCGTCGCGCCTTCGCCCGCGTCAGTGATGCAGACGGTGTCGGAAGAATAGATAGGAACACCGACTCAACTACGAATTTTCTTATTCATTCGATTTCCCATCCCCGAAACCAGGGGCTGCCACTTCTTGTAGACAAGATAATCTTTGCACCCATGATGATGACTCCAGGATCTAGATATAGTGCCAATCTACAGCGATGGCGTTTGTTAAAATGCCAAAAACAATGTGTAACAAAATAAACACAAATAAAAACGGCTATGTGCGAGACTGACTCACTCGTTGTTATAGCGGCAATAGAAATACCTACACAATCTGTGAAAATTTCATCTGTCTTACTTATTACGGTTCTTGAGATACAGCCCGCTGACAGACAGACGGATGGACGGACAGCGAAGGCTTAGTAATAGGGTTGCGTTGGTTACGCTTGGTACCCCACGGAACCCTATGAAAGGAAATTTGCTGTTCAGTAAACACATTTTGTCGAGTTATGCGCACACAAATGTATGGGGCAGTCGACTTTTTTCGTTTATTTTGAAGTTAGATACAATAAGTCGCACAAGCAAACGCCCCCCCCCCCCCCCCCCATGTGTGAAGTGGAAACTATATTTTTATCCTACTCCCCCGCTGTACTTTTCTGATTAATTTCATTGCAGGATCCAAGATAGTTGAATCGTTTCTCCGAGATTCGACAGGCTTCAATGGCTCGACGTTTTTCTGGTGATCGACACTGTTTCTGGCCTTCAGGAGTTGCAGTGGTTGGGAATGTGTGGCGGGCTTGTCCCAAACCCCCCTGGGCCCTTAGGAGATTAATTTCAAAAGCGTATAACTTCTCTCTTTTTCCGCTAATCGTACCTACTGTATTAATACATCTAAGTATCAAATAAGTACTTATAGGTACTCATTTATGTTTATTTTTCACAGTACCTAGCGAAATGTGAAATACGAGTATCTACCCCATTGGATCTTCCTCGGGTTAAATTAATTTCGTTAGCGAAACTACGCAGCCGTGACATGAAAACGAACTAGAACCTTGTGTTTTATCTACTGTCGTGTTCCAAAATTTGATAGTTAACTCGAATTCTATCAATTCTGCGATTCTCGTCTATTTCTAAATACTGTAATGGTACCTTTACTGTGCTAATTGCTTTCGTGTGTATGAGTGTGTAACCACAGAATAGATAATATCTGTTCTGTGTGTGTAACGGTCAGTCATCAGTGCCGGATTAAGCCTTCTCGATGCCCTAAGCAATCCACGCCTGCGGTGCCCCCTATCCACTAGTCAACTAGTACCTACTGATTTTTAAAATAAAAAACCAAAAAACGAAACAAGTCGGCTCGTAATATTTGTGAGCGACTTTTGGGTCTTGTAACTAACACCTTGCTGATTTTTCGGAAGGATTGCGAAATTTCGTCCCGTTTGATCAAACTTAGTAGGTACCTATGACCTCTAATTCCTGTAGTTTATCCGTTTATGGTGCCCCCCAGACGTGATGCCCTAAGCAATTGCTTAATTTCCTTATGGGTTAATCCGGCACTGTCAGTCAAGCCAGGGTTGGGGAATTTGTTCGAAAGAGTCACCGCGGTCCTGGAATGCAAAGGAAATTAGGAGGAACACGGACGGGTTTTAATCAGTAAGAGTCTGAAACTCTCTTCTGCTTCACCCAGAGCGGGAGAAGTCATTTGATGATTTCCCATCCTTAAGAAAGAGGAATTGTATGAAGGGAGTCTTTAAGTCAAGAGTGAATAGGTTACTTCTAGATAAGCGTGCTACATCTTCGACCACATCATCGCTTACCATCAGGTGACATGGTGGTCAAGCGCGTGCACATTAATAGTAAAACAAAAAATAGCTGCCACCTAGGTACTTAACTTTTAGTAGATATCTCAGCACGGAGCAAGGTAAATCAGCAACGAAACATACAGTTATCTATTTATTCAGAGTACCACACAGTATTTTTACATTAATAACAAAACATTAAAGTAAATTATACAGCATTGGACTGAATACTTCCCGATACGCAATCATAAGTACTGTTAATCTCGAATCCCGGGACAATAATCACTTGGATATACATGTCCAGTGTTCCATAAAATAATTTATTTCGAAACACAATAGTGTTGTAGGTATATATACTTTGTCCACCACATTAATCACTTTTTGACAAATGGAACTTGTGATTGCAGCAACGTATCTACCTAAAATGGAACAGATACGTTCAAAGGCATCGGTCAAAAAGTGATTAACTTACAGGACAAGTTGTAATAAATGAACTACAGACAAAAATCACACTGAACAATGGCATTCCTATTACAATTAAGGAATTTAATCTTTCTTACGACTATATTTTGTTTTTTTTTTTGTCACTAATGCCAAACTACTGATAGAAAACTATTAATTTTTTTTTTAATATTCATACTATTTTTGTGGCTCTTTCTGAGGCCATCGTGACGGTTCCAAATCCAAAATATCATGTATTCTGATATCAACTTTTTCTCTCCACTAATCATAGGGGTTGTCCACTAATCACGTAGTTTTTTACCATTATTTACCCCACTTCTCCCCTTGAGGATACGTGGTGATGATTAAGACTACTACCTACTACTACTACTTACCGTGTGGGCAGTAAGGTCTAACGACCCCACACACCCTAGTGTCAGATTTTCTAAGCCGCGCACCCGCGCGCCCCGTATTTAGACTAATGTCCCTCTACGAAAAATCACGTGTAAAGTTTTGATACAAAGTTTCAGCTTAGCTTCTTTTTTATTTTACTACTTCTCCCCTCCCCCTACGACTTACGGTTTTTCCGAACCCCTCCCGGGTTCGATCCTGACGTGATCAATGGGCGATCCGTCACAGCCCCGACAGAACGGCCCAACCGAAAAGAGCCACTCTAACTACACAATAATTATCATTTATTCCTGTAAATGGTTACATCAATAAAATACACTTAGCTACCTACACATAAAAAGAGATCATAAACATAATGTTTTTGAAAATTTGCAGTACAAACAAAACGTTATGACAGTAATGGTTTACATAACACTACAGCTTTAAAAGAAATATTTTACAAAAAAAGGTAAAGTGTTGTCCTGGGGTCTAAAAAAGCCACTTTAGCGGAATCAGAAAGCACATCACGCTACCCCTGTCTGTCATTTTCCCAATCAACCTTGAACCTAATGCGTTAGCTATAAAGATGGAAATGTAATTTGACAGATTGTTGTGTGGTTAATATTATGATTCTTATATGATTCTGCAATAGTGGCCTTTTTAGAACCGCTGGACAACCTACTGAGCACACACTAAACATCTAGATATTGAGAAAAGACACATAAATGCGAACTACAATCTGTAATCTTAATCTATTTTAAATATATGTTTTTTTTTAATAAAAAAACGTTTAGGTCCGTATTCTAGAATTAAAGTCAGCATCGTCTCTTTTCAATTACAGAAAAACTGACATTTCAAACTATTTTTTCTGACTTAAAAAAAAGAAGTAATGTATTCGACGTGGGGGGCTAAAAAGGTTACTTTAGGAGAATCATAATATTAATCACACAGTAATCTGTCGGCTAACGCATTAGGTTCAAGATTGATCGGGAAAATTTGACAGTGACAGGTAGCGTAATGTGCTTATTGATTCTGATAAAGTGACCGTTTTAGACCCGCCGCCACCGTATATACGTATATTATTGGCAGAATTGCACAGTATTTTTATATGTTAGTCTACCTACACCAAAAACTTCGCACGGCCTCAGAACTAATTTTTTAGGGGTTGGCGTTGCATACGAATAATTTTATGAGAATTTTCTTCATTAATATTTTAAGTTGCGTGTTCTCTGAACTCTGTGCCGAAAGATAAATTTTACTTCCCTCGAGATCAGCCGGAATAGCACTTCGATACATTTGTCATAGAAACAGTTGACAGAGAAATGAACCCCACAAATGAAAAAAATGAAAAAATGAATGATGATGGAATGAAATCCTCTTAAAAAGCTTATTTTTAAGCTGGCGCGTGCCCGGGAGAAAGCTACACGGGACATTAGCAAATGTCTCTGTGTAAGGGACGCCCAGGGTAAGCTGCTCTACGATGCCCCCTCTGTTAAGGAGAGATGGTGTACATACTTCGCGGAGCTGTCTAACAAACAGCATCCCCATAACCTTCCTCCCGAACCACCTCCTAACCTTGGACTTATTTCCCCCGACGAAACCCACATTGCTCTTCGCCACATGAAGAACCGGAAAGCGGTCGGGCCTGACAATGTGCCAATTGAAGTGTGGAAGGCGATGGGCCCAAATGGCGTGGACCTTCTGACGGATCTTTTTAACCGCATCCTGATCACCAAGGAAATGCCGAACCAGTGGCGATTTAGCCTGATTATTCCTGTATACAAAGGCAAAGGTAGCGTACAGGATTGTAGTAGCTACCGCGGTATCAAGATCATGTGCCACACCATGAAGCTCTTCGAGCGCATCATTGACACACGGCTCCGTAGCGAGTGTACTGTCTCTGAGTGTCAATATGGCTTCCGGGCGGGTAACAGCACCATGGACGCAGTGTTCGCCTTACGGACTCTGGCTGAGGCTTACAGAGAGAGAAGGAGAGCTTTGCATATGGCCTTTTTAGACCTGCAGAAGGCCTTCGACTGTATACCTCGGCAGTCCATCTGGTGGGCACTGCGCTACAAGGGCGTTCCCGAGGCCTATATTGACATTATCAGAGACATGTACCGCGATTCCGTGTCCTCTGTCCAGACCGCTGTTGGCGAATCGAATGGCTTCCCAATATCTGTTGGCGTTCACCAAGGCTCGGCTCTTAGCCCATTCTTGTTTAACGTAGTGCTCGATGTAGTTACGGCAAACATCCAAGATAAGCCCCCATGGCTAATGATGTATGCCGATGACATAGCCCTCGTGAATCAGAACAAAGCCAATCTTGAGCGCAAAGTCAACATTTGGAAGGACACGCTTGAAAACGGTAGTCTGAGACTAAATGTGGCGAAGACTGAGTACATGTCCTGTGGCAGCACGGATTCAAACACCATCCGAATAGGTTCGGACCTGATCAGAAAGTCCGATACGTTCAGGTACCTTGGATCCGTGCTGCACGAGTCTGGCAACGTGGACGACGATGTCCAAGCACGTATAGGCGCGGTTTGGGCGCGAGGTAACGGGCGTTGTAAGCGACCGCAAAATGTCTCCGAAGCTCAAGGGGCAGATATATAAATGCATCATACGGCCTGTCCTACTGTACGGCGGCGAGTGTTGGCCAGCACTAAGCAGACACACCCAGGAGCTTCGCGTCACGGAGATGAAGATGTTGAGGTGGATGAGTGGCGTAACGCGATCCGATCGCATACGCAACTCTTTCATCCGAGGTAGTCTTGGTGTCCGTGACGTGGGGGAAAAACTGCAAGAGTGTCGTCTGCGATGGTACGGCCACATCATGCGCCGCCCTATGGAGTACGTTGGTCGGGGATGCATGAATATGGCTGTTCTTGGGGCTAGGTCCCGTGGTCGCCCTCGCAAGCGCTGGTTGGACGTCGTCAAGTCCGACATGAGAGCCAATGGCCTAACTGAGAAGGATGTTCAAGATCGGGCATAGTGGAGGAAGCTAAGTAGGAAGGCGGACCCTGGCAATAGCCGGGATTAACGCCAGGTGGAAGAGAAGAGAAGAGAGAGAAATGAACCAAATCGAACATATATTAATAATAATCATTTATTTCCATCCTTTCAGGTCATAGTTATGATGCATATTTGCGAGGAGTTTCGGTTTTGGCAATTGAAAACAGAAATCAAATTCAAGTTGGGGCAAATTCTGGTTTCAATTAAACTTACTCCAAATCACTGATTTTATGCTGCTTTACAAATAATTGAAAAATTAAAAAAAAACATTTCACAGGCTCAAAAAAAAACAATTTAAAAGGTAACTTTAAAATATAAACTGCATAAATAAATCTAAGTACCAAAATATTTTTTGCACCACTAGAGATATTTATCTCGTCTCCTCTGAAATATTCAGCCGCTCCGCGTAAAATACTGATATTTAGCTGCATCTGGCCAGGCGGCATTTATTTTGGCAACTCAACGGAAATAAAAAGAACTTGACTTACCTATAGAGCAGATCTGTAGTGCCCGACCAAAAGTTTTTACGGTCGAAAATAAAACGAATTTCAGCTTAGATCTCCGTTTCGGCCGAAGCCGAAACCTCCATACTTTTTGGGAAAAATAAAATAAGCATTATTTATGGTGTTATCAATTGCGCGAAACCTCCCGAATGCAGTTTGAAGTAGTTTGATTTTGGCCGGATGGCAGTCAAAACCGAAACTGAGCCGTAACCAAATTTCAGCTCAAACTAGGCCGAAACCGTTACTGAAACCACAGATCGGTCGGACACTACAGAACTGCTCCGAAGATGTAGAGTTACTTTTAACACACACCTTCTATTCCCTCAAGGCGATTGTGGAAGCTGATGACAATTTACGGTGATTGTGAAAGCAGCTTTCGACGTTAGCGTCAAAACAATATTGGTCCATTTGCGTCAAATTGGCAAGGTAAAAAAGCTTGACAAATGGGTGCCCCACGAACTCAATGATCACCAGCACGAAGTACGCGTCGAGACGTGCCTTGCTCTGCTCAACAGACACACAAATGAAGGAATTTTGAACCGCATTGTTACCTGCGATGAAAAATGGATTCTGTTTGATAACCGCAAGCGCTCAGCAAGTTGGTTGGATCCTGGTTCAGCACCTAAACAATGCCCTAAACGAAAACTTACCCCTAGAAAAGTGATGGTCACTGTTTGGTGGTCTAGCGCCGGTGTGATTCATCACAGCTTCTTACCAAACGGGGTGAGCATTACTGCAGATGTGTACTGTGAAAAACCGAACACAATGATGGAGAAGCTGGCACATCTCCAACCAGCATTGGTCAATCGCTCGTCTCCGCTGCTCCTGCACGACAACGCGCGACCTCATACTGCAAAGCAGACGGTCTCCAAGTTGCAAGAACTGGGGTTGGAAGCTCTCCGTCATCCGCCCTACTCACCAGACTTTGCGCCTACAGACTACTAATTTTTCCAGAATTTGGATAACTTCTTGGCGGGAAAAAAATTCAATACCCGAGAGGCAGTACAAAATGCCTTTGAAGAATTTGTTGCCTCCCGTCCAGCTGATTTCTTTAAGAAGGGCATCAATAAACTGCCACTGCGTTGGCAAAGATGCATTGATTGCATGGGTTACAAACTTCGATTAATACAAATAAAAAATACATGAAAAAAATTCGTTTAAATTTTTTCATACAAAACGGCAATTTCATAGGTAAATACCTATTATATGTATATGGGTAGAGGACACTTCAACAAACAAAAAAAGTAAACAGGAACATGGTGGCCTAGTGTCACGTTGCCAAGATATTCAAAGATAAAGTCGCCATGTGAGAAGAATGAAAATCTTTAAAAAAACCGGCCAAGTGCGAGTCCAAGGGTTCCGTACTATCGTACTTTTTTATTTGTTATTTTAGCGGAAACAGAGATAGGTACACATTCTGTAAAAGTGTTAAATATCAAATGTCTACCTATTACGGTTCACGAGATACCTATAGCCTATATTTTAGCGGAAACAGAGATAGGTACACATTCTGTAAAAGTGTTAAATATCAAATGTCTACCTATTTCTCGGCTTGATTTAACCATTTATATTAACTAAAGACTATTATCGCGAAGTCCTTATAATGTGGCGTTCACGTGTTCTTATACTTTTACTTTCTTCAAATAAAAATTTTATCAGGCTGGGAACGATTATTATTTGAATTGAATCGAATGCACATAATTAATTCATTTTTAATGATAGTCATGATTGTCACATGGTGACTTTACCTCGAAAAATCTCGGCAGTGACACTAAAGGGCACCATCTTCCTAACATTTTTTGTTTGTTGAAGTGTCTCTCTAGCCATATACAGAGTTGATACGACAGAGGGGCATTAAATTAAACTACGTATACTATACATGTTCAGTATTAATTCGATACGGTACAAAAACAAAAAGCGCCATAAATGAGAAAATATTTTTTTCAAACAAACTAAATAGCTTGCAAATCCGAATAAAACGCAACCACCCTTTGTAAAAAAATTACACTGACCTTAGATACCGCTAGGTAACAAAGCGGCAACGTCGCGCGCACGCCGGAGCGCGGTGTGCGGTATCTCGTGTGCTCGGCGGGGGCCGGGCCGGGGTGGCGGCCGGCGACTTAGGGCTCCGCTCGCACTGGCTTTTATGTTAAGTAACGTTTCGAAGTACGCGCACAAAAACAAACACTAAATTTTTAAATTTTCGATGTGTCCTCCATTCACATTGATGCACAAATTATACCGACGGAGAATATTGTTATTTATTTTTCTAATTAGATCACTGTCCGTCGCTAAGCACTTTAATTTGTGAAATGCTAAAATAATCCTATTTTTAACTCATTCATCAATTGTATTTACCTCTGAGGCATACACTTCACCCTTAATGTAACCCCACAAAAATAAATCCATGGGAGTGAGGTCCGGAGATACTAATACTAAATAATAATAATCCCAAGTTATGTGTCCTATCACCATAAAAAACAGTCCAATCACAAAAAAACCACTAATACTAAATAATAATAATCCCAAGTTACGTGTCCTTTCACAATAACAAAATAAAATCACAATTGTTTGCTCGCAAATTCTACAAACCGTACGTTCCGAAACGACAGCGGCGCACTGAATAGAGGCCCCACTTACCGATCGCAAAAAAACAAGGATGCAACAAACTGACCTATTTCTGTTTCTTTCAAATGCGCTACGTGTGTCGCTTTCGTAGTGAAAGTGTGTGTGTATTCATTGCTTCCTTGTTTGCATTGCCAATTTTTAGTGAATGTCCTTCGACATGCGTCAGAGCGGCAACAACGCATCGTAGATTCATCGTTGTAAGGTGCATTAGACGATAATCAGCTGTTAGAAAATATACATCGTGTTCAAACCGTGCAAAAACTTTAAATATCATTTGCGATTAAACTACTGCTCCTAATTGATTTATTTTTGGTACAGAGCTTGAAAATGGTACCTAGTATAGGTAGTTTAATTAATATTTTATGTACTTTGTTACATCACTCCTCATCTAACACGACTTCTGGTTCTTGTAAAACATTAAGTAGGTACCTCAATTGGCATTATATGTTTTTGTTTTACAGGTATTATTCTGATGTTAGATATTACAGGATTTGAAGATATGAGCAAATCATTAGATCTTCATTAGTTTGATTCCTGGTCATCCCCCTGGTGTTATGCTCTTTGTAATATCTGACATGTTTGCGGCAACTTTCCTGTGCGTCTTCTCCAATCATTTGACAACAAAAAGTTGTCGATGATATCCTTGCCGTGTATGAGAACCTTATGGACTGTTGCTGTCATAGGATGCCACCTGTACAATTCAATATAAACCGTAGCAGTGTCTCGCATATTCTGCAAATTTGTCTCTGTTAATTTTGTTATATTAAAGTTTTCCCTATGCCTGTAATATTTGATGTTATCTCGGGGTTTGCAAAGAAGCGTCTGGCCGTATTGCCGTCATTGGTATTTCGAAATCCAGGTTTAGAGATATCAACCAATAACCCTAGTTGGTCTCGAAATTGTGTTTGTATGCGTTTTATTGTCTGCCACATTTTTTTTATTTTCTTCACCACGTGCTTGCTTATTTTGTACGACACATGTAACAGAGTATATTGATGGCGGGTTAATTTCAAATCAGTAAATAACGATAAAGCCTCTTGACATGAATAAGATATACAGCTGTCCTGCGATTGACCAGCTTCTTTTGTAATCTGGCCATTATCGGGTGAGGTAGATACTCGTATGTCTAAGAGGAGCTGCACTGCGGTTTCATTCCGAGTGTAGTTCAGCGAAGCAGCGAGACAGAGTTCTTCTTTACTTTTTGATTTCACCTTCTACGTTTAGTTTTAGTGGATGGGTCACAAAAGCTCTTTTTGGACGTCCTTATCTAGACGTAGACGTAGAGGGTCCATTTTCTTGCCCGCCTGAGGTAATTACTATTTGATCAAGCTATTTTTCATTTTGATTCCGGAATCCAATAATATTAAGGGAACATTTTTTTCAAAGCTTTAAAGTTGCTTCAGTAGTTTTAATAACCTTTTGAACACTGTCCCTGCTTGTAGTAGGCAATTCCGATAAATTTAAGGTCTCCAAAATATACCAAAATAGTTTATCTTTATTGTCCATTGATAGTGGTTTCACTGGTCGATGTAATGACAAAATATTGAATAAATCAATATTTTTATTGAGGTAACTTTACCTAAAAAACACTTTTTACTATAGAAACCGGCAATCACCGGAAAAAAATATATTGAAGAATATATTTTGTATAGCCAATAGTCCCTGCTATATACTATTTACTACTAAACTTTTAAACGTAACACAGTTCAAACTTAGAAAAGTTAGTAAATATCAACACATGATTAAATATGTTTTTTCTTTATAATATAAATTAATCTATTTTATTTTTTGTTTATATACCAATAAAAGTACAGACCCTCCTTAATGTGCACCATTTTTTTTTCAATGTAAAATTTACACTGATAACTTAGCCGACTTAACTTGAATAGGAGCGCAAAACAACGATAAATCAGTAATGATATAATAATTTAGCTTTCGAGATGACTTTGAAATGGCATATCTATTAAACTACTCTCTGCATTAAGGAGATGTTTTAGTATAATGTAAACAAACAACTTACCTTCAAATCTTAATAAAATGATTTTTCGAACTACCGATACATTGATGAAAAATAATTATGGGACGCTAAATTTTAATTATTGCGCGGCGCACAGGAGGCCAGTACAAAAAAACTAAGGCTCTGAGGCTAAATAAATTGACATTCTAGCGGTCCTCATTGCAGAATACCGCAAGGATTGAAGAGGCGTCGTATGTGGTCGTGATGCTCAGCTGTGAGGGAACGACGAATAAGATCGCGATAGCGGTGGTCAAAATGTTAATAGTGATATTTCCTATCGACGCTTGAAAGACAATCTAAGCGAAATTGAGTTAAAACTTACAGGATAGAAATTTAAAATTCAAATTTAAAAAACAAAAATTCACCTAATTGTTTCGAAATTTCGAATCTACAATAAGGTGAACTTTTGTTTTTTTTCCTTCAAGCGTCGCTATTTACAAACTACGCCAGCAAACATGCTCCGGAAATGGGTTGTAAAGTGCGCGCAACATAGGTGTGCGCGGATGGTGGCGCTGCTTCGAATTGCAGTCCTACTTAAATACTTTTCCTTTACTTATCTAAAAATTATATTACGTAACTCGAAAGAATTAACAAGCTATTAAAGGTTACTTATAAAATGAACACGTTTAGTTCCGATATCAACCGCGCGCAGATTTATATTGCACGCACTATAGTACAATACCTATTCTTATTCTTACCCACCACAGTGCTGTCATAGTCACTAGTCAAAATGCAAATAGTTTTTTCCGCACAAGTTTGGAGCGAGCGGAGCTCGAGGAGCGGCGTAGCGAACATCCTTTAGGCAGTGTCTTGGCCACACAAACTCAGCTCAGCTAATCTATTCTGTAAGTAACCATTTGGATATCGAGCTTCACCTGAGTGAGATAGCTCACAAAGTGAACTTTATTAAACACAACATAAAGGTGTTACGTTTGACCACGAGTCTGGTTTTTTAAGGTCGTAGATACAGAGGGGTCATTTATAATTATCTGATAATTTTAGAGGGTGCAATTAACTCAAAAAAACATTGTATTTTCGTGTTTTAGATTGGTCCCCGAATAGTTGTTTGTTGCCCCCGAACAATCAATTAAAAATAACCCTGTTTTTAGGATTAAGTTTGAATGTGGGCGTTAGACATATATTAGCGTTACAACAAAACATTTGTTAATCCCTGGAACATAGACAATGTGTGGAATAATTTCAGTCTTGCATACAATGATTTTTCTGACCTTATGTATTTCGACGTCACAAATTCGCCTCATTTTCGGAGGCGGTCGTAAACAATCGGACAGCCCTACCGTTACTATTAACACGTATGCTTGAATTAAGGAAAATTAGCTCAATTGACGTCGATCAGAGCGAATAATTCATGTAGTTTTGAAAATTGGTACAGTTGATCTTTGTAGTGTCCAGATGAACATACTAAAAGTCCCCGAGGGTGGGGAGGGGCGGAAATATACAATTTTTCAGGTTTTGGCTTGTATCTCCAAAACCATTAAAACTAACTCCTTGCTCACTTTTACATTAATTATCTACAATAAATTTTCTGTAGAGGGTATCTAAAAAGTGTTTTTTTTTTTTTTTTTTCAATGGTAATTTCAGACCCAGAAGCCGACAGAGTGTTGACCCATCGTAGTTTTTTTTGTCATCTAAAGAAGAGCAATAATATTTGTTTTTGCAATTTAGATGGCTAACGCATAAATATTATGACCTTGAATATGTCTTCAGCAGACGAAATCTTGAAATATTATTTTACATCCATTCTATGAAACACACCAGCATACTTGTAAGAATGGATGTGAATTAACTTTTCGAGATTTCGTCTACTGAAGACATAAAGCAAAAAAACTACGATAGACCTCAACTCTGTCGGCTTCTATGTCAGAAATTACCATTCGTCTTTGTAAGATTTATGAAAAAACATATTTCTTCAATTTTAGATACCTTCTACCTCCTTAAGTATTGATCCTACAGTTAAATGTGAAAGACATTATGTCTAGAAAATTTAATGTAGAAGTGAACAAGTGGATATTTTAATGGTTTTAGAGATATAAGCAAAAAAACTGTAAAAAGGTTCCAAGACCCACCCTCGACAATTTTCGGCATGATCATCTGGAAACCTCGAAGAACAACTGTACCAAGTTTCAGAACTACACGAATTATTCACTTTGATTTCCTTAATTTTCCTGCACTGCACATACGAACCAAAACCAGTGATTACAATGAAACAGTGTATACTTAACAAATTAAATAAAACAATAAAATAAGTTGCGATTTTACTTTATGCAGTGATTTTTACAGTGTTACAACTTAGTTTTAACATCTGACTTTAGATTCTTGATGAGACTAAATAGAAGGTATGGTACAACATTATGGAGTAAATCTTATGATAATAAGCAAAGTAATAATACACAAGATTGAAAGTTGATCATGTTCCGGATGTCAACTGCAGGGCAGCGCGGCGGCTCTCGCGCCAGCCTCTCCATGAGGAGCCTCACTTTTCAATACCCATCATAACAGAGTTATTCTTCTTTACATCTTACACTACCTAAAACTATCGATAATTAAACTAATAACATTATTAAACATTCATCAGAGCAACTCACATTTTACTCCTTCATAAATTATAAAGAAACCACGTTTAAAATCAATTTTCGGTCATTAAAAGTTGCAAAAGAGCTATGAGGAATATATAATAATATATTGATTTACCTTTTGACCGCTTGGCTAAATATCGATTGCCGTGCCCCTAGTGCGAGGTCCCGCGCGGCTACAAGTCCATAAAAATAATACCTACAATAAATAAGGAGGAGCAATCGTTGTATCGATTTAAAATAAAAGTGTTTCAATAAAATCTCTATTTAATAATGGTTTTACTTGTACCACGCAGTTAATAGGACGAAAAAAGAACGTCAAAATAATGTTCTCTATCGCAGAAATACGACACGAGCGGTAGGGGCACGGAAATAAATACATACGGTCAAAGGGTTGAACAACTAACGACTTAATCTATTTATATAGATTTCTTTAAATCGAAACTATCAATAATACAAGATACTTTACAAACACAGTTAATAATCTTAGTGTTTCCTTCATAATTCTGACGATGACAGTGAATATCTGGGGATATTGCGAGGTAGACCAGACAGATGCTACAGATACTGTGGCAGCTCCAATATACTCAAACATTCACTGCTCATAACAATAGTAGTACAGGAACCTAGCGGCTGTGCGTACATATCTAGCAACACACTAGTACACGCTTACCATCTCTCAACATCACCGCATCGTAACTCTTAAATAACACAAATAATTCAGAGAGCCGCTAGCTTCGAGTTCTTTACTACAAATTTTTATTTCCGTATTCAAACGGAATGTAATGTTCATGATTTTGTTAAAATAACTATACATTGATGAGGTAACGAAAGTGCGTAACCACGTCAATTGATTGCGGGGTAAGTACGTGAACAGGCGGAGCGTGCAACAACACCCTGTATTGTTGAACACTAAGGGACCGTCTCCACGAGCGAGAGAATCGCCGCGAGTTGACGTTTTTAACTCATCGAATCGCCACGATAATATCGCCGCGTGGAGATAAGTTCATAGAGTTGTTATAGAAATACGTGGCACGCACGACGATAATATCGCCGCGATTCTCTCGCTCGTGGAGTCGGCCCCCAACACAAACGTCACATGGACACGCAGGCAAAAAAATATAAACATGTACGTAGGTACCTCGCAATTATTTTCTCATACTGGGTTCTAATAAAGCTATCAAATAAATTATTCATACTGCTAGTTACGTACTTTCGTTATTGGCCTCCATTTTATAACCGATCGCGATCTAAATTATTTGGTACAACCGACGCGTTAAGCGATCTATCGGCATGGCTGTTGAGCTAGGAATCGATTTTGAATGGCTTATTGTGAGGGTTTAGTGTGAGGTCAGGTGAACCACTTTGTTAAAGCCCTAGGTAGTGAGGGCTCGCGCCGGACACAGGAGACGAGTCTTGCGGTCTACTAAGTAATGTAATGCAGGAGAAAGAATGTGAGAAAATATAATACTATAAAGTTAAGCTTATCCCAACATTTATCATCATTTCTGAGTCATATATCACGAAACGATACAGTTCCACTACTAATAGATATCACACATACTACATCACTGACAGCATTCATTCAGTATTTAGTTTATTCATTAAGTACCTAATTGTTTGTTTTGATTAAACTGCAGTTTAAATCTATAAAATGGTTTTATTTGGAGTCAACTTTTTAATGGTGTCGACTTTTATGTCCATAAAGGTTCATTCATTTATTATAGAGGAGACGGCATGGTTGCATATGAAGGAACCTCTAGTAAACAGTACTCGTCCACAGTTAATTTCTGGATGGTTTCAAAAATGACGAAACGCGTCTCTGACAAGTTCCGAGTCTATCCTGAGAGATGACGAAATACGTTTTTGACCACTTACATTTCTGAGGACATGCTAGAGATCCGTGGCAACAAAACTTGGTTTAGCAACTAATTCCGAGTCAAGTTTTTTGTGCAAGTAAAACCTAAGTGAAAACAACCAGCCCCATTCTCCCCTATTCAAGTTACTTTATTATAGGAAACAGTAAAACCACTGTGTGCTAGGCCGACCTACGGAGTAGTACTAGTGCATTAGTAAGTATAAAAGTATTTAAAAAAAAAGTGGAGACATAAAATACAAACACGCACACGAATATTTAAATATCCTATGAGCTATGTACCGTCATCTCGCCTCCTGTTAAATAACCAGAATAGAGGCGACTAGCCCGCGTAGAACATTATTAATTTATTTTATTTTATTTCAGTGGACAACAGTCCCCTCCATGCCGATAGCCATACCGACATTTAATTCATTTAAATTAAACGTAAAACGCAAGAGTCAGTTATATTAACGTCGTGGGGTTCCTCTTCCTCTTCATCCTCCTCCTGAAATATGTAAAGGGAAATAAAAATAAAAAGGGGGTAATCAGAAAAGAAAATATAATTAAATTACATTAAGTTATGCAGGGAAATTGAAAAAATACCCAAAACCTTTTAATTGTGACTTCGAATCATGACCCTGGACAACATTCGTTCTACGACTTTGACCTCAACTTAACATTGTCAAATGCCAAAAACAATTTGTTTTCATTTATTTGAAGTCTGTAAAATTCACAAAAACTACGCGCGCGCGTGCAAGCAGGCCTGCGCCGCCGGCCGGCCGGCTGTCTGTCGTCGGCCGCCACATAAAGAATATAAAAATTTAGACTACATTTAATTTTTTTGTATGGAAAATAAAAATGTTACGAATTTTGAAAAGTCGTAGAACAATTAATGTTGTTCAGAGTCATGATACGAAGTCAGGATTAAGAGGTTTCAGGTTTTGTTTTTTTTTTTTTTAATTTCCCTGTATAGTATCAAAAGGGGATATTCAACGAATACGTGTAATTTATATAGAAAATAACGAATATTCCTAAATGGATTGCAACCAGTTTCAATTCGCTGTACACTGCGGCATGGATCGCCAACCGAGGAAAGGGATATTATAAGCGACATATTATAAACAAAATTTCCTACATCGTATTTACGCGGTTGTACAGCGAATTGAAGTGGGCACAATAACTTCCCAGTCACCACCCGGTGGTAACTGGTAATTTTATTCCCGACTAGTTGACCCGCGTCACTATTTTCATTATTGCTCCGCTCACTTTAGTCTTAGCGTGATGATATTATAGCCTTCCTCAATAAATGAGCTATATAACACTGAAAGAATTTTTCAAATCGGACCAGTAGTTACTGAGATTAGCGTGTTCAAGCAAACAAACAAACTGTTCAGCTTTATTATTTGTATAGATAAATAGCTACAATGTGTTTCGATTGGGAATATTTAGGAAATAAGTATGTAGGTATAGGTTTCGAATGCATGCTGAAACAAGTGTAGATAAATATACAACTAAGAATAATTAATTCATGAAGGGTTTTGGTAATTTAAAGACTATTTTAAAATAATTTCAAAAAACTATAAACAGTTTCATTAAAAATCATATATGAATGATCAAAATTTCAAAGTTTTTATGAAGTCAATAGGTAGATTTCCAGTTTATTAAAACAAATAGGTTTATTTAATGCAAGTGTGTTGTTTAGTCGACCTTATCTCTTTATCGTCAGGTGAGATAGTGGTCAAACACCTATCTTATCTTCTTATATATAAAAATGAATCCCTATTTCCCTTGGTCATCGCATCAGGCGTGAACGGCTGGACCGATATCGCTAATTCTTTTTTCGTTGTGTTTGCTATTGTTCGGAGAAGGTTCTTATGAAAAAAAATAAAACAAATTAGCTCCAGCGACTAGTAGCCACTTGACGGAAGCGAAGCCGCGGGGGACAGCGAGTAAATAACAAAAAACAAACAAACGTTCAGAAAAAAAAATGTCGAACTTTAAAATGATATAATAAAATCTATATCTAAGGTATCGCGACTCTTTCATCAGACTAAGGTTTATATTTCTACAATATTTTAAAACACGGATAATTAATTATGTTTAACCAGCGCTCTTTAACCTGAAGCCGTTTGTGTGTGAAGTCGTGTATGGGGTTTAGTCCCAAAACATTCAAGATGCAAAATAACTAAGGTTGCAAAACTTTCAAATCTCATAAGATCTAAGTCCTCAAAACCTCCAAATTGCAAAATATCTACATCTTAAAACGTTCAAACGTTCGTTCAATAATAAGTCTCAAAACATCCATGTCTCATAATATGCAATTTATATTCAAACTGACAAATTTTGATTTTATAAACAAGTTTTCTTTGTCTCATGTCATATTCTCATCTTCGGAAATACATCTTCATGGTTCGGGTATCCTAATAGTTTATGAGGTTATGCTGTTCGTATTTCTTGGGCTGAAAGCAGCCCAAGAAATACTTCAATATGTTTCTAGTCTCCTAGTACGAATGAATCTTTAGCGTCCACAATTCTATCCCAAAAAAACTTTGACATGTTTCTGGTCTTTACTTCGACATTTGTCACTGTTCCGTTGGTACTGAATTCTAACAGCTCACAATTCCAGCTACCGAAACACTTCGACATGTTTATGGTCTCCTGGTATTTGTGAATCTGAAGTAAAAGGTAGCAGCGGCTTTGGATCAAACTCCCACATTTATAATATTAGTACGATTTAAAAGTATGACTTTTAATATAATATTTCACTTACACATCCACTCATACAAAAATTTAATACTATGAGACATGGATGTTTAGAGACTTGACTATTTTGATTGCAACTTGAACGTTTTGCATATGGTGATTTTGCAACTTGAATGTTTTGAGACTAAACCGTGAATGTGCCCCGCCCCTCCCGCACATGGTTCACAACTAGCGCTTGCAACTTAATCGGATCAGAGGGATCACATGTTTTTATCGTATTACAAAGTAACGTAATATTTTACTATAATCCCCTTTTTGTACATAATATTTAATTGGTTGGATCATCATCTGCCTAGCCTTTTCTATTAGATTGGGGCCAGCTTCCAGTCAAACCGGATTCCAAAACCCATTAACAGGGTAAAGCAAGCAACATGTCAACCTTCGAGGGAGTACATCCATGAAGAAAACTGACAGCTTCATAAGCCAAGTACCTTCGGCGTACTCACTGATGGAATGAATACTTAAATCCCGACAGTTACAACTATAATTAAGGTGTATAAAGACCGATCAAATCATTGCTATTTTTCCCTTGAATCGATTTATTTATTGGGATAGTGTCGTTTATATAAGTCGTTACGTGTTTTTATTACGTGATTCCGCGAAAACTTCTTTATTAGTAATTAGGGGGAGCAATGCTAATTTCTACTTCTACCATGTTGCAAATTAGCAATTGTAAGTTCCGTCCGCTGCTGCAAGGAAGCTTTCACTGAACATCTGCGGTTCGACCACAAGTTAGGAACAATAATATAAAAAATTGTAGGTTGAATGTCGCGATTCTCAGCTGTGAGGGAACGACTAACTAAGTAAAAACATGAACACAATGAAGTATGAACGGTCGTTATGTTCTGATGCTGGGAAATATGGGGTGACAAAATGAATAGCAGGACAAGCTATGGATTACTCACGTCGAATCCGAAGCACGTGTCTACCTCCCTCTCGAGCTTGATGCTCTGAGAAGCTACGGGCGTCTCCTTTACTACGAAACTTCTGTCCTCGCCCTCTTCCTCATCTTCCTCTTCCTCTTCTTCTTCCTCTTCATCTTCTTCATCTTCTGTTGAATAGGCTTTTATAAGTAGAATATTCAAACAAAAAGATAAATGCATGTTTCCATATATACGGCGCCATTTTATTCTTCTTACAAAGGCGACCAAAATTTACCCGACATAAACTACCTATAGATGTGAAAATTCATTTAAAATAATCCATTCAGAGAATTGAGGTACATAATAATAAATAATGCATTAGAATTATGATTAAACACCCTGTCAATAACGTTTACATATCAAAACAATGTCACCGTACCATTCCTCGCCGTACTTGGGACAAGGCTATGGACTACGCTCGCTCCTGGATGTTTCAAACTACGTCATGCGTCATGACAGTGAATAATATTCATTTTTTAACCACTCCAATGTTCTTAAAATATCTTCTTTTTTATTGAATGTGTAGTAGTCATTGGATAGATGGCTGCCGTTCTAAGAAGACTAATTGGCACCGTGTATGTTTGTGTATGTATGTCAGAGGAAACATGCTCGGCGTAGACCGTGCATCTAGCGTTGCAATCTTTTTCGCTTTAAATACTTAACAAATCACGCTTCTGCGGATCTAACAAGGCCACTTTAGTAGAATCAGTCATGTGCTGGCTGATAAGTGGCCTACCAATGTACCCGAAACTGTCTGTACCTCTTTAGGTTAAAGCACTCTAGCGATATAGATGAAAATGAAAGGGGTTCGTTTTTTGTATGGGAGCTGGCATAGCCCCCGTCGCCATTTTGATATTTTTTCAAAATCGCGGCGCACATTGTATCATGCATTTACGGGTAGAAGTAATTTAAACCAACAAAAAATGACAGTAAATGGTGCCCTAAAGTGTGACGTTGCCGAGATATTTGAAGGTAAAGTCACCATGAAATGGCGTCGGAAGGGCTTTGCCACAATGGTTCTATGCCCTTTGACAAATTGTTGAATCTTAGGATAACCATATTAGTATGGTTCTACTTAAATGTCCTTATTAGACCCGCTGTCCTTTTTTTCTTGCACATCCCAATCACAATGAATGCTTACCAGGCTCATCCTCATCCATAAAGTCAGGAGCCACGACCGCCACCTGCTGCTCGGTGCCGTCCTCGAGTTGGATCACCTCCAGCACCACATACTGCTGACCGTCTCCATCAGCCACGGTCACCAGCTCGCCGCGTTTCAGCTCATTGTTAGTCAGACCCAGCTTCATCATGCTCTCGGCGTCCGCTGAATCCACCACACGGAGATCCTGATCAAAATTATGATTTTATAATACATGTTAGTGTAGTTAACATCTATTCTACACACATAGAGCAGTAATTATAGAATGACTAGCTTCTGCCAGCGACTAGGGAACTTACTCCCGGGATAAAAAGTAGCCTATATACTTTCACAGGCTCTTAGACTTCATTTAAATCGGTTCAGTAGTTTTGGCGTGAAAGCGCGACAGACAGACAGAGTTACTTTCGCATTTATAATATTAGCAAAGATAAATATGTTAACATTTTCAATGCAGACACAAATCAATTAGTTTGATTAATATTGTAGCGCAAGCAATATTGTGTGATTGCAATTTGGCATACTACTAATTAATTCTTAAAATTAAAGAGCAATAATCATAAATTGAAGAGACAATGAGAGAACATGGTAAAACAAAATTATTTAGCTGTAAGATTTTTTTGGTCCTAGAAAAACAAAAACATAAAAAATATTTTTTTTTTTTGGAATGATCGTGAACTTACAAATAAAGATCGCTGATCAAGTTATCCGTCTTCTTTTGCGATTTTATTTTTTTATATCATTATATTAGCCGAAAGACGTTCACTGCTGGACATAGGTCTCCCCCAGTTTACTACAAACATTTTAAATTTTTGTTAACTATTTCTTACACACATGATCGAGAACTTACATATTAAAATCACTGATCAAGTTATTATCTACTTATGCGATTTTATTTTTTATATCATCATATTAGCCGAAAGACGTTCACTGCTGGACATAGGCCTCCTCCAGTTTACTCCAAACATTTTAAATTTTTGTTAAATATTTCTTACACACATGATCGAGAACTTACATATTTAAAATCACTGATCAAGTTATTATCTACTTTTGCGATTTTATTTTTTTATATCATCATGTTAGCCGAACGACGTTCACAGCTGGTCATAGGCCTCCCCCAGTTTCCTCCAAACATTTTTTTTTTTAGTAAACTATTTCTTAAATACATGATCGAGAACTTACATATTAAGATCGCTGATCAAGTTATCGTCTACATATGCAATTTTTTTTATATCATAATTTTAGCTGGAAGACGTTCACTGCTGGACATAGGCCTCTCAGTTTCCTCCACAATAACCAGTTCTATGCGTCTCCCATCCATGGGCTACCCGCAATCCTAACCAGGTCATTGGTCCACCCACCCTGTGGTGTTATTTATGTGTATGTTTGCATATGTTCACGATAAAAAGCAATTTATTATATTATAATTTATATTTAACATTTTTGAAATTAGCTTTCGCATTTATGAAATATCGCAATGATTGACTCGCACAGCGCAAAGCTAGCTATTAGTTTCCTTGGCACAAAATGAGTACAAAACACAAAATAATTTCTTTTTATAATTTAATTTGTAATAATTATGTCAATTTATTAATTAACCTATTCAATGATAATTGTAATATAATTTACTAGTTGACTCGCGCAACTTCGTCTGCGTCACAATTTTCATTACTGCTCCGCTCCTATTGGTCTTAGCTTGATAATGTATAGCCTATAGCCTTCCTCGATAAATGGGCTATCTAACATTGAAAGAATTTTTCAAATCGGTACCAGTAGGTTCCTGAGATTAACGCGTTTAAGCAAACAAACATACTCTTCAACATTATATATTAGTATAAGATTAACTAATCTGATTTAAAATGTCATGTGCATAAAAAATTAAAATGTTTGCATGCCAAATGGTAAAATATGGCTGAGTTCTGATATATCAACAACTATTGTGTATTATTTTCCAAAATAAAATTCTATTCTATCGTCCTCATCTTGATGCTGATCAAGATGTTGACTGGATACTGATAAAATGATTGTTCAAAAACCTATAAGGCTCACACTGGCTGGGCGTAGCCTAAAAGCCGTAAATCATCGACCTGCTGAACATATGTTGGTATCTCCCAAAGTGCCACAGAGGTGTTCTACGTGTTTTTATTTATGGCAATTGGTACAGATTTCGAATGTCTGCTATGGCTTAACGTGTGAAACTTGCTGATGAGTAGTAGAACTACAAAGAGGTATTGTTCGCATCTCTAATATTTAGAGAATAATAATAAAAATTAGTCCCAGTACCGATGGGCTACAATTTTTATTGAAATATTTTAAAATGTTAAGTGTACTTTAATGAAGAAACAGAATAAAATTTAAGTCTAAAGTTATTTTGATGCATCTATATTACTATAATACTATAAAGTTTAATGAAAATCTGTTCCAACGATTTTCACATGAAAAAACATTCATCTATTCATCCATCCACATATATTCCTCCATTCATTCATCTATCCATCCAACCCTCCTTCCATCTGTCCATGTTCTCAAACTTTCGCAAAGGTTACAAAGCAGCAGCACAGAGCAAATGAAAAAGAAAAGTTTTAGTCGCAATAGTGCACGCATTGTCGCAGGGCGCCATTTTGGATCTATCATGTCGTCAGAAATCCAAGTGGTCAAATACGCATTTCGCTAGAAAACGCATGTTGACAGTAACGCATCTCGACAAACATGAAACTTGACAGATGCGCGTCTAGAAAGATACACAACACGGTAGTCAATCAATAACTAGGATTTAAACGCTTGTAGTCATATAAATACGCAATTAGTCAAACAAAGTAATGTACTACCACGAGAAAAGTACTCACCCTCATCGGCTTTCCATCGATAAACTGCACCTTCCTCTGTCGTCCGATCTTGAGGGCCAGCGCACGCTCCTGATGGCCGGACTCGGGGTCGTGCACAGCCAAGTGGCGGATCAGATTGCCCTTGTGCGCGAACATGCGCTGGCATTCGTGGCACGAGTGGGTCTTCTCCTTCGGCGGCTTTGGTACGTAGTTGGGGTTGTGGTACAAGTTCTGGTGGCGACGGAGCAACTGCTTTTGCCTAGAACAGAATGGGAGTCTAGTAATGAGGTCGGGAAATGAAGGTTTATAACTTCTTGATAAAAGGAGGCTTCTTCTTAACCACATTGGGTCTGTATTGGGACAATCGCTCTCTCTACCATGACAGAAGCCTTGTTTAGGCAGTAGGGGCATTGAAAGCTGACTATGTTGTAAGTACCCACCTGAATGACTGGTCGCACAAGTCGCAGAGGAATGGCTTCTCATCAGTATGTTTGAGCATGTGCGTCTTGAGATGACGCTGAGTGGTAGACGCGTACGGGCACAGGTCGCACTTGAAGCACTTCTCGCCCTCGTGGGTCTGTGTACACAATATACAAGTTAGAAACAGTAGTAAAAAGATGCTGCTTAGAATCATGAACTCGCGGCTCTGTTAAAAATATCCAGGTTACAAACAGCCGAATGAGGCTGGCCGCATACGTACCGTTTCATGACATGGAATTCAGATTCGGAAACCTGAATGCTTGGCTTACAAATAAAATGTTCAATGAGACACACATTCGTTGATTTTCCGAACGTTATGTTTTTCAAGAGAATAACATGACGTTCCTTTTCAAAACAAGCCATGCGTTTGGGTAGGTTTTCAGAAGAACTGAAAAGCGCCAGTCTCACGGAATTCCTTATCAGAAAACTTAGCAAGAAACCGTACGTATGCGGCCGGGATAAACTAAAATGAAGCTGCTTTTAATCCTAGAATATCTTTATAAAATTGGTTCCAAAAGTTATATCAGATGGATCGAAATCAAACCTGAAACCAAAGCTTGGCCAACTGAAGGTCTTAACGATGTATATCCTCAAGTTTCTTACCTTATTGTGGACCTTGCAGGAGTAGCGGTCGGGGAAGGACTTGCCACAGCGGCGGCACTTCAGCGGCTTGTCGGAGGTGTGCAGTTTCTGCACGTGGATGCGCAGATCCGTCTTGCGGCCGCACTTGGCCGGGCACAGCTCGCACGCGTATACCGGTTTCTCAGCAACTACATTCAAACAAGCGGATTTTATCTTTGTTACAAAGACAGAACATGGCAGAACAAAGATTAGTTTTATTATTGTTACGCGCACTAACAATAATATCTAAAGATATCGTTAATTCACTGGTAGTATACATTTTCGTAGCTTTGCTTTACCAATAGATACTTCAAACAAGTAAATAATTCTCACATCTGTTATTTTTACAAAATAGATGCTTAGGGAGCCCTCTAGACGGCATAATATGGCACATATTATAACCTCACTGCTAAATGACTAGTGGTACACATTTTTTTTTACTATTGATAGGCACAAGTTCGCACATTCTCCCAACTTAGCTTTATCAACAACTACTTAAAAAAAAATAAACATGAAAAAAATTATCTTCTATTACTTTTACAAAACAGCTTAGCTTAGCCGCCCTATATTCTGCAGGTTTTCTCTTGAAATGATAACGAAACTAATATCCATACAGCTACTCACCATTGTGGATGAGGCGGTGAGCTTTCAGCGAGTTGGACTGCGTGAAGCACATGTTGCAGCTGTCGCACTTGTAGGGCTTCTCGCCCGTGTGCGTGCGCAGGTGGCGCTTCAGCTTGAACGTGTCCGGAGACGCGTACGTACAGTGCGGGCACTGGGGGGGGGGACACGGGTCATAGATACAACTTAACACATTACAACTGAGGACACAGTAAGGCCCTTAAAAACACAGTAAGGTCCGCTTGAACTGCATATCACATCTTGCACTTGGCAAAAAATTAGAAGGCTACTTGGCCCTTACTGCTTGCTAATGAAGACTTTTTAAGCCGAGATATTTTATAAATCGGAGTTTTGATTCAAAACGGAGCGGATTTATGAATGGAGTCCCTACTCTGCTCGACCGGTCCATCCGGCTCGAAGAACCAAAACGATGCGCTGTTTGAGCAGTATACTAGTAATATTACCTGGTAGGGCCTCTCGCCGGTGTGGCAGCGGACGTGGCGGCGGAGCTTGGACAGCTCAACAGAAGCGTAGTCGCACTCGGAGCACTTGTGTGGCTTCTCATGCGTATGCTTGTAGCGGACGTGACGCACCAGCTCGCCTAAAAACAAGCACTTTGCAAATAAGCTTTCATCAGAAATCACCAACGTATGTACCTCAAAGGGCTTAAGAGAACCTCAGTGGCAAAATGAAATCACAAACAGCCAGACCCGAAACAAATATCTGTAGGCCATACAAAGATTTGTTCCGTGCGGGAATCGAACCCGCGACACGCAGCGCAGCAGCCAATCGCTCAACCACTGCGCCAACCGTGTCATCTAAGCTGTAAGTAGCTGTACGTCAAAGCTGTAAGTAGAAACACGTACGTAAACATGACTCATGTGTTACGTTGCCAAGATATAGTCAGATAGATGACGAGCATCTCAGGCTTAGTTGAGGCGATACTTATATCGAGATAGCTGTCTGTAGGTTACTCACCCGAGGTGGTGAAGGGGCAGCTGCAATACTTGCAGACGTGCGGCTTGATGCCGTTGTGCATGTTGACGTGGTTCTGAAGCGACGCCATGGTCTTGAAGCCGCGCTCGCAAACGCTGCATTTGTGCGGCCTGTCCTCCGAATGAGACTTCATATGACGCAGGAGAAGGTATCTGAACAAACAACACGTACATTTTAATATAATGTTGCTTATATAGCAACGTAAAGCCAGGTTGGGACAAGCCCCCCCCCACACTATTCCCAACCACTGCAACTTCTGAACACCGGAATCAACTGTTGAAACTGGTAACCACCAGAAAACGCAGAGCTCCCTGGTTGACATTTAAACATTCTTGACAGTCATTACAGGTAGCCAGAAGCCAGATTGGTAACATTCTTGCCAAAGGGTATATATAGTGTTGCACCGTAACTGGGCTGTGAAGGTCAGATGGTAGCTGCTCCATGTAAAATACTAATACTCTACTCAGTGTAGCAATATTGTGTCTCATTTGTCAAACTATTGCTGTAAGCCTGTACATGGGTTGTGATCGACTAGAAATTGACGAAACAACGCAGCTGGCAGCAATAGACGACGGTCTGAAATGATGATGATGACAGTTAGCTTCTTTATAGAGACCTACGCTTTGGAATGTGCAAATCGCTTTATCTGTGCGTTGTCTGACCAACCTTGACGAAGACGAAATTTACGCCACCAGTTGGCGCCACATGGGCGAGGTCCTCTTTAATTGAAAAAGTGACTTTGATCTAAACATGACGTTAAATGTCAATTTAACAAAAATGACAGAAAACATTTGCCTGTTGACAAGTGCCTGGACCTGACGTCTCAGTGCTGCCACCTGGTACTCGTCATTTGAGGAAACCTTCATTCAAAAGTGCCTGTGAATGGTTTATGTATTAATAATAATAATTTATAATATTGTAATGTAATCGTTGGCATGTGTTGGTAGTAACTTTTAGTTGGAAGAGTAATTGAAATAAAATAAATTCAAGTTTTAGGGTTGAGTTACCTGCGATGACTAGTGTAGTCGCAGAAGTTGCAGTTGAAGTGCGGTCGCACGTGCTTGCTGCGCGGCTTCTGCGGCGTCTTGCTGGCCTTGACGCCGTCGGCGGCAGGCGCCTCCTCTTCTTCTTCTTCCTCCTCTTCCCCACCTTCCTCATCTTCAAAGTTGTACACGTCATCGTTGCCTTTCTCCTCAGCCTCCGACTAAAATGCCACCGAATACTCAAGTACTTCAAGGAAACTAAAAATTATTGTATCAAAGAAAAAGCTGAGCTTGTCGTTTTGTCAATTTTGACAGACCACAAGACATGCTTTTGTTTCCTAATAGCAATGCATCTATTTCTTGGGAGAGCTGAAGGCAATGAACACTGACTTTTTCAATAATGAAAGCTGATTACTTTTCTATTGCAGAAGCTTGCTAGGAATTAAAATATTTAAGAGCAAATCTATGTGATTATTAGCTAACTGCTTATTTTACATATATTTTTAGTTTGGTTGTAGAAATTAAGTTTGAACTAGTCACATTTTAATAAGCCAACTTGGGCTATCTGTTATATGAAACTAAAATCACCAGTACAGTTCCATGAGCGACTGAGATTTGATAAGCTTGTTGCCAATTTTCTTTTTTGTTAGAATCAACAGGCTCTTTCTGGGTAAGAGTACGGCCTCTTTCGTGCGTTGCATTGCCACAATGCAACGCTCTAATGTGGCCTGTCATTTAAAATGTTTGAAAATCGACGCAGGGGCCTCGCTCTAAATGAGGCCGCACTCTCAAGCTCGCTCCATCGTCGACTTTGTCTCTGTCATCTCGGACCTGGACTAGAGTCAAGAGCAAACCCATCACAAATAAAAAACCACACTAATGAGTTAATGACTCAGCTTCTTGAATTTCCAAGAATATTACATTTCTAAAGCATCATGGTTGCAGTGTTATTATTATTCTAGGCAAAAACAATTGTATGTAACTGTTTATAAGAAGGTTATCTAGTTTGGTTAAGAAGCAAGAAATTTAAGATAGAGAACTTTAAAAAAAGTAAATAATATGAATGATAAGCACCTTGATCTGTCCGCGTACCTGGTCCATGTTCAGGTCAATATTGACCACTCCCTTGGACTCATCTTGGACCACAAGTACGTAGCTGACTTCGCCATTATTCTCAGAAGGGACAAAGGTGACCGTCTGGTACTGACCGTCTTGATCATTCATTATAGCATCCGATGATTCAGCGGCCTCCTGTCAATTTTAAATAATGCTTGCACTGGGAAGTAATTATATCATATCTAATATGAGATTATCTGAGCCAATATTATAAAAAGGTAAATTTGATTGCTTGTGTTACATGCGACAAACCTACCGCGAACTAGCTTTTGCTCGCGACTTCGTACGCGTATTTCCCGTTTTAGTGCTCTCCTTCACTCCCTACATGCCAAATTTCATGGTGGATCGCTAGGAGGTAGATCCCAATCCACCCAAAAAAAATGATCTTACAGAAAGCTGCACTATTTCAGAATGTCACAGGTTGCCTTAAAACCCTAATAATGCACGGTTTTCGTTAAAATAGACCACAGAAGCGGAACCGCGAGAAAAACTAGTCCGTTTTAGGTTATCGAGTCATTAGCAATGGTTTGGCTCTAATAGTCAGTAAAGGGCTATTTCCTTAAACACTACAACCCTACCATGAACGGAAAGAAATGTATTTAGTCCACTTTCATTTTATTTCCATTATCTTAGCTCTTCATTTCTTCTCAAAACTCTATCCGTCATAATCTTCGGACTTGATTGGTGAAGTTATTCTGAACTTGAAGACATACCACCATACCATGCTAGCTAACCAAGGATGGTGTGGTGGTAGATCTTCTCATCCAGAATGGAACTGTTGTCGTATCTTCATGTTCAGCTTGAGATGTTCTAAGCAACTTGTGCAATCTTGATTTCCCAGTTTAGTTTTTTACTTTGCATTTTATTTTAGATATTAAAAACTTCAAATATAAATTCTAGGTAGCATTCGAAGACCCAAGGGGCCTACTCTCTCAGCCCGAAGTGTTACGGGCGTTGTCTACCCCGTATCGAATCTCTATCCTACGAACTTACGATTAGTCCCGAACCCGAACTAAGAACGAGACAAATCGTGTTGTCATTAATTCTTAGTTCTTAGGTGATACGGGGTAGTGTAGTGTAGTAACTAAGGCCGAATCTACGAACTTCGGGCTTAGAGAGTAGGCCCCCAGATACTATCGAATTTGGCTTGCACCGGCATAATTGGCATATCTTCTTAGAATTCTTATTGCGAAATATATAAAACTAGATCCAACCAATGGCTAAAACAAATATTATAACAAAATACAAAACCACTTACCTCAGCTTCTTCATTGTCATCCTCGTCCATGACCAAGGCCGGTCCTTCGATGGCTGACTGGTAGTAGTACTTGCCATCTTCATCCACAAAATATTCTACCATGCCCGTGGGCAAGCCTTTTTCATCCGTTGCAGCATTGACTTTAGAAAAGAAAAATAGTAAAAAATTAATAACCCACTCAGAAAATAAGTAACCCTCTTGAATAGGAAGGCTCTATTCAACGTAGAGATTCAAGAAAATAAATCATCCAATCTCTGTGAAAATGAACCTAGCTGATTTTATTCTAACTCTTTAACTTTATCTTGCAAATCAACAATATTCTCACCTGCAATGACTGTTCCTTGGTTCAAGTATGATTGGATGAGGGCTTGCTTATTTTTCTCCTTTTTCTGAGGAGGCGGCATGATGGCTTTTTTTGTCAAACCTTTTCGATTGCCTTGTCCAGGGCGACCTTGCCTTGAAGACTTCTTTTTGGGAGGAATCACGATATTCTCTTTGATTTGTATGCTGTTCTTATCATGAGTGGGTAGAATCTCTAGATTGTCCGTAATTATTTTCTTCGTTTTGGGCTGAACCTGCCTCACCCCCCAGGCTTGCCTGGCTCTCTTGCCTGTACGAGACTACTTCCCCCTGTACACTGGGTGCTGGGGGAAACACCTCCTCACTGTCTGAGCTTTCCGGGTCTTCCCGCTGTGCTGGAGATTCTAACTTAACCCGAACACTTCGGCCTGTCGGCCCAACTAAAACAAGAAAATTATAAATTATTATTTTTTTAACAAGAATAATCAGTGCGGTCGATTGGATTAGAATTAGGGATAGAAAAGTGAAAAAAATATATAGATATTTATTTGTATCGATATTTATAAGAAGTATCGACCGATATCGAGTGAAAAATATCGATAAAGCGTCAATTTACGTATGATTGTTCTTATATTTGTCCTACCTGCACGCAAAATACGCGCTTAGTCGTGGAGTTGCGGAAACCAGCCCGATTTACATACACACATACAACCCGCAGCGGGCAGCACACAGGCTAGTAACGTTTAATACGAAACGATAAATTTATGGAAAAATATCGATATTTCAATTTTTCGTGCCCATCCCTACTCTCGACTTAATAGAATAAACGAAAATACTAGTTTTGCAAAAACTCATTTTTCATCATAAGTTTCGATTACTGATGATAGGTTCAAATTAGGAAAACAGTAGATAAATTTAGTACTCCTCGGAAACACTAGGAATACAACGGAGCGACCTGGAGCGACGCTAACGTTTCGATCAGAAAATCTATAAAACCCATCCTTACAAACGATACATGTCCCACGTAAATAGGCAAAGAAAAGACGAATAACGTAATTAATAGACTAATTAAAACGTAATCTAGTACCTAAGTCGATAAAATCCATATTGTGACCGGCGTCAACTAGCGCGACCTGCCGCGGTGCAACTGAACAACAAAGTTTAGTCGTAGAACGATAAACAAAACAAGCCGGTTCTTATCAACTCATCTCAGAGCGCAGAGGGTTGAATATTCGCAATGGATTTGCAATACAGATTTAAATCTCACCTCTTGATTAGGCACCATGTTTGGGAGCCATTGGATCATTACTGGACAGGAGGGTGATTCAAGGTTAGCAACAACCGATGTACAATCATACAGGCCTACTATGCAACCGTCTGGCAAGCATGCAGCGATGCGCTAAAATTTGCATATTGCTTTGTTTGCAAACAAGATTTCATTATAAATTGCAGCCCTAGTTTAAAAGTATATTTTATTGACAGACTGATTGATACACTTCTAGTATACATATATCTTTAAAAAAATAATGGAATTATTTAGCAGGATGTTTCATTAAGATTCCTCTATAAGGAGCATTTAATCCATTGTTGTGTGATGATTCCTATCTTAAGCTGTACTCTATTTGCCCATTCCTAAAATGATACTACAGAAACAGTAAGTGTAACTGTAATATTGCTAGTTAATGGTCAAAGTCAATAAATCATTACAGTATGGACTTTCTGATCCGCGCCTACCCATTATAAAAGGTTATAAAAGCTTCATGTTGTTATTATAAAAACTGTGTAGCAAAATTGCCTATGTGTGTACATGTATTGTATTTCTATATCAAATCCAAAAGATTAGATACAGAAATACAGAACATGTACCAATTGTTCCAAGTTGAAATGTTCAAGCGAATAAAGATATGTTTTCAGACTGAAATAACATGAAGAAATAGCTACAGATGTCCTGCTGAGATGATATGATGATTATTGATTGCCCGCTTGTCTAAATTTTGACTCCTCATTTAAATTCAGTCTTAAACATGTAAACAAAATCATGAAAACAATACCCATACTTGAGACTAAGCAATTGAACTAGAAAAATCTGTAAATGTGTTCTTCTTCTTATTGTGTGGGCAGTAAGGTCTAACGATCCCACACACCCTGGTTCAAGAGTTTCTAAACCGCCTCAAGGGCCTCTGAAATGGTTTATTTGACGACTGCCATTTGGCGGCCGAGACCAGCGGCTTATATGTGCCTTCTGAAGATCAGAATCATCTTTTTAACAGACAATCAGGTGATTCAAGCCTACAATGTCCTAACCAAACTGGAAACAACTTTACAAAGTATGCTTCCCATGGGAATCGAACCCACAACCACCGGTTCACATGGCAAATGCCTATACCACTCAAACACGAGGGCAGTTAAAATGTGTTACAAGATAATAATAAGTAACAAATAATTATATTAAAAACCAGTAGGTATTTTCTAAAATGGGTCAATTTGACACTTATTTTAAACATTCTGGTTCAGAAACTGAACTAAAGATTTAAATTCAAAAAATATATCTGGCCCTTTCAAAGGCTTGAAAATAATATTTCACTGCATTATAATACATACAACATTTGTTTTCTTTTCAAATATGTCTGTGTGCTGTCTGCAGGTCAGTCATGATTGTATGATGTATTAAAAGTGATTATAGAATCTCAGTGGGTTATGCTGAATGGTGATAATCTATAATATGAATTCGTGAAACTACTCATGTTTACAACTATTTGTCAGACATTTACCTCTTTCGATGACATTTTCTCAGCAACACAAAAAAAACACCTCTTAGGCTATTAGTTATAATTTTAAGTGTCTTTCTCGCACTTGCACTAATTATTTGTATAACAGAATGAACAACACTGTCTTTTCCCCATCATCTGACAAGATTACAGTGAATATCTTCTTACTTCACAGTTATAGTTACTCTGTCCTCTTCGTTTATACACCAACTAGCTTTAGTCTGTGACTGCATAAGCACATATCTGGGTATTTTCCCGTTCCCGTAGGAATTTTGAGAAATCCTTCTTAGTGCTCTCCTACACTGCCCAAGGAACCTACATGCCAAATTTCAGCTTTCTACAACCAGTAGTTTCGGCTGTGCTATGTCTGTCAGTCACTCAATCAATCAGTAATGGAAGAATTTTATTTACAAAATTCAATTTCACAAGACAAAAGTATAAGGGAGTTAGGAATCTAAATAGTCAACACTGTTTGCTGTAGTACCCTTGGCATATTTTATGTTAGCTAATATTTGCTCCTAAATGTTCAAATTGTAGTAGTGTGTAGAGCAGGGACTCTGTTTTCCTCACTTCTCAGTTTGATGTCAGTTCTGTCACCTGAGCTGCACACATTAGAGACTGCTCACCCTATGTCAAAACTTCCATTCAGTCTGTCATGTGGGTGTCCTGGATAAAAATCCAGCCAAGCTAAGCCTAACAGACTTTTTGTCTTTATTTCCATATTATTTGATATTATGGAGTCAATAAATGTAGGTCAGTGGCCATTATTGGTCGCTCAGCAAGCTATGGAACAGGCTATGCTTTGAGTCTATTTGAGATATTAAGTCCGCAAAGAAGTGATACAACAGAAAACCAAAGTTGTGGGCATGGCTCACAGAATAAGCAAGCTGTAGTGGCAATAGGCTAGCCATATTAGCTGTAGAACCGATGACCGTTGGGGTAGATGAGTTCTTGAGTAGAGACCACGAATCGGCAAACATAAGGTAGAACGCCTTTAGGCTCGGTGGAGCGATGATCTCTGCAGAGTGGCTGGTAGCAGCTGGATAAGAGTTGCCAGCGATTGAGCCAAATTGTGTGCACTTGGAGAGGCCTATAGCCAGCAGTGGATTGTTATAGGCTGATGATGATTATTGTTATTGAACATTTATCCAGTGCCTACCATAGGTCAGTCTTCCTTATTAAAATCATAAAAATAGGTACAAGCTGTTTTGTGAAGGTAGCCAGTTGTTTAACTAGTAAGTCCAATATATTTTTTTACAGATAACAGTCCCGGAAACTCTCAATTAAACATGAAAAAAACATATTTGCAACCCCTTGGTATTTTCTCAATATAGCTAAGAGTCATTTGCCTGTCCATGCACTTGGTTATATCAGAATTATGTTTCCATCCAATGTTTTCTTCCATCCATGGGTATGCTGATGGATATTGTAAAAAAGTAGTTGTATGCTAATAAATTCCTTTCATGCTGAATATCGAAATTTGTATTGTTCATTGCCATCCCCTGAGACCACTCCCACAGGCCAAGCAGTAAATGGTATTATTACAGGAATACTAAACTAATCACTTATCAATCACTGATATTTGTTGTTATTTATATTTACAATTAGTAGGTACAATACATTCGTTTTTTGTTTCCGTAGAATTAATGTATGCAACTAAGTTCCAAATAAAAAGAGACTGCTAAATTCACAAAGAAAATATCATTCACCATAGCACACAATATTGCTTTCTAGCCCGAACGAAACCTACACCAACCTGGAGTACTTATTATCATCTTCAGAGTATTAAGTCCGCCATTTTAATAACGTGTTCAACACTTTCCACAATATTCTCTTCTATGTTATATTTTGTAATCCAACGATGAAACAACAAAATATGCAGTTCCAGGCAAAGACCGCCACAAACAGATTGTAAACCATGTTTTAGCCGTGAGGTAGACGGCGCTAGCGTCAGTCAATACTCAAGATAAAAGATTTGATTCCACAAGGAAACGAAGGAAACTGGTAATTTTCATAATTTATCAGATTGATTACTAATCCCGTGGAAATGTAATTCTATCATTACTGATTGTCATCATATTATATAAAAGAAACAGCACACTTTATACCTGTATCTTGGTGGAGCTTCTATATTTTCTCAATGAGGGCGTTTCAATCAATTTAACTATCACGGTGCGATAGTGACGCCAAAATGGCGGCGGTGAGAACTACAAACTGCGAACAAAATCTGAAATACAAGGAAACTAGCGCTTGGTGTTGCTATGCCAAAATTATAATTGTGAAACCACGTAACTAGGTGGCGGTATAAAGAGTATACAAAATATTTTTGTTACTTGCAAACTTGCAAATTAAAGTAGTCCAAATACCGGGTCAACGTTTCCTATTCTACCTATCGTATAACATGTCGCTTTCTAACTATAAAACCTACTAAAATATCCGAATTTGTTGTTGGCACTACTACAATACTACAGCTTAGCTATATACAGTTAGTTACTACTATAATTATTTTTTTATTGTAAATCACGATCGATTACAAAACTCGAGCTGTCATTGTTGGGGACTGCCGATAGAATGAGGACTACTGTTTTTGAATTCACCAGTTGGCGCCACTGTCGAATGAGGTCCTTTATCGTAGCATTAAAGTGGTTATTACGCGTATGTGAAAAAGGTTAGAAGGAAAACAATTTATAATGCCGTAAACGAGCGATTTAATACAACATAGATAGTGCCGCAGTGTTACGTGGTCTCATCATATGGAAAAACAAAGAAGGACATAGATAACTGTATACATATTTCCGACGAAAAAGAAGTTCAATGCAGTGATCGGTGGAATCGTAACTAAATCTGCAACATTCAGGCTGTTTTAGTAAAATGTTAACATACATCAAAACGAATAAGTAAATAAACTCTTTTCAAAAGCCCACAACAGTGAAATTTGACATTTCGGAGACCTTACGCTACACTAGCGCTCCTAGAGGCGAATTCAAACGCGATAGCCCTCATTGAAAACTAAGTAACGTTAGAATATTTATTATACCCGTCGCAACTTTTCAACGAAAGGTACGATTTGAATAATTTACATGTACAGACACCAGCACATCAAGGTACTCAAAATATATTAAAGAAATTTGACAGATTGTTGTAGCTTAATGTACTGGCTTCTAGATTAATATTTCCATTTCACCCGGTTTTTAATTGAACAATTTAAACAAGTGGTCATTGTGAATTAACCATAATACCAGCTAGATATATACCTTTGTGGTCTTTTTAGGGTTCCATACCCAAAGGGTAACCATCGGAAGCATATTCAAAGATTTTAAGTGCCCTTACAGCTATAATTCACTTTTTTTTTACTATAAATAGGCACTCGTTTGACCACAATCTCACCTGATGGTAAGCGATGATGTGGTCGAAGATGCACGCTTGCCCAGAAATAACCTATACACTATTGACTTAAAGACTCCCAGGTTGTAGCTATCAGGAAACACAGACTCTCCTCTTCCTCCTCCTCTCCTCCTCTTGGCTCGTTTCTCAATTGACTCAAGGGCATCAAGTTGGGGATGGATCTGCCAGATAGGCAGATCCATCACAAAGATGAGAGCAGTACTCCATACACGATCGAACTTGCGCTTGATAGAGTTTAAGCAGCAGTTCCGGCGTGAAGTATCGTCTCACCTTTGCCAGAATCCCCAACTTCTTTGCAGCCACTTAAGCCTTTGCCTCTATATAAGGGCCAAAATTGAGAGTAGATGTTAATGTAACCCCAAGAAGCTCAAGTTGGTCGGTTATCGGCACGTTTAAACCTCGGAACGATGGAGCTGGGTGCAATTGGGTTCTTTTGGCGGAAAATAGACACGCTTGGGTCTTAGCAGCATTGAACTTGACCAGATTGGCATCGCCCCATTCAGAGACAGCCTGTAAGGACACGTTCAAGCGCTCAACCATTGCCTCCCGGAGAGACCGGATCTGCAACCCACCAGCTCTTGCGTCGGACACGTATCTCTCAGCAACAGCGCTGTTGTCTGCATACCTAAAGGTACCGGGTTTAAGCAGATCATTAATATGCAGCAAGAACAGTGTTGCCGAAAGCACCGACCCCTGAGGAACAGCAGTCCAGACGAGCAGCCATCTATGACCACTCGGATAGACCGATCCCTCAGGAAGTCTGCGATCCAATCACACAAACCGGCGGGCAGACCGAAGGAAGGAAGCTTACCAATAAGGCTATCGTGCCAGACCCTGTCGAAGGCCTTCGAGATGTCAAGGGAGACCGCTAGTGCCTCCCCGTGCTTCTCTGTGGCCTCACTCCAGATGTGAATGGCATACGCTAGAAGATCCCCAGTTGACCGATTTCGGCGAAACCCGTATTGACGATTTCTAAGAATATCATTCGCTTCTAGGTACGCCAGGAGCTTATGATTCAGCACGCGTTCCAGTCTTACAGAGTATGGACGTTACCGAGATGGGTCTATAATTCAACGGGTCAGCTCGACTACCCTTCTTGGGCATGGGCTGCATGTTAGCTTGATTCCAAGCCTTCGGCACTTTTACAGTCTCAAACGAAAGGCGAAATAGGCGTGTCAAGATCGGAGACAACTCAGGCGCACAAGTCTTCAGAACAATTGCCGGTATCCCGTCGGGACCTCTGGCCTTGTTCACGTCTAGGTTACGCAGTACCCTGCGGACGTCCTTCTGATGAATGCGAATGTTCGACATACTCGACTCGCATCCACCAGGAGAAGCAGGGGGCGTCGCGCCACCAGGATCTAGACGTGAAGATTCCGCAAACAAAGAAGCAAACAAGTTCGCTTTCTCCTGAGTGGAGTGGGCCAGCGTCCCGTCGGGTCTCAGCAGTGGTGGTAGTGAGGGGCGGCAGAAGTTCGATTCGACCAACTTAGCCAGGGACCAAAAAGCCTTACTACCTGCTGGGTATGAAGTAAGTTTGTTCCCTATTCGGCTAATGTGGTCAAACTGAGCCCTCCGCAACACTTTCTTGCAGAACTTGGCAGCCGTGTTGAAGGCTCTCTTCTTCTGACTCACGTCATTTGCTTTGCGCGTACGAGCGTCGACCCATGCCAGGTACGCCGCGTGCTTAAGCGCATCAGCGCGATTGCACTCAGCACCAAACCAAGGACGAGCTTCGTCAGATTTCGCTATGTCAGAGAAAGGAATGTAGTACTCCATTCCCCTCCGCAACACATCCGACACGGCGTCCGCGCACGACGAAGCATCAGTGGAAGAAAAGCAAGTAGGCCGCCAAGGATAACATGCGAAAAAAGATCGCATGCCATCCCAATCTGCTGACCTGTATCGCCATACCCGCCGGGTGCCTCTTGGGCTAGGATCGGGCGGGGTGTAGACGGATACAGAATTCACCAGACAGTGGTCGGAACTACCCAGTGGTGATGAAATCGACACCGAATAGCGGTCTGGGTCTGTTGTCAGCAAAAGGTCCAAGCAATTGGCAGTGTGCGAATCATCATCGGGCACCCTCGTTGCCCCCTGAACCAGCTGGGTAAGATTTAACGCAAGCGCTAGCTTTTGCGTCTCTCGTCCAGCATGGTCTATGCACTGGTATGGGAAGAGCCACTCCTGATGGTGGGTATTGAAGTCCCCCAGTAACACCAATTGGGCAGAAGGGTACCGCTGCTGAGCCGCATCCGCCACCTCACTCAGGTGCTGTGTAAGCCTAGTTGTCTCCAAATCACCGCTGTGCGAACGGTAGACACAGGCGTAGACTATTTTGTCTAGGCCTGTGTCCACTATAACCCACAGCGTCGAAAACCTGGAGTCTTCAAAGTAACGGAGACGCCGATAGCAGATGTCATCTCGGGCGTACATGCATACGCCCGCGCGTGGTCTGAAGTGGTGCTCCAGGGTAAACCCTGGGTAAGACAGGTATGACACGTCCGACGGACATCCGATCTGCGTCTGCGACAGGAACAAAAGCGCTGGTTTCTCGGTGTCAAGGTGGTGATAGACTGCAGCGACATTTGAGTGCAGACCTCGTATGTTAGAGAGGTGCACTTTATGCGAAAGGGCGTGCTGTACAGCTTTTCTCTTTTTTCCCCTGTTCATAATAAAAAACAAAATCTACCAATACTAACATTTTTATTAAAGACGAAGTGAAACCAGACTACGAAATCGATTTTTACTGTAGATGATTTTCTGAAAAAAAAATGAAAACCACCTGAATAAACTGATTTACGACTCCATCTCTTACGAATTCTCTTACGAAACCTTGTATGTAGAGTGAATTTTTAAACGTGAAATGATTTTAAAAAGATATCTCTACTAAAGTAGAGATGAACCGAATTCGATATCACCAATAAGTCATATTTATCATATATTTATCGTAATTCAAAAATTGCATCGGCATAGGAAGTTTAAATTTTAAAATATATTTATTCGCCTTGCCCGTGAAAGTACTAACAATGTCGTGTGCAGACATCAGTGAGCAGAGAGGGAATTCAAAAAAATTCCTCTAGATTTACTAACTCTACGCGACCAAAGAATTAGCTAGTTAATAGTGTATCATCTATGCAAAGAATTATGTCAAAAACAAAACACTATGTAGTGTTTTGTTTTTGGAAGTCGTTTTTATTTTTTTGTATAAAATTTTTTTAAGTATGTCTGAAATAGGTGGATTGAAAAGTTCGCGGCCTAACACATAAATACTTAACTATTTTAATGTAACTGACCTCATTCGATTAGTTTACTCTCTGGTTGTCAAATTGTAAAATTCTATCGCAATAGCAATAACTGTATTTAAATTAGACTGAATTTTATGAGCCTTTGTGCAGCGTTTTTAAAGAATGGAGATAATTGAGCAACGTGCGGTCATCAAATACCTGTTTAAAAAAAACTAACTCCAAAAGAGATTCACGAAGATATGTCAACAACATTGGGGGAATCTGCGTCGTATACGACTGTGAAAAAGTGGGTTGCTGAATTTAAACGCTGACGAGAGAGTATTGAAGATGACCCTCGCTCTGCTCGGGGCTCGGCTGCGTCGTCCTTTCACGGGAATACACGTACTCCCGGGGCGGGACGACACAGGTCGCCAAGCATTTCTTCTCGTGCAACCGAGCGGGTGGGCAGGTTGCGGATAGCCCAGCTCCGGCTGGGGGACCGCCACCTGACTGCTCGGCGTCGATCCCCCGGCCGGAGTGCCTCAGGTGAGACCCCGGACAGGAGAAGTTTCCCGAAGGCCAGATCCCAGGCCTAGGGTTAACCCAGTACCCTTCTAATCCCCTCGACTTTTCCTACTCCAAACTTCTCTCCCTCCTTTTTTCCGTAAATCCTATCCGGACCGGCTGCTACTACAGCGCCAACAAATAACGCCAACACAGACTCGGCTGCGACACACGCGCCCACACCACAGACTTCGGCTGCGACACACGCGCCAACAAGCACAGACCAGGCTGCTACCCAAGCGCCACGACACTCACAGACCAAACTATCCACGAGTGCCTGGCAACAGAGCATCGTTAGGAATAGTTTCAGGAACAACCCAGACCATGACCAAAGAGACAAGGGGAAGGCTGCCTGTTCAAGTGGTTCCATCCCGACCCCGGCGGGTGAAGTACGCATGCTTAAGCGCGGAAAAACTTTAGCCGGGGAGAGGAAACAAGGCGATCGGATGCGCACAAGCTGCGAAGGCAACAGCCAGCGCGGAGCGCAGATGGTTGCCACAGAGAAAGTACGCGACCAGCCACAAGTACGCGAAGGTGTAAACCAGCGCGAAAAACGGCCGGACGCGGAAACACGGGACCGGGGGCGAGTCCGCGAAGGGGAACAGTAGGTCGGAACCTAGAACCGGACACAGAACGACGACCACCGAAAAGGGGGAGGGGGAAGCGGGCTGGAGCTTCGCACAGGGCAACCCTGAAATCGAGCGCCGGTCATGGCACCTCTGAGCCACAACCTGGGCCAAGCGGTTTGGGGGCGGCAAAGAGGGTACGGCCGGATGATACGGCCTCGCCGAGTACGCTGCAGGGGAACCCGAAACGTGTGAAGATCCAGACCGCTCAGGGGGAACAGAGAACCTACGCGCGGGCCACAAAGGACATTCCGGCGCGGCTCTCCGTGGCGATCTGCTTTCCTCCCCCCTCTCGAGACCTGACGCAGACTGAATCTTCACTGATTAAGACTGAGCTGGAAAGACTGGTCATGGAAGCTGACCTGACTCAACCACTCCCGGCCTTCCGCGGCTTCCCTAGGATAGCGAAGGGTACCGTGCAAGTGTGGTGTGAGGACGACAACGCCCTGACCTGGCTGACTCAAAATGTGCCCAGAATTAGACTCCCGGAGACAGAACAGACGCTGACCGTCATGCGACAGGACGAGATACCGACCCGTGCCCGAGCTGCGCTCTTCGTCCCCAGGTATAATGGGGACATAGCGCGGCTCCAAAGTATTCTGATCCGTCAGAATACCTGGTACGACATAGGGAGGTGGTCACTGTACAGGGCGACTTCTGTCGGTGGGGATAACCACGGGACATATTTGACCCTGGGAATCCCGGCCGATGAAGTTGACCAGGTCTTGGAGCGGGAGCGGCGTATATCGTACCTACTGGGATCTATATACGACCGTTTCTATCAGAGACCTCAGCCCTCCGACGTCAGGACCGACACTGACACAAAGACCACGACCGAGACTGTACCGACCCTGACGAATGACCAAGACATGGCACGACTGGAGGAGGAAATGGCGAGAGCGGCCATGGCCGATGCAGACATAGAGTCTGCACCACCCACATCACCCGGGTGGACGTCACAGCTGCTTGCATCCTCCCCAGCAACAAACAACTGGCACGGAGTGGAGGAGGGAGGGACACTATCCGATGGATCAGACTCCTCCTAACTCCACACCACCGGCAATGCCGCCCACACCCAACACCATCCAGATCATACAGACGAACCTCCAGCATAGCCAAACAGCAACGGCTAGCCTACGCAGGGCGCTGGAGACGAAACCAAGAACAATCGCACTCATACAGGAGCCGTGGATCAGATGTGACAGGATATGCGGCCTTGGAAATACTGGAGGTAAATTAACACTCAGCACACATAGCACCCGAAAATCACGAACATGCATATACACTCCTAAAGACGTACCTATTACGCCGCTGACCCAATTCTGTTCCAGAGACATAACCGTGATCATGCTACAAACTAGCATAGATACACCAGATCTCGTATTAGCATCGGTGTACATGCCAGGCGACGACGAGAACTGCCCACCGAAGGATATGGATGATTTGGTCCAGCACTGCGAGACCGCCAAACTGGACCTGATCATCTGTACCGATTCCAACGCTCACCACCCACTATGGGGCAGTGAAGTATCGAACACCAGAGGTGAGGCTTTATCCACTTATTTATTCTCGACTAACCTTAACATCGTAAACCGTGGCTCTGAACCTACTTGGGTTACCGTCAGGGGACAAACGATCATAGACCTAACGCTGGCCACAGAAAACGCGACGAATTTTATCTCAAACTGGCGAGTGTCAGACGAACCATCCTGCTCCGACCACAGGAGAATTCGTTTTACACTGGCGGCCAACACAAAAAAGCCCGAACCCAGGTGAAACCCACGTCGAACAAACATACCAGAATTCAAACGCCTTCTAGCAATCTTACTAGCAAGGCACCACATGCATCGAAACCAAATAACAGATCCAAATGAACTAGAAAATACTGTTACCAAACTAGGTAACTATATTACCGATGCATACCACACCTCCTGCAAACTAGCAGTACCACGCATGGGCAAGGGTAACCCTTGGTGGAATGCTGAATTAAATAAACTCAGAAGTACACTACGCAAACAATTCAACAGAGCAAAGAACACCAGACTCCCAGAAGACTGGGAAACATACAAAACTACTCAATACACCTTTAAGAAACATATCAGAACCGCCAGGAAAACAGCTTGGCGGAAGTTCTGTGAGTCCATAGAATCAAATGACGAAGCCGCACGGGTGCGGAAGATCCTATCAACTGATCAAGACCGCACCCTCGGCGCGCTGAAAAAACCAGATAACTCATACACACATACGGACCAAGAAACCAGTAAGGTACTTCTTGAAACGCATTTCCCGGACTGTAACCTCCTTGAAGACAGAACGTGGGCGGCCGAACCAAGATGGCCCCCTACCGAACAAGACTGGTCTACAGCTCGGAAAATAGTGACAGAGGATCGGATAATGTGGGCTGTGGAGACCTTTCAACCATACAAATCCGCAGGACTTGATGGAATCTTCCCAGGCCTATTACAATGGGGAAAGGGCGTCCTGACACCATGGTTGTTAGTAATCTACCAAGCCTGCATTGCACACAGATACGTACCCCTCGCATGGCGCGAGGTGAAGGTCATTTTCATCCCCAAACCGGGAAAAAAGGACTATACACAACCCAAAGCCTACAGACCAATAAGCCTGACATCCTTTCTACTGAAATCCCTGGAGAGGCTTTGCGACAGATACATCCGGGATGGACCACTGCGTAAGTTCCCGCTCCACAGTCAACAACACGCCTACTCCACGGGGAAATCAACAGAATCAGCTTTGCACAGCGTAGTCTCAAAGATCGAATGTGCAATAAACCACAAATGCTCCTCACTAGCTGTCTTCATCGACATAGAGGGCGCTTTTGATAAAACCATGTTTAAAAGCATTAGCACAGCCCTCGGAAGGCACGGCGTGGATACGACCCTGAGAAGCTGGATTACAACTATGCTCAAGCAGAGAGCTGTACAGGTCACCATAAATAACACAACTCGGGCCATCGTTGCGAAAGGCTGCCCTCAAGGGGGCGTCCTCTCACCGCTACTATGGAACCTTGTTGCAGACACCCTAGTAAGGAAACTCAACAATGAAGGATACTTTACCGTTGGTTACGCTGACGACATAACCATAATAATAAACGGAAAACATGAAAACACGCTATGCAATCTCATGCGGCAGGCCTTAAGAATAGTAGAGGACTGGTGCAAAGAGTATCAGCTAGCAGTGAACCCCACCAAAACCGAACTTGTTCTTTTTACCAAAAAGAGAAAGTTGCCACCATTAGAACTACCACGTTTCTTTGGTACCACCCTAAGCCTTTCAACTGAAACCAAATACCTGGGCATCTATTTGGACAAGCAGCTGAACTGGGCGAAACACACTGAATATACCACCACAAAAGCCAGTATTTGCATGTGGCAATGCAAACGCATGCTAGGCAGGAACTGGGGCATCAGTCCCAGTCAGTCAGTCTGGCTATACACTACAGTTATCAGACCAATAATTAATTATGGCTCATTAGTCTGGTGGCCCAGGACCGACCTGAGCACAGCACAGAAAGACCTCGAAAAGCTGCAGCGACTCGCCTGTGTGGCAGTCACAAGCAGTATGAAAACTGCTCCCACTGCGGCCCTGCAGGCAATGCTGGGACTGCCACCATTACACCTTATAGTGCGGGAAGTGGCGGCCCTGGCGGCTCTCAGGCTCAGGACATCTGGCACTTTAAGAACAGACTCCAGAATCAAGCACACGCGCATCATGGAGGACGCTGTTGGACTGCAACCCATGATGATTTCACCCAACGATAAAGCCCAAAAGACACACCATTTCCAGAAGCACTACAATATAGTTCTGGAGCAGGAAATGGACGATCACTCGGGTCCCAAAGAGCTGAGAATATACACTGACGGATCAAAGACAAGCGACGGAACCGGTATCGGAGTGTACTCCGACGATCTTAACATCAAAATATCCAGACCCTTGGGTAAACTCAACACCGTCTACCAGGCGGAATGTATGGGCATTATCTTAGCGATCCACGCCATAGAAGCCAGGAGAGTCACGAACACCAATATTCGCATACTCTCTGACAGCGCCTCAGTCCTCCAATCCCTAGGGAAATATTATACTACCTCGAAACTTATACAAGAATGTCACATTGCATTGGAACGCATCACGGTGACCAACCGCAACACTGTGACGCTGCAATGGATTAAAGGACACAGCGGATCACTAGGGAATGATGCTGCCGATATGCTGGCCAGGAGAGGTTCTGGTGCAGTGGCGGCTGGACCCGAACCCATAGTACCGCTCCCATTCACCCAGTTGCGCACATGGCTTCAAGAACACACACACAAGCAGGCGGAACGCTGGTGGGCCTTGGCACCAGGCTGCAGGCAATCCAGGGAAGCTATGCCATCCCTAAACAAGAAACTGGCCAGTCGCCTTCTGCCTGACTGTCGCCTGCGAATGGTGGCGGGACCATCACCGGGCACTGCTCATTAAACAAACATTTATACACCATAGGCATTACGGACAGTCCTCTATGCAGAGCATGCATGGAACAGGAGGAAACTGTATCGCATGTACTTCTCGAGTGCACAGGCGTTACCGAAATACGGAACTTTGGTTCCGTATTTCGGTAACACAAAGCTCGCTCACAGACATCTTGAACACACCGGGTAAACTGATCTGCTTCTGGAGGGAGGTTGGCTGGTTGGATTAATTTTGGCCGCCATGGCTCACGCACAATGGTCCAACATCAGGACTAAGTGCGGAAACCATATCCTGATAGATAGACCCTCGCTCTGGCCGGCCTATGACGTCTACGACTGAAGAAAACATCGGGAAAATCTGTGACCTGATATTGACAGATCGGAGATTGACCATCAGGGAGATTGCAGACACTATTGGCATCTCGTATGAACGAACACAAAACATCATAGTGATGTTTTGTGCAATGAACTTGGATTTTCTAAGGTTTCTGCGCGGTGGGTACCCAGATTGCTTTCAGTCGAACAAAAACGAATACGCCTCACGATTTCTCGCAACTGTTTGGAAATGTTTGAGACTGATCCACAAGATTTTTGGCCAAATTTGTAACAATGGATGAAACTTGGGTACACCACTACACCCCAGAGTTAAAACAGCAATCCAAGCAGTGGAAAAAACCTGATGAACCGACTCCAATAAAAGCCAAAACAATTTTGTCAGCTGTCAAGGTGATGGCGTCAGTTTTTTGGGATGCTAAGGGTGTCATCATGGTGGACTACCTTGCAAAAGGTGAAATTATAAACTCGGATTATTACTGCACCCTCTTACGTCGCTTGCGTGAAACAATCAAAGAGAAACGGCCAGGATTACTCAGCAAGAAAGTGTTGTTCCATCACGATAATGCACGCGTTCACACGTCTGTTGAATCTATGGTTCAAATTCGTGATTGTGGCTTTAAATTACTGCCCCATCCCGCCTATTCCCCTGATTTGTCACCTTCAGACTTTCATTTATTCAACAAATGAGGAGGTCGAAACTGCGGTGGGTGACTTTTTTGAAGGCCTTGAAGAAACTTTTTTATGACCGGCATACAGGCGCTCGAAACCAGATGGAAGAAGTGCATAGAGTTAAAATAGTTTGAAGTAGAAGGACTTCAAACTTTCAAAATTGAAAAAACTATATTGAAAAATAATAGAAGTTGTTTGAAAATCCTTCATTTTATAATTAAAAAGTCGGAAACTTTTGGATCTTACTACGTATATCTTTTACACTATATGCGGTGGTTAAAAAACTTGATGTGCCCATTTAACGGCTCCAACGATTTTCATGAAATTTAGTATGCAGGAGGTTTCGGGGTCGATAAATCGATCTAGCTAGGTTTCATTTTTAGAAAACGTACCTGGATGCAGTCATCCAAGTACGTTTTCTAAAAATGAAATTATTCTATGTACAGGAGTAAGCAAACGCAGAAGTGTGGAGTTCGTCTTGAAAGAAGTCTCGCAGACACGGAGCTAGTTTCTAGATATGCCACTGAATGATAACCTCTTTCAAATCTAGTTAAGAAACTAAGTCGTAAGATGCATTTATCGAGGTGTGATCAGTTTTGAGTTTCTTAACTCTTATCATAGCGCACGGAGCTTGAACTGTTGCGTTTTAGCACACTAATTAATTTACTTAGTCAATTTTGAACTCTTTATTATTTTATTGAGGAGCTCGTGGCTACGTAATAACAGCCGTATGGGTCGATCTACAAGGTTAAGCAACGCTTGTCAAGGTTGGTCTGTGGATGGGTGACCATCTTCACATACCGAGTTTCCACCGTGCCTCGGAAAGTACGTTAAACCGTTGGTCCCGGCTATCATTTGAAGATCTTTGGTATTCGTTACGGATAGTCAGAAGCCAATAAATCTGACTCGTCTTGCCATGAAGTACCGTGTTACCCAGTTAATGGGTTGTGGAGGTCTGGTAGGCAGCCGCTTCACGTAAATAAAACGTAAAAAAATCAATATAGCCCTCTAAGTTCATGAAGCCCTATTGAATGGTTATTTCATGAAAAAGTCATTCAATAGGGCTTCATGAACTTAGAGGGCTATATTGATGATTAAAATGGTTATAATTCTTTAGACAAATACGCGTTACGGTCGCGAATCGTATTTTGTTCAACAAACACTTCACACGTTACTGACCGGCAAATTGCAAAAAAACATAAAATATTTGAATTTCGCGGGCTACCCTGGCGCTTCTACCGAGAAGCGCTGGGTATGACTAGACGGAATATCCACCAAGTACGGATGGTACCCTGCAGTGCGTCTGGTACTCCCGTAGTAAAATGGCGATTGTGTGATTAGGTCGTGGAGTTCCTACGCTCTCCAAAAACAGTCTGTAGAAGACCGACAGGCTGACAACACTACGCCAATAAGCTAGGCTGTAAAGCTGAGCCACCAACGTCTCGTCACCTATAAGCCTTTTTGCTCTGCGTTCCACCGAGTCCAATGAAGCTAGCTGATATTTTGCTGACCCATCCCATAAGTGGCTGCAATAGGAGTATTGCAGCCACTTATGGGGTGGTGTGGTCCGTTCCAGTATGGAGATACTGGAACGGACTTGTGCTTTGTACAGACTCAGAAGCTGTCCAAATATGAACTATCGCCTTACCCTATTTAGGATGCTCAGCTTCTTGGCAGCCTGTGCTTTTGACTCGATGGTTGAGCCGAAATTTAGATTAGACGTCAACTCCATGCCCAAAAGCTCTAGGCGGTCGGTAACAGGTACAGGCATACCTCTGAATTTACGAGTAGGACAACGCTTAAACGGACTCCTTTTAGCAGTAAAAAGACATGCCTGTGTTTTCAGTGCATTGAATTTGACGAGAAACGAGATTTAAGGTCAAATTCATTCGTTCCACCATGGCCTCTCTAAGAATAGCTGTTTCCTCCCTGCAGGCTCTTGCACTGGATAAGTATCTTTCCAAGACTGTGCTGTCATCTGCGTATCCGATTGCACCTATTTGCAGCAGGTCTTTGATATGCAACAGTAACACAGTCACAGATAGAACAAAGCCCCTACAGAACACTATCTATAGTCATATAATCCGATTAGCAGCCACTTTGATTGATCGCTCAATCAGGAAGTCGGAAATCCAGTTGCAAAAGTCAGCAAGCATGCCGAACGCGGATGCTTACCCAACAGACTTGCATGCCAGACTATCAAAGGCCTTTGAAATATCGAGCGACACAGCAAGGGCTTCGCCGTGTAGGCTGACTGGTTCGTATCTCAAACTTTTGTAATAGGACTGTTCAGGCATCATCATGTTAAGATTATAACTCAAAATTTAGTGAAAAACGTTTATTCGTGACTCGTTGTTATAATGTCGTACATTAGTTATCAATCTTTTTTTAACATGATAACGTCTTATAAAACGATGAACGCCGGCTACATGCACGGACTGGTGTCACGTTCCGCAAGCGAAAGCGCGATACAAGCGATAGAGAGGTGCGATCGGCCTGAGCGTTCGGCTTGTTTATTAAGAATTCTATTGTTTTCATAGGACGTTATCACGTAAAATTGTCATACGTAAACCGACTTTTCAGAAAACCAATGTTTTATCTATCGTCATCAACATAGTATAAAATTAAATTAAAATGTGCAAAAAATAACTTTAAAATGTGAAAAAAATAATACGATCCGCATGCCGCATTTATACAATCATGATTGTTCACTGTTCGCCTCGTTATTCTTCGAAACATTCGTATACGAGTGTCGTCGCGAACTACTATTCGCACATTCACGGGGTAAATTATTTTGACATTCGCACACGAACACGGAGGACTTGACAATAATGCATCTATATTACTATACTCTTTGCAATAATGCGCGCTACATCTTGAATGAATGAGTTTATACAATCCTTACCAATATTATAAATGCGAAAGTAAGTCTGTCTCGCTTACACGCCAAAGGTACACAGATAGTCTAGAGCCTGAGAAAGGCCATAAGCATTTTTATCCCGAGAGTATGCTCCCTAGGCACCACGCGGGCGAAGCCACTGGCAGAAGCAAGTTATTTATATATCCTTAGTAGAATAGTAAAAAAACTGGCCAAGTGCGAGTCGGACTAGCTTGTAAAGGGTTCCGAATACATTAAAGATGTTATTTCATTACAGATTTTCGTGTAATCTATTAGTAAAGATTACCTCCATTTTTTTTCAAAATTTTAGTAGATACGGGGGGGGTTCTAATTTCTTGAATAACTTCGAAACCATTAATTTTAAAATTATGGAAAAATATTATTAAATCCCTCACAGTAAGCCCTTTCACTTTATCTACATGTCCTGTTGGGTCGGGCGCTAGCTATCAACTGAATGCAGGTGAATGTGTAAACAGTAAGTACGTGTTCGCCATTCGTGCCCTTTGATTCCCGTCCGAAAAACCGCTCCCAACGCGAACGCTCGTATCGCGAGGTGAATCACGAGGCGAATAGCGAGCGGACTGTTTACATAATATATGCGTGTTCGTTATTCGCCTCGCCATTCGCACGAATGTGTAAATGCGGTATAACGGAGATGTCCCAAACTGGTAGATACTTGGTAGTACATGAGAGCCTTAGTGAGAGCAGACGTCGTTGACGGTTGTCTATATTGCACTGTTTATTTTATCCTGAATTCCTGAACCACAATATTATTGATTCTAGTAATTAGATGTTCAGTTTATTGGTTTCCATGTTCAAATGTTTATTTAGCCCTAGTTTAAGGAGTTGCTAGTTTATTTACAATTCAAGAACGATGATACAAGTGTAGCCTCAGCTTTCTTGTGATCGAACGACATCTCGTCATCCCATATAATTATTAGAAAGGGTTGCCACAAGAGAAATCATGAATGAATGTTACACTACATTCATGAATTCTCTTGTGGCAGCCCGGACAGAATTTATATTTCATGTAAAATTATTTTATTATAGGAGAGTTGTATTGATTATTTTGATGCTAATGCTGCGATAAATACATATTAATTGCTACAGTGAAATTACTTTGAGTAACACACAACAAAACCAAATGCAGAGATACGAAAACAAGTAATAAAATTCGAAATTCGCGGGGTAAACTAGCACTGGCACAACCACACAAACCCCATTCCCCTGCCCGCGCTCTATTTAAAATAAACTTTCATAACATCATTCCAAGTCCAAAACACACTTTATTGTTGTTTTAATGTTTTAGTTTGAAGCATGGTTTTTAGAAAAGATGTGGAAAAGTCACGAAAAAAGTCTATCGGTGAAATTATAGTACTTAAACAAATAAAAATCGCTTGTTTGGAACTTTGGACAGTTTGACTTTGACGGCGATCAAAACGCAGCATGTTATTGATTGATTTCATTGTGAAATGTGAACCCCAAAACTTGTTTATACATACGCTAACAGTTATAGTTGGTGGACTCGAGTTATTGATTTTAGTATCTTGCACCCCTGCACCCTCTCATGCACCGGGTCTTGCCCCTAGCCCCACGTACCCTTCAACTGCCCGTTCCCCCGAGCCCTGAACCCGGCGACCCCGCCCGGCGCGTCTATCTGTCAGTTCAGTCATAGCAGTGGTCAGTGTAATTGAGTCCGGTGCACTCTTAGGCGATTCATAAATTGTGTCTAGTTTCATCAAAATGGCTGAAAACCAATCTAAAACAAAACAAACGTGGGTGAACGAGACGATGCCGGAACCATTTTGCTGCTGTTGGAACGGCGATGATGAGACTGAGCCGGGCGATCCAGACTGTGGCTGCGGAGAGGAACTTGACATCGTGAAATGGCGCTGGGAGGCTCCTCGTCGTGCTCCGAAGTGGGTGGACTTGTACCAAGACAAAAAGCAAGTAGTCTTTCACCCATTCTATAGTTCTGGGACTGCCATAGCCAAGGGAAATATTGCCCTTAGGCATAATTTGCATTATTATTGGGAGGTCAAGATGCTTACCCAGCCATATGGCACTGACATCATGGTCGGTGTTGGCACCAAGGATATAGCTGAGGCCATACGTGAATATACAACCTGCCTTGGAGGTAATGCAAACTCCTATGGATTGTCATACACTGGAGCAATTTGCCAAAATGCAGTGGTAGTTGACGACTGCCCTGGATTCTGCAAAGGCACCATCATCGGTGTTATGGTGGATATGTTTCATGGTACACTGGAATTTTACCTGAACCGTGAGCCGCAAGGAATATCTTTTACTGATCTCCGACGTCATCGCAAATTGTTTCCCATGGTGTGCTCCACAGCTGCTTTGTCGTCCATGCGGCTGACTTATGCATCCTCGTGGACCAATTCTCTGCTGATTAATGCTGCAAAGATACTTGCAGCATCTGTTACTGGCCAACACTTCTTCAAGAACATGCCATCTGGGCTGGCCGAAGCTCTGAAATTGGACTTTTGGATTACACTGCCAAGTGCTGGCAAAGTACTTGAAGATGACAAGACTGAGCGTTACATTAGGAAACGGGTCAAGCAACGGAGATTCTAGGATAGGGCCCAAAATGGCACCCGTGCTTCAATGGTGTCATTTGTGATGGTTGAGAAAAGGAAGCTTGTTCATGACAATAACAGAGTCGGAATGAACCCAACATTGTTCGAGAATACCATCTTGTATGGTGTCTTCTAAGCGTGATACGTGAAAAGTGAGGTCTGATAATACAGATTGTGATTAAATTTTGGCCTGGATGGCCTATTGGAAATGAAAGACTGTTTTACCTAGATTTTAGAATTATTTATAATGGACTTAAGAGGCTATAGGCCAATGGATAAGTTCAGCAAGTGGTTTCTTTGAACCCTGTGTACTATTAACTTTATCCCTGTCCCATTCAGTTTCTCATATTTAGCTGAGTCGGAGGGGTTAGCTAGTTATACATAATCACTCAGGATTGTGTATACCTAAAAATTGGTATTTTTAAGATTATTAATGTCTATTTATATTCATTATAATTTAGTGCAAATTGCAAATAAGTCTATCTGGATTTTTATAAAAAGGCCAGCATTCGGGTGATAGTAGTCTCGAAGGGTAATCATTTTAAATGGTTCTTGTGTAATACTCAGTCTAGGATAAGTTTGAAACAAAATAAAGGTACCTTATGGCTGGTGGAGCTGTAAGAATACCTGGAATCTGTAATTATTTTACTATTGATCTCAAAAAAAGCAACCTCATGTCATGCGAGGTGTAGTTACAAAGATATATTCATAAAAAATGTTACTTTAAATTATACACTGTCATGGAATATAAAATAGTTAGTTGTTAGTGGTAAAAGAAAGTTAATTGGAGGCTAAAACAACTATTATTTTTAGGGATTCTTTCATCAAAAAACACTACCAGAAATTGACATTAGGAGATTGAAATATTTACATATTATATACATGAACAAAACTTCAAACATTCAACAATGCTTTTTTTATAATAACTTTCAAAATCTTATAAAATCTATCAAAAATTATACACGGGAATCATGGGTATTTAATGTAACTATAACTTTTAAGAATCCATTTACAAATAAAATAGTATGTCTATATGACTACAACTTAAAAATATATATATATATATATTATCATCATCATCATCATAACAGCCGGAAGACGTCCACTGCTAGACATAGGCCACAGAGGCGAGGACTCACCAGGGAAATGTAATATAATAACATATATTTGCTGCACTTTTAAAAGCCATTATTAGTAACGGGCCATCAGCACGACCCACTAACTGCATCTCACGATGCTCCGCAGCAATCCCACGCAATGGGTTGAAGTCTGCCAGCATCTGTGTCCCCTACTACTACCTACAGTCATAGTTCTATTACCATCAGGCGAGTTTAAGGTAATATAAAAGGAGAAAATGATTGACTGACAAACCAACATACCTCTGAAACTACTGACAAATGGAATGTGAAATTTTGCACAAGGTTTCCTCTTATTATGGTGGGATATGGAAGGCGATTATCAAAAATTAGTCATGAATAATATTAAATTTAAAAAATACTTGTAATAACCATGCAAGCCGAAACAGCTTAGCTCTTCGTTCTAAAATGGCTTTAGAACTACATTTTGGGCTATATCTTATTGAATAAAATTTTCAAAACAAATGTCTGGTCATTTGTATTTACAAAAAGAATCATAAGGTACCTTTTCTTGTGAAAATACACAAACTGATTTGTTTGCACCTTTACCGTTGAACTTAATAAAAATCATTATGTTTTGTGGAAAGAAATTACTGGCCAGTTTTTTTATATAAAACTAATATAATACTGGTAAGCATACTTACATAGTTTTACAGTCACTCTGTACAAATAAAATACCAATGTGTGATTTCCAGGAATAATAAGTATTGTGTCTGCACTGTTATTACTGGATGACAGCTTTTCTTAATAATTCTACTTAATAAAAATAATCAAATAAGTATACATATATCAGTATTGCTAATAAGGTTTTAGTATCCGAATTTTTGGTGTATCTCTAAAATTTATTCTAATATTTTTAAAATAACCATTATACTTACATTGTATGTTGCCAATAGGGTACACATTTTAATGATATAATATGCCTAATCAGTAATTATTAACTTTTAAGGAAGGGATAGCCCGAGTCTGTGTTATGCTGTTGTGGATTATCAACATAAGATTTCACTTAATTTCTTGTCATTTAATGTAATGTAGGCCAATAGGGCAAACAGTTCAATTAATGGGAATTACTTTAATATACTTATGGTTAATATCAGATACAGGAATAGCCTGAAAACATTGAATTTAAGATTTAATAACACTTGATATTGTATATTGCTACTAGAGCAAACATTTGAATAAATTTTGATGTGTAGCAGCTCAATGGAGCAGTAGTAGGTACAATGTTTGATTGGGTATGATGAAGTGGCATTCAACCCCCTCATCTATTGTACTTTTGCCTAGGTTTACAAAAATATTAGTAAGTAATGTTTGTGGAAACATCATTATAATCAATATGTATTTATTTATTTAAACTTTATGTACCTACAAAAGTGGTACACATTCTCTATCAGTCAACCTTCAGCTATTCCAATTGATGTTTTAAATTTACATAAATGTTGTATGAAGTAAATCAGCTTCTTTTATTTCTTTCCTTTAGACTTACAGTTTTGCAAGGATGAGTGATCCAGAGAGACATGTGAAGCTCTTTCAGAGGTGGAAGTGGGTGATGGCTCCGCTTTCACTACTTAGGCACGCATTTGACCACTATCTCACCCGATGGGAAGCGATGATGTGGTCGAAGATGGAGCACTATATGCTCTGGCTATAGGTAAAAGAAAGAAACAAGAACCTTAGTCTGAATAAATGAATTGAGATTCCACTCTATGGGTAAGTAGTGATGACCATGGGTCAATGGGGTCTAATGAAGCAGTTGAATGGTCGTTATATCTGCAACCATCAAGTGACCAGGGTCTATTCTGCTAGGGTTACGGAATTTGTTCGAAGGAGGCACCGCGACCACATAATAACTTACCATCAGATGAGATAGTGGTCAAACGTGTACCTATCAATGGTGCTATTCTGTAAAAAAAAATAGCGAAAAATTAGCTAAAGTAGGTACCTACTTATACATGAAGTGAGCTGTGAAAGGGTGAAACCGTGGAATGACGGTTCTCTTCAAAATGACTCCACCTAAGTTGTCAAGATGTAGTGTTTTCAGAATAGACCAGCAAGATGGTTTATACCATCTTGCTGGTCAGTCCAAATAGCAGGACTGCTATTTGGACTTGGAGTACCGGAGTGTTGACCAGGATTTAATCAGATATCAAGGACAGTTTTACTGAACGAGTAGAACCGCTGTGTTAAGTTAAGACTTTACCAGGTTCTATTCGCATAGAAAACCAGGATGATATTACTGGTCGATAGTGCGTTGTGTTCCACGCGCGCCTCAAATAGATATCAGCTACGGAGACGGGACCCGCTAGGGTCAGTGCCTGCCAGGGTTGCGGAATCCGTTCTAAAGAGTCACCGCGGCCCGGGAACGCAAAAGGCACATAGGAGGAACACGGATGGGTTTTAGTAAGTAGGTAAGAGTCTGACACTCCCTTCTGCTCGAGCGGGAGGAGTCATTTGATGATTTCCCATCCTTTCCATTCCATGAGTTTGGACTTGGGTGTATTGACAAGCTAGAGGCCGTAAAAATCTCACAGGTGTTTGAAATGAGCTTTTCCTAGCATCCAAGTACATTGCAGATGGTCGATGGGGCTGAAAAGTTTTGGAGTGGCGACCGCGTACCGGAAGAAGCAGCGTTGGAAGGCCTACCACAAGGTGGACCTGGTGAGGGTCGCGGTTAGCAGATGAATGGGAGACGCATACGTCCGGCTATTGTGGCCCACTAGGGGCCGGGGAGGCCTATGTCCAGCTGTGTACGACTTTCGACTGAAATAATAGGATGATGACGATGAAGTAGGTAGATTGCCAGAACACTTCAATTTAGTTTTCAGAGTGAGGGAACTGTCTATTCTGTAACAACATTTTCGTGTCTCTACAGCGGAATCCGAGGTGAGTATCAAATTCGTATTAACATAAGACTCTTACGTTGTGTAATAAAGTTCACTTTGCTT